>JAOXNZ010000210.1:12491583-12505585 GCA_028566095.1 Kryptolebias brasiliensis
TGATTGACCTAATGTGATGTTCACTGACTGAAAATGAAGTACTGTATTCTCACTGGTTGCTAGATCCATGGCAGAACGTTTTTTTGTGTTTGTCTTGCTTTTGTCAAATGTGATAATAGATACGTAGAGTGGCTGCACAGCATTTGCAGCGGGGCATCAGTCGAAGGCCCCACCCAGATCCAGCAGCTAAACCAGCTAAAACACATCACTGATGTAAACAAAACAAAGTTGTTTTTACTTTTTTACTGCAAATATGCAAATGTGATTTAAAAAAAAGTTAGTGAATCTGTTGAATTTGATAAATTACAGGCTCTGAAATTCTACCTGGGTCATTGTCTGTCTGATTTAAAGAGTTTGTATATGCTAATTTCACTAAATAAACATTAGGACTTGTCATGTCTGAATATTTGTTACAACATGAGTATTTGTGATTAAAGTGAACTCTTATGTCCAATATGCACTGATATAATTACTCCCCCTCCCCCCAAAAAGCAACACTGTACTCACAGTAAGCTGTTTTGTATCTTTTATTTTGTATACGCAATAAAATTCTCTCTTTTTTTTTGTTCAAAATGTTGCTTCTTTAGAGATACAAAACAGAAAATTTGAAAATGATTGCAGAAAATAATTTAAAAAAAAGTAAACTAACTAACTTGATTCAACCATCCTTGACACCTCTTAGTGGAAGATTGTAAAGAAGAGCGGGTTAAAAATCCTCTCCAACAAAGATCCCCAAATCTGGTCCACTGTCATGCGCTTTTACGGCATAGTTATCTGCTCTACCGCAGCTGATGCAGATAATTTAATTCTTCAGCATGTCAAGTTTGGCAGAAGCTTGTTGATGATTCACTCATTTGAATCAGGTGAGCTGGAGCAGGGAAAATATCTACAACATGCAGGATAGAAATCCCTGAGTTGTTGCTGCAAAAAGGGATTTAATAAGCTTTAAAGTCATCGTATGCAAGAAGGTTTGCACACAGCTCTGTCAAATAAATGAGAAACATAAAAACACAATAGGACATGCCTTGCACCATGCAACAGATGGAGTTGTGATAAACTGGGAGAAGTGATTTTATATTTACATTTAATATCCAGATGCATAAAGTCTTAAAAGTGAAACAAAGTAAAACTACTGCATCTTGTGTGCCCTGTAGGTCTTTAAAAAAAATCTGGAGGTTAAAGTTTAAAAAGAAATGAGGTGTGGCTGGAGACTGCTTACTTTTTAGCCAGTCCTGACTTTTGGCTGCTTTGCAGTGAGAAGAGAGGAAGGGTTTGGTGAAAGACACGGAGAGCAGCCTGGCAGATTTTAACAGCAACATGTCCAATGATCCTAAGATGGTATGTGATCTTTTCTTTTTTCTTTTTTCTTGAGTGACAGTACACTGGATATTTATAGAGTTTGATACTGAGCAGTCATTAATGATTTGTTTGGGAAGTTGTTTTAAAATACACAAGAGCTCTAAACAAGTAGTTTCAAATCCAGCTTTATTTGTAAAACACTTTAAATGATCACAGAGGAGCAAAGTGCTGCACACAGCTGACAGTAAAACATACTTCACACCAGACAAAAATATACAATTATAAAATGGAAAAAATAAAAACATAAAATTGATCAACTTAATCTTCTAAAATTAAAACGTCTAGAAATGGGCCTAAAGTTTACAAGGATTGTGGGAACCAATCCAGACACACTTTAGTTAATTGTAACTTTTGTCTCTCCAGAGATAACAGATTTTTTTCCCCCCTTTCTCCTGTAAGGTAAATGCCACAGATCATATTTTTGAAAGTTTTCATTTCTTCCTCTGCATCTTTTTTTTTAAAGCTGAATGTGCCTCGACCTGAACTCTTTGATTTCCATGGAATCTCCATGACTCGTTATTTTACGGACGACTGGGAAAACGTCCAAAACTTTGAGGCCAGACCAGATGATATACTCATTGCAACGTACCCCAAAGCTGGTCAATCTCCAAACATCTTTATCCATATTTCCTAATTCGCAGCAATGTGTGTGTTGAGGTGAGGAGTTAAATGCCTTCCTTTTTGACCCTCTTTAGGAACCACCTGGGTCTCCTACATCCTGGACCTGCTGTACTTTGGTCAGACGTGTCCAGAGCGTCAAACATCCGTCCCCATCTATGAGAGAGTTCCTTATTTGGAGCTCAATAACCCGAACATTATTTCAGGTTAATGATTAAACTCTGTATTCATTCTTCATAAAGTCTTTTGAGCTTTCAGTTACATATATAAAAACTTGTCAGTATTTAAATTAGTGTTTTGTTTTGCTTTGTTTTAAAACTAAAGTAAATAAAGTTGTAGCCCATACAAACCAGATGAAAACCATTTTTTTTTCTTTTTTTAATTTGTCATACTTGACCAAGTTTGCCTCTTGTTTTGTTTCAAGGCAAAGTCCATCTTGTTCTATTTTGTATAGGCTTCGCCCTTTAAGGCTATCGCTAGTGGACTGCGCCTATACTCATAGAATCTGGGGTTACAGTACGTAACCATCAATTTCAGTGGTTTAAGTAAACAGAGATTTCAAGCTTATAGGAGTTCCCTTTTTCTAAAATAAAACCACAAACCCACAGTACTGTAAAGATTAGCCGTCATTGGTCTCATTAGACAATATCTATGTTTGTTTTGGATTATTGAATATTCTCTATATATTCTCTTTGCAAATGCCTGATCATTTTTTGTTATGAAAACTTTTAAACATAACTTGGAAGTTCTTGTTTTGTGTATTTTGCTGTCAGAGACAAAAATACCAAAGACACCAGGTGCAGCTTTAGACGAAAGTTGAGCACACTCTTCTGTAATATCAGATGTCTTGTAGTTTGGACTTTTTTCAATGATTTACACAAGATTTGCTGAACTAAAGCCTGCTCTTGTTTTTTGTTTGTCTGTAACCCAGGAGTAAGAATGGGTTAGAGTTTTGTGTATTCAGTTTTATTTTTTCATACAGGAAAAGTCCTGGCAGACAATCTTCCTACCACCCCTCGACTCATCAAAACCCATTTTCCTGTCCAGTTTGTGCCAAAGTCCTTTTGGGAGCAGAACTGTCGGGTAACGAAGCCTCTGTGCTGTTTAGATTTTTCTTAATAGATCCTTTTAAGGAGTCGACATGTTGGATGTTAAAAACAGTCAGACAGCTGTTGAAATATGTATGACAGATTTTTCTTTAAGGCTTAAAAACACGATGAATTTTTAAGTGATTTTGAAAAGGGGTTTCTGTGGAGAGATTATGAAGAATTATCTTCCCCGTTTATATAGATTTTTGAACAACCTTAGTTTGGAGAAATAGCCTAATTTTGGTCAGATTGACAAGATAGAGGCTGGTCTGAGTGGGGACAAGACGCAAGTGAATTGCTGCTGTCTTAAAACGACTCCAGTCTCATGCAGCCAACGCTACATTTTATAAAGTAAGCCTAAACACTGCCATCATGTCTACATCATACAGTTATTCTAAGTGTTCCAGCTAGCTGCTGCTGCCACTATTTGTGCTTACTATAACCACCAAATTTTATGTAAATAACAGTGTAAGATGAAGCTAAGAAAGTACAAGTTTACAAAAACTAGTTTACATGAACCGCTATGAAATTTTTCAGATTGGAGATGTTTTATGGTGGCACCAATCCACTTTGATTTAGGCCTTACTCAGATCAGCTGTTGGCTCATCAGTCCAGGCACAATTAAACTCTAATTTCTCCAAACTGAAGTCGTTCAAAAAGCCATCTGCAACAGGTTGTCTGGTTCTCTTCTGTAGGTTGTCTATGTGGCTCGCAATGCAAAGGACAACATGGTGTCCTATTTCCACTTTAACTGCATGACCCGGTTACTACCAGAACCTGGAGACTGGAGCAGCTTCTACCAGAAATTCTTGGAGGGAAAGGGTATGTAGGAGAGGCTGCAAGACAGTTGGTCATTGTCACTTGTCTGTATGATAATAAGCAGGAGATGCTTTAAAAAAAATTAAAAATCTAGTCGTTACTAGATCGGAAAATTCACAAACTTTGTTTTTAATGAATACCACCACCTAACATATTATTCTCCATCATTACAAAAACTGTAAGGGGCGCTTTTAGTATTTGGTCTAGTTTTTGTTAATTAAACAATGACTGCTGAGTAATGCATGCTTTGAGCATTTGAAGTTGATTTAAGTCAATTCTAAGACCTGATGAGGGCCAGGTAAAAAGCTTTAAAACTGAAAAAAAGATTTCCTCCTTTTTAAATGAATTCACTGATTTCCTTCACCTTGTTTTATTTTGACCCAGTGCTGTATGGTTCCTGGTACGACCATGTGAGTGGTTGGTGGAAAAAGAAAATGACTTATCCGAACCTGCATTACGTGTTCTATGAAGATTTGAGTGAGGTAATTGGTTGGTGTTTGTTTATTTATTTTTGCTCCTCTTCAGAATTTACTTCTAAAAGTTATATGGTTTGGTTACTAACACAAAGCTATTTGATGATGTGTTTCCAGAACACTGGACGAGAAATGGAGAAACTCTGCTCCTTTCTCGGCATGTCTCCTTCAGCTGAGTTTAAAGACAGAGTTGTAAATGAAGTGCAGTTTGATAACATGAAAAAGGATCAGATGGCCAATTATTCTACTTTCCCATCCATGGATTTCAATATTTCTGCCTTCATGAGAAAAGGTTTGTTGAAATGGAGTTGTTCCTTTCCACGGTTTCCTCTGTGCTTGCTCAGGTTAGGGGATTGTGACAAAGTGACGTTTCAATGCAGTCTGTTTGTTGCCTTAGTTAATAGTTTATCTAATTGGTAGTTTTTATAAATTATGATTCTGACTGTATTTCATAAGTGGATTGAAATGACTATTTGTAATTCAATTGGATTTATGATTTGAACTTGTTACTACTTTGAATAGTTGACTTTTGTCACACATTGATGCAATATAAATAAATTAAACTGAATGGTATCCTAGAGAGGAAATGACTCTTAAAGGAGAGCAGAAATGCCCAACTGGTTGTCTGTGTTTCTGCAGGGAAAGTTGGTGACTGGAAGAATCATTTCACTGTGGCCCAAAATGAAGGATTTGATGAAGACTACAAGGAAAAGATGAAGGACCCCACTCTGCAGTTCCGCAATGAAATTTAAACTGTCTTTGATTGAATCTGGGTCCATGATGACTCAATGTTTTGTTCACTGTGAAAATGTTTATATTAATGTCAAAAATCAAAACCTTCGTCATGTCTGATCATTTTTTATCACAACATAAGAATGTGCTTAAAATAAACAGTGATTTTAAGAAAATTTGTTATTCTTAAAAACTCGGAACAAAACACTGTAATACAGAAGCTGGTGAATGAACATTAAAAAGTAAAACCAAATAACTAAGCACAAAAAGTAAAAAAATTTGTTTGGTTGATTTACTTTTTTTGTATCAATTTATTTTATAATTTATATTATAATTTTGTATCAATTCATGGCCAGATTGCTTCTTGGCAATAAATCTTATACTGTTCTAAAGCCTATTTATTTCTTCTTAAATGGTGCCACATTCTTTAGCAAAATGCATTTGTGGATCAAGCAGCAGAGTTGAGTGTGTGGGTTGAACCTGTTGTGGATTTTCCGAAACAAAAGTGGACTCGATAAATTAAACAAGAGAATTGTCTTTTGTGGCATTCAGTGCTATAGCAGGTCACAAGTTCAGCAGAGTGCAAGAGTGAGGAAGTTGTGGCCAAGACAAACGCAAAGCAGGATGTTTGCTCTGTGGCCCATGATTCCTGAAGATTTGGACACACGAGCCAATCAGATTCCAGGAAGAGCTTGGGATTGAAGCGTACAAGAATCCCACAGCCAGTCGACTGACATGGGCTTCATGACCTGAGTTTGATTAGATAAGAGAAGGAGCCAGTGACCTTATAATATAGTAATCAAAATGCAACATTCTTATCTGTAATTAGTCACGACACGTTTAAATCCACAAGTATCAAATGTTCGTTTGGGAACATAACATGATATAATGATCATGTACCACAGCCATGAAATATTCTTTGGCTTCAGCAAGGTATACCTTTTCATCCACGCACACGAAAAACTTGCCAAATCTCTGCCAATGCAAAACAGCTTATTCTGCTATTGACTCTTGATTGGATGATTGAAGTCTTAAGAAAAAACACATATCAGCAATTTCACTATATCTTTATTTAACAAACAAGGGTCTCAATAGCATGTGGAAGAACCATACACAGCCACAACAGCCTGGCACCTCCTCCTCATGCTGGACACCAGCTTCGTCACACACTGCTGTGGGATGGCATCCCATGGTCAACCGGCATTTGTCATAAGTCAGCCAGTGTGGTTGCGTTGGTCACTCTGGAACAAACGGGACAGCCAAGCTGATCCCAGAGGCGTTCAGTGGGGTTGAGGACAGGACAGCAGGCAGGCCATTCCATCCTCTTCGTTCCCAAATTAATCTCTATTGATATCCACTCTGTGGGGGTGAGCGTTGTCATCTTGGATGATAGAGTTTGGTCCCATATTGTGGCGATAAGGGATTGCCACTGGTTAACCAGGTGCCTGATTGTCAGCACCTGTGTCCAAAAGCTCAAAACAAGTCATAAATAAATAACAAATATTTAGCATCACACTGATGATTGTACAAGAACAGTATACTGAGAGAGATGCAAATGACATTGGTTTGCTCATCAAACTGTCCACAGAAAAGCAACTGAGTGGTTTCTCTAAAATGTTGATCTATTCTATTAATAGAGAGAAACACAATTAACCATTCAGGGTATTTCTTTCTGTGTTTACAATTATTCTGATGAGACATTTTTTTTTCCATTTATGACACCCTGAGATCCATGCTAAATGCTGAAAACCTATCTAACCAGATGCGAGAGCTTTCATTATAAATGCTGAAGTGCAATAAGCAGGAACTAGAGTAGCATATTGCACTGAACATTACACAACAAGCTGGTTCATTTCCTTTGGAAGATTCACACACAACTACAGTGGGAGAGACTTACTTGTTCAGCTTCGTAGGTCTGCTTTCTGCTTTGGTAAGTCTGTTTTAAGATGACTCAGTTTAATGTATCTGTTTGCCTGCAGGGATAAAGAATTGAAAGGCAGAAGCACAAAGCTTATTCGCAATCGTGAAGAACATTTGAGTTCACGGGAGAAAACTAAACCAATCATTCCTGACAATGATTTTGCTTATTTATAAGATTACTAAATCAGCTTATGTTCAATATGTTTTAAATAGAGACTTAAAAAATCTAAGGTCCTCCCAAAGACTTTCCATGTTCGATGGTACATTTCACCAGGCTGTTAAACAAATCAGCTGAAAAGGACATGTTGTAATTTTATGGTTCTTCATTTTACTAGTACATGTTTTCACTGCTAGGGCTGTCTTTGTAATATTTAACAACCATAGTTTAATATTTAATCAGTGTATTAAATTTTAAAAATGTTCAAAGTTAAATTACATTTTACGTGCCAGTTTCCATGATAACAGTGTGTGAAGTGAAAGTCAAGTCAAATTTATTTATATAGCACTTTTCAGAAACAAGGCGGTTTAAAGTGCTTTACATCATAAAAACACAAAAATACAAAGTCATCATGAAAACACAAGATCACAAAGTCTACCAGTTTGTTTAGAGTTTGTGCTCATTTTCCAATTTGTCATGATCATAATCAAAATATCATCATATTATGGTGGACCCTTATAAGCATTCTGTTCAAAATTTGTTTTGTATCTGGTCAAACAACTTTGAAATTATACACCAAAAAACATATTCCTGAATAGTGTAACTTTTGGTAGAGGTATATCTCCCAACTTAATGAAAATTGAAAAAAAAATAGAGATCAATGGAATTTTGGTGAAACGCTTGAGAAAACCCCTCTTTGGAGCTCTATAGTTAAGTCATACTTCCCAGCAGAAACACCATTTAAAGTTTAAATAGGTCACAGAGGGTTGTGTTTTTACATGTCTGAACTGGAATATCGATATCTTTAACAGTTTTTGCACAATTGCAGTTTAAGTTTTATGATTTTTACAGATTTTTCTACAAAATGTTTAACTGACAGTGAATAATGTTGCACACTTTTGATTTGTCTGTAATTTTCAAATTGTTTGCAAACAAACTGTTCTTACTTCCACAATGTTTTTAGTACACATGCAAAGAATACATCAAAATATAGGTATTTTTACCTTCTTATCGCAGTGTTTCTCTCCCTGTTATAGGACTTGCAGTTTTCTCTCAAATCTCCTCAAAATGTTGAGTGCACACCCAAGCTTCCACAGACTGCAGCTATATTTTAGCTCAGATAAATTGATAAATCAAATATGGAAGTAAAGAATCTTTTTAACTTGTCAATTTTCCTACATAAAACACTGTAGAAACATAAAAATTCACATGTGCAACTATCAGTCTTTTCCCACTCATAATTTAAAGAATTGTTAAGCTCCAACTTAGTTCTTAAACAGCGACTGTTTATTTGAGGCTTACTTTTCAGTCTGTTTTTGTCTGCCTCTCATTAACTTGGCAGTCATAGAGTGACAGACACAGGTGTGTGGTTACCATGGTGATCCTAATGACCCACCGGCAGCAGGTTTAACACTTCATTTGATCTTGGTTTTCTTTACACTCTTATACAATTTATACATCAAATTGTTTTTTGTTTAATATATGGTCAAGTTAATGTTTGGATTTTGGGCAGCAGCTGCATTGGCTCCATATAAATCTTCTTCAGAAATTGTCTCGTTAAAACTACTCCTGCTATTCCTCACAGATGGAGCTGCCAACTCGACCAACACTTTTTGATTTTCATGGCGTCTCCATGACCAAACACTTCACTGACAACTGGGAAAACATCCAGAACTTCGAGGCAAGACCAGATGATATTCTTATAGCCACTTACCCTAAATCAGGTGAGGTTATGTGTCCAAAAATACAGAACCCTTGTCATAATAGTATATATATATATATATACGTATATTTTTTTTAATAAACACTTTATTTTTTTCTGAACAGGCTGAGAAAAATAAAAGTAAAAAAGTAAATAAAATCAGGTATGTTTCATACCTGAAAAGTTTGTGCGTCTTGTTCTAATCTCAGGAACCACATGGGTTTGTTACATGCTGGATCTTCTGTACTTTGGCAACACGTGTCCAGAACGCCAGACTTCCGTTCCTCTGAATGAGAGAGTGCCCTTCTTGGAGATTTGTGCACCGCCTCGGCCCAAAGGTTTGATCTTCGGGTTAAATAGGGACTTGAATATGTTTAAAGTACAAGTAAGTGTCAATAAATTAGAATACCATCAAAAAGTTATTGTATTTCAATAATTCAATTTAAAAAGTGCAACTCATATATAAATTCATTATGCACAAAGAAATGTTGATTTATGTTCATTTTGATTATTGTGGCTTAGAGCTAATGAAAACCCAAACTCAGTTTCTCAGAAAATTAGAAGATAGTGAAAAAGTTCAATACTGAAGACACATAGTGTCACACTTTTTTTGGCTAATTAACTCAAAACACCTGCAAAGGTGTCCTGAGCCTTTAAATGGTCTCTCAGTCTGACTCATGGGAAAGACTGCTGACTTGAGAGTTGTCCAGAAGACGCTCATTGACAACGTCCACAAGATGGGTAAACCACAACAGGTCAATGCTAAAGCGGCTGGCTGTTCAGAGTGCTGTATCCATGCATGTTAATGAAAAGTTGAGTGGAAGGAAAAACGTATGGTGGACCAAGGTTCACAGGCAACAGGGATAACCGCAGCCTTGTGAGGATTGCAAAGCAAAGCCCATTCAAACATTTGGGGGAGATTGACAAGACAGCTGCGGCTGGATTCAGTGCTTCAGGAGCTACAAGATGCAGACGAGTCCAAGACATCGTCTACAACTGTCCCATTCCTTTTGTCAAGCCACTCCTGAACCAGACAAAATATCCACAAAGTCTTAGACAAAAGGGCTGGACTGTTGCTCAGTGGTGCAATGTCCTCTTACCAGACAAAAGTAAATCTTTAATTTCATTTGGAAATCAAGGTTTCAGAGTCTGGAGGAAAGGTGGAGAAGCACAGAATCCAAGTTGCTTGAAGTCCAGCGTGAAGTTTGAGTCCATGACAATTTGGGGAGCCATGTCATCTGATAGCATTAGTTTGCTGTTCAAAGTCGGCTCAGACGTCTACCAGGAAATTTTAGAGGACTTCATGAAACTTCATGGAGATACAGATTTCATTTTCCAGCAGGATTTTGCACCCAGGCCCGGCGTGGGCATTCGGGAGCACTGGGCCCAGCTGGGATTTTGGGCCGTGAGGACTGGTGTTAAACGGATAACCATAATTCAAGTATTTGTCAATGATTAAAACGAGGAAGGCTGGCTGTTTACACACACAGCCTGCACTCACAAACACACCCCAGGTTCACTGTGCAGCCAGGTGCCGCCTACTTTAATATCTGTTATGTAACCACTACAAGCCCATCACACAGGGGAGGAGCTGTTCAACCAGCCAGCAACAGCCAGTTACAGAGCTGTGCTTTTTTTTTTTGTTTGTTTGTTTTTTTCCATAAATGGTCTAGGTTAGAGAGCAAAGGTAAAGACAGTAAGAAAAGTAAGTAAGATATAGGCTAAGCACTGTGAGGAGCCAGCAGGTGAACTGAACAAAACACAGAGCTGCCTGCAATCACTGTTAAAGTTATTTTATTATTTTATTTAACTTTTATTTAACCAGGCAAGTCCCATTGAGATCACAGATCTCTTTTTTCAAGGGAGGCCTGAGCCAAGTTTATGAATCAAGTCACAGAATGAATGTAGTCTGTATGATATGAATGAATCTGCATTATGAGTTTCACTTTTTGAATTCAGTAAGGGGAAAAAATGAACTTTTTGATAATGTAACTTATTGAGGTGTACTCATACAACGGAGGTTTCATTTTAGAAACACTTTACTCTTAGAAATTCTGTTGATTGTCAGAAAAAGAAAAAAAAAACTATTATCTGAAAGGAAGAAACAAGTGGCTTATTTTAAATGGAGTTTCCTTGAAGAAAGAACAGCTACCAAAACACAACCTCACTCTAAGACATTTTCTTTAGATTTCACAGATTTACCTTATTGAGGCTCAGCAGTGGTCACGTGAAACTGATTATTTGGTCTTTATTTTATTTGTTTGTATTTTTTGGAGTGGAGTACTGATTCTTATCCATATGTAGTTTCTGTTGAGCTTTGTTTCATCTTTTTTTTTTTTTTTTAACAAAGGTAAAGACTTGGCAGACCAGCTCCCCACTTCTCCTCGTCTCATTAAAACTCATCTACCAGTCCAGTTTGTACCGAAGTCTTTCTGGGAGCAGCGCTGCAGAGTGAAAACACAAACACTTATATACATTTAAAAATAATGACAATAATAAATGAAACCAGAACTCTAGTTTGTTTATTACATATGTTTCCTAAGATTGTCTACGTGGCTCGTAATCCAAAAGACACCGTTGTGTCTTTTTACCACTTTGGCCGCATGATTAGTATCCATCCAGAACCGGGAGACTGGAGCACCTTCCTGCAGAACTTCATGGAGGGAAAGAGTGAGTAGCTTTAGAATAAAGGAACCACATTATTACTGCTCGCTGCCGGAGGCCAAAGGCGATAATGTTTCTGCCCGTGTGTGTGTGTGTGTGTGTTTGTCTGTGTTGGAAAAAATACCCCGTGAACCACTGAATGGATTTCAACCATAGTTTAGCAAACTCAAAATCAGCTAAACCTCTGTCAATTTTACAAATACTGAGCTAAGTTTGATGTGGTAGTAGCTGAGAGTCATCTTCAACACCTATTCCAAGCGCTAACGCATTTTGCAAGACTTTCATGAGATTTGACCAAAATGTCTGTAACTCTGTCCTTTCTCATCAGGAGATGACCTCAGTTTAAATATATTCTGTGTATATGTTCTTACATGTGGTGTTCTGTCATTTCAGTGATGTTTGGATCATGGTACAAACATGTAAACAGCTGGTGGGAGAAGAAGCAGACTTATTCAAAACTCCACTACATGTTCTATGAAGATTTGACTGAGGTGCAGTGAGCTTTTTCTCCCCCAACAACCCTTTTCTCACAGACTTCTTAGCTATTCAAAGCATGTTTAGGGTTCACTTCAAAGAGAGTTTTTCTCTCCCACAGAGGACGCTGCAATCCCATGCAATCTTTAACAGTTTTTGTTTTTTTTAATGTGGTCAGGATTCTGGGAGAGAAATGGACCGACTGTGCTCCTTCCTCGGCTTATTTCCCTCAGCTGAAGAAATGGAAAAAGTCAGAGCTGCAGTGATGTTTGACAATATGAAGCGAGACAAAATGGTCAACGGCTCCACTAGCCAGATAATGAACCAAGATGTGTCTCCTTTTATGAGAAAAGGTGTGAAAAATTCTTATTTTTCATATTTTGTATTTAAATCTCCTCAAATCACAATCAATTTAACCCAATGATTCTTTTCAGGAAAAGTGGCAGACTGGAAAAACCATTTCACTGTGTCCCAGAACGAATGTTTTGATGAAGACTACAAGCAGAAAATGAAGAATCCTGCACTGCGCTTTCGCACTGAAATTTAGAGATTTGGTTGCAAATTATGGAGTCCAGAGCTGAGATTTTCACCAGCAAATATATTGATATCAAATAGTCACCCACAGCAAAATATTGGTGAATTTTTAAATACTTCACATAATCTATTAAGCACAGTGGTGGAGGGTTAATGATCTGGACTTGTTTTCAGTCAGATGATATGGACGCTTTGTAATCAGACACCTTATAACCTCCTTTGCACACCAAAGTGTTGTAGCAGGAAAAGTGTCCATTCGGCAACTAAAGCTTCACTCAGCTTGGTTTTTTGTAACGGGACAATAATCCCCACGAAAATATCTTTTATTAACCTTTATTTTTTTAACCAGGCAAATCCCATTGAGATCACAGATCTCTCGTTTAAGGGAGGCCTGAGCAGAGGCTTGAATAAAGTAATAAAGATCTCAAACTGAAGCAGCATTTCAAACACAAGTGGGTCCAAATTCCTCAACAACATGAGACCTATTGTGTCATAAAGGTTATTACATAAGTCACTGCTGCAAGGATGGTTCTACAGGTTTTTAAATTATGAGCTTTACTTTCTTTTTTTAAACATAAATTGTGTAATTCGGCTTGGTTGTTTTCAAATAAATGAAGTGGTCCAGTTTAATGTTGTTCATCTGTGTTAGATAACTGTTTACTTTATGTAAATAGAACTGAAAGAAGTTTTTTTTTTATCACAACTACATTTGATCTATTTATCCACTGAAAATAAACTAAAGGCCGCAAGACTGTTTATCATTGGTGTAGTGTGGTCTCTTACATAAGTCCTTTGTGTTGTGCCTTTGAGCAGAGAAACAAAAAGCTGAGCTAAAAAGACGACTCTGAAGTTAGCTTCCAGTTTGACAGTTTGATAAAAGGTCTCTTTTTAGTGTGGGGAACACCTTCAACAAGGTCTAATTCCAAAACCACAATAGTTAGACTGTTCAAACTTGAAATAAATTATTCTATATTAATAGCAGTATCAATAAAACACAGTTTGTGATTTAAAAAAAACAACTTTATTCTGTTTGTAAACAATCAAATGTTAAATAAGAGCATTTTTGTGCTTTATTATTATTATGTTTTTTTACATTTGGACATCATTAGAACTCGCCCAGTTCACAAACTACAATACATAAGCAGAATTAGATTATTCTATACTAAAAACAGGATGAGTTAAACACAGTGTCTGTAAAGACGTGCTTCCAGGATCCAGTGTAAGTATTCTGCTTGTAACGTGGTAACACTTGAACCCCACCCAACCACACACTAATCTGATAAAAATCAAACAAATAAATAAATAAAATAAAAAGGAAAAGTGAGATTTTGAAATGGACCAGATCAAATGTGTTTCTTTACCTTTCACAGACAAAATGAAAGTGTCACGAATCACAAACTGTTTTCTTGATTCTGTCATCAGTGTAAAAATAATTTAGTCCCAATTTGAGTAGTTTAAGTAT
>JAOXNZ010000210.1:12509604-12521924 GCA_028566095.1 Kryptolebias brasiliensis
ATTTACATAAAATATATATATTTATATGTGTGATGTTTTTGAATTAAAGCAGTGAGGAGAACTGATAGAAAAAACATGAATTAACATTTTATGGTTGTTTTTTTTAGGGAATGTTGGTGACTGGAAGAATCACTTCACTGTCAAACAGGACGAGGAGTTTAATGAAGACTACAAGAGGAAGATGAAAAACACTGATCTTTGTTTCCGCACTGTTCTGTAGTCCTTCTGTCCACAAAAGACCCAAACATATTTAAAAATTAAAAGCTTAGTATTCTTTGAAGAAATACATATCACGCTGTCTGAGTTTTCAAGATTGTCTTATGTTGAGAAATTAGTTGTAGATGTTTGAGGTCAAGCCTTGAAAATAATGTTAGGTGCCATCTCATGCAGGGTCTCAAGATGTTACTACAGCTACTACGACATCAAACTGTAGTCCGATATCTGTAAAACTGACTGAGTTGTAGCAATTTATGTGTTGACTAACGTGGTTGGCTGTGGTGGACCTCTTGATTGATTGATTATTTCCCAGAAGTTTTATTAAAATCAGTGGCTCATGAGATATTTTGCTAACAGACACACACACACAGACATGAGCAAACACATAATCATCCTTTGCCTTTTAGCGGCAGGCGATAATAATCATGACAGTATAAAGATTTTAGGTATAATAACTTTTATTTGAATCCAGACTTCAAAAGCAGCAGGAAATACATGAACAAATGGTTCCAGGAGCAAAGTAAACAGATGAAACTAACACTGCACTTCTTCAAAGTGTCGACACAGACGGCACAGGGCACGCTGACTGGATTCTCTACGACACGTGCTGCTCTGTGGGACCACCCTGAGGGTGCTGGAGGAGCCACAGTGGGAAACCATGAACTGGAGGGGAAAATCTTACAGAATCATTGAAATGTAGACAGCAACAAAAAGTCCAGACCGTACTGCAAAAAACCTAAACAAGTCAAGCATCGTACATCACCAAAAGTAACCAGACAACTAGTCGTGGAACGTCTCCAAACAGGAACAAGGCAGCAGGAACTAAGTGTTATTACAAACAATGTGCATCTAAATTTAGGTTTTTGTTTTACCCATCATGTTGGAATAAAATCGTTTAAATGTAATGACTGAGGAAGGAACCGTTGGGCTTTTTTTTTTGAAGAGTTTCAACTTAATAGGGTCCAACAAACGTATTTAGTATTTTTTAATGCCTTAAACATGAATTCAAAACAACAGAAACATGAAGCAGGAATGAAAATATGCCGAAAGAGCTGCACTACTGTCACAAACCGGAGCACAGAAGGTTTCTTGACCTAACCTATTTGGTCAAGTATCAACTCACAAGTCTTTCTGTCATAAACAGTTCACAGTCTGCTGTGAAATGATCAAAACTGTGCTCAGCTCAAAAGCAATGTAACCGCTCAGGTTAGAGTTAGTAGGAGTTTGAGCTTGAAATTAATAAAGCCAATATTTGAAGTTGTTACAGTTGCCTTTGTTTTAACCTATAAAACAAATCTATGAAATTCAAGATTGTGCATACATGTGCAGAAAAGAATCTGTGAAGAGAAAAGCTAAGTTAGACCAAGTTCTTAAGACTACAGAAGTGTTTTTTGTGAACAGCTGTTGACAGATGCAAAACTCGGTGCTCGAAGTTCCCACAGTGTGCGTGACCCTGAAGTTACAAGGAAAGAGTCCGGGGGTCTTCATACCTCAATCTGATTGAACGGTAACATGTCAGTCACAAATCTGCCTGTCCAATCAGAGGTTTACCACCTTCACAATCACCTCTGCTCAAAAACAGAAATATAACCACTCAGAGTCCAAATGCTTTGGACATAAAGTACAAATCTTAGATTTCAGTCTTACCATGATCAGCTATTTTTTATTTTACTTGATGATTAGAAGTTTCTCATCTGCAATCTGACTGAACAGTTTAATTAGTAATTGAGTTATAGCTGTCCAATTAATTCTAGGAATAAAGACAGACAGAAAGAATCTGCTCTTTTAACATCTATAAGCGCTAAGTTTTGAACCAAGTTTCCTTTTTTGTATCTGCAAACATGTTCACAAAAACGCTTTTATAGATTTAGTGTTTTGTGTAACTTCACTTTTGTTGCTTATGGAAATATAAATCTTTTCTGTGTATGCACAAATGTTTCTTCACAGGGTTATTTACAACTTCTAACTCTGCACACATTAATTCACAATCTCAAATTCTAATTTGAACCTACTACTTCAGATTGTCCTTCACAGTTGCAGATATGACTGTTTTAAATACATCTTTTATTCATGAACACTTAAAAAATAATAGTATTTACATTGTTACATCACATGTTTAAAATATAGTAGTAAAATACTTCAGTCTAGAGTACAGGTAAGTGCTCTGTTATTAAGGTTTAGTATTAGAGCTCTGGGGTTCATGCCAAGCCAGACTTGTATGTTCCAGCTCTGCAAAGTTGTGTAGCACTTAGTTAAATATCAAACAGATTCAATGCATGTTACTTATTCAGATTTGGATTCTGCAAAAATGCACTCGGAGGCATCATTTACGGATGGTTATTGATCCCAAAAGCTTTGTATGCAGCAAGTTAACTTGATAAAAATGCAAGAACATCAAGCTCAATACGGCGTCTAACAAATTAATCAGCTGCTAATTTTATCCTCAGAAGCCTTTTCCATACGTAAGCATGCGTCAGCAAATGAGCCATCTCTGTTTACTGTCTGCATCTTTATGTTACCAGTTTTAACACACAAGGCAAACCCAGTGCAGCTGCAGGAAGATAAGACGCATTGTACTCTGCAGCTGAGTCACCATGACAACAAATGCAAAGACACTAGAGAGAGAACAGCAAAGAAAGCAACTGTATTTCATATGGCACATCTTTTTATCACAAAAGCAAACAGAATATACTCCAAGAAATTCACAACCAATGATATGCTGACAAATGCTTTCAGACAAAACAAGAGCAATGGGACCTAAAGGGCAGGCAGTCACATTACAGGGAGTTGAACATCTTATCCATTTCATACATTGTGGGAGGATGAAATGTATCACTATTACATCTTTCGAGCACAGATCTGCTATAGAGCTTCTCTAATGAAATATATGCAGTTCTGGTCCCTGAAAACTCAACATCAGACCAAATGGATGTGTGCAAAAGATGGTTAAAAAAATGTTAGTGGGTTGTTTATCTGTGCTGTATTTCCCAAGTTTGCTTCATGGGTAAAAGTGTTAAGAAAACCTGTTTCATGCCCAACTTGGTATATCCTCTAACAATATAAAAGGCAACTAGACAATAAGTTTAAGACTTATTATCTAGATCTTCTATTTATATACTTTGTATATTTCCTCTTTCAAAAATAATAGTTTTGAATCTCAGGTTATCCCACTTTTTGTACAAGTCTTGGTCTTACATAGAAGTCATTAAATGAGTGAGTTTGAAGTGCAGTCATTGGTCTTAATGTTCTGGGTTTGGTTCAGAGGTCAATAATTTCACTGCTCACACTGGCAGAATCGTCGTGTCGACTGACTTCCAGGTAACTGCGTGACCCCACTGGCCTCCCTGGTGTCCCTCGCACCCTTTCAGAGTCTGGGGTGATAAACGGCCTTGTGTCATCCACTCCATCCTCTCCCAAATTCCCTGTTGATGTTCTAGAGGGACGAAGTGACACCGGGCAGGACACTGATGAAGGTACACATGCTATGCTATTCCCAGCCCACCTGTGACCCTGGTGAGATGGTGTGGGGGGAGCAGTCACCTGCCTGCTAGGCACACTGCTAAGAATGCTGCCCCCCAGTGGCATGGAGGACTCTGTCGGGACATCGCTGCTGTCAGAAAGCAGCTGAGGGTCACTGTTTCTGCGAAGCCAACCCCCCTGGCTGATCCCTGAACCAGGGGAGGGGGTCAGTGAAGTTTGGTTCAAAGGATGAAAAAGACTCCCCCCTTCGAGCAAGTGTTCTCTGTGCAGAGCCTCGTCAATGCTGCGAGTCAGATCAATGGGGGAGGGCGGCCGCAAGTCAAACTCATAGAAAGATAAAGAAGTATCCCTATCCTGATCCAGACTGCCACTCACTGAGCGCTGCGGGGGCTGACCCAAAGTCTGCAATCTCAGCAGGGGCCCAGAGGAGTCATCAGTTGTGCCTCGTTCTGCAGAGTGGCCCCTGTTGCTTTGTCCGTAGTTGTTGTCTTTGACGCAGCTGGCCTGTGCCGCATTCTGTTCGTGGTCCTGGTTCCTAATGAGACTCTTGCTGATGTCAGCCCCAGGTCGCTCCTGGCCAGCCCAGTTGTTAGGCATCTCCCCTATGCCTCCTCCTCCTCCTACACCATTACTGTCAGACTTTCTGCAGGGCTTCCCCCGAAGGCTTTGGACTATCTTGGACCAGCATGTATGTCTTTGAGGGGAGCCTACAGATTGACCAGGGGATGGTAGTTCTCCTGCTGTTCTGCCATCTTGCTCTCCTTCCTCCCTTCCCCTGCACCCCGCAGGTCTCCAAAACACCCATGAAGCCAGAATTAGGAGGAAGAACCCCCAGGCCAGTTCCAGGAGCCGGGCCCAGAAGTGCACAAGCCACCAGCCCCAGTTGAAGCGGGTCAAATCTCCTAACAGTCCATAAAGCCACATACAAGCATGGACATGCAAGACACAGCACAAGGCTCCGAGTACTGAACACACCGCCAACACTCTTGCCAGAATGACTCCTGTTCTCTGGCTCCCTGTCCAAGCTTTCCTCCCAGCCTCTTCAGGGACTTCGTGGTGGGGAACAGGAGGGCAGCGTATACGTGGAAACACATAGCACAGAAAGCCCAAACAGAGAGCAAGGCCCCAACACAAAGACAGGGCCTGTAGTGTAATTGGCACTACAGGAGACAGAGCTGGAGACAACAGATCGGCAGCCAACAGCACGGTGCACTGTAACACAGTCAGTACAGCCACTAGGGGAGGATGCTCTAAAGTTGAAGGTAACAAACTCACTCTTGCCACCCTGAGTGCAAGCAGTGCCAGAACTGCCTGTGTCCACACCAGCAGGTGCAGAGGCAGGTTGTAGAGGGCTGTAACTGCAGGGAGGGGGAGGAATTTTCGTGTGCCATAGGGATCGATGAAAAACAGAGCTGCTCTGAGACCTCCAACGAGAAACAGCAGAAAATTGGCATGTGCCAAAGCACCTCGATGAGGACAGTTTGTACCAGGGGACAGCATGAGGCCAAGTGCAGCTCCAGCAAACAGAAGAAGAAAGAGACTTGCTGAGCCGTAGACATGAAGTTCCCAGGCCAAAGCCAACGTTTGGCTCAAATCTCCCCAATAAAGAAGTGTACCATTGTTTGAAGAACTCACACTGGGAGAGGGAGATGGGATCAAAGTGGAATAGGGAGCTTGGTAAGGATGTCCCAGAAGAAGAGAGCGGTTCTTCTCTGCCTGATACGTGGGGCTGAATCTTGATCGGATGACAGGAACAACACCAGTTGGGAGGACAGAAGAGGCCCCTGAAAAAGAGCACACAGTTTTGGTTTATAAATGTTTAAATTCATGAGGAACCAAATGGTAAATTGATCTTTTATCTATTTGAAAAATGGATAGAACCTATGAAAGTACATGTGGAACCACAGAGAGCCACTAGAGGGGAGTAGTTGACTAATAAAGTTGTTAAGTACAGCTGTCTAATCCTTTCAGTTGTTTGAAGCAGCTCATTCAGCGCTGCTGTAATGCACTGCTAAGACCTACACATGGTTTATAAAACAGAGAAATAAATAACACATTTAATGATCTCTTCATACCATTTAAAATTAAATCTAATACTTTTACATCTGATAAGTTTCTTTCTCTTTTCTAAAAGAATCAGGATGGAGTGTTAATATCAGCTGAAATATAGTAATTTAGATGCACATGTCTATGTATCCATGTATAGAAATAACAAAACTAAATCACAAACTGTCACTATTTGTGATTAGCAGTGGTCAGATATTATAGCATGTGCCAAACATACACACACAACAGCTAAAATCACACAACTCAACTATCATAACATATTTAGACATCCTTTCATGGTGATCATACTTGTTATAGTAATAAACACATCTGACCGACAATGATTCAGCTGAACTATCCGTGTGGCCTAATTGGATTATATAATTAACCAGAACATCTTTGTTATGAAACACAGCGTGCAGCATCACAGTGCATCTCTGAATTACAAATGGCCAGCACATATTTTTGGAATATACAATACAAAACTATTTCATGGGGGGGGGGAGAACACCCTGACATGATTACTGTGTGTTGTTTTATGACTATTTATGCTTTCGTTTGTTCAAACTGCAACACCTTATCTTGATGAATAAAATGGAAACATCCATCAGGGTTATAATCATATTTAACACTGAGAGCTTTGTAATGTAACTATGAAGATACCACACAATGAAAAAAACACAACACACTTCTAAGTTTACCCTTTTTATTATATTTATTTGAAGGACAAACACACAGCATGTTATGAGCATGCAAATAATGACTAGACTTGTAAATTTGTGGGCTTAGTGTTTTTAAAATGATGGATTTCTAGAAGTATTGTAGTATTGTAAACATTTTAACCTAACAGATTGTGGAATGACTTTATCTAACACTCAACTTTCAGTCACTTAGAGTAACTCTTTCCCGAACAGAAGACACCCATAAGGCTGACACACTGATTAATGGCTCACTCCCACACATGTTTCACTACATGGTTCTCTCCCTCTCACTCAATTCCTCCTGTCTCTCTCTCCCTCCCTCACACACACATACGCCTACACCCCACACACACACACACACACTCACACTTCTCAGCCTCACAACATAAATGAGCACTGCGGATCACAACCACGCTTCTTTATTTACATAGAGGTAGGTTTTACTTCCTCCCTTCAGACTTTTCTTTCCCCAACAGGAACAGGATCCAGACACATTCCAGATGTGCTGATCAAGTTACACAGGTGGGGCACACTCAGGCTTACCCCAAACCCTGTTTTTTATTTTTTTTGTTGTTGTTGTTGTTTTTAAAGACACACACAGCCCTCACATGTTGGAATGAATCATAAAAACAAATCTCTTGTTAATGAACTTGCTATCAAAACACATAAACTATAACACAACGACAGAGTTTAAAGGATGATAATAAATTTTCGTGTAATGGCCAAAACAGGTTTCTACAGTTTTGTATCCATTGTGTGTTCATGGGAAAATGATTTTCATGGGCGTTGCTAAAACAAATACAATCAACCAGACAGACTATGTTCATTATCTGAATTACCTTAGTTTAGTCCAATCACATTGGGAATGTCTCCAAAGCTCTAGTTTAATGTAAAATTCAGGGAACGTTCTGAACATGGATGCTCTCAAACAACTCAACTGAGTTTAAAAGGTAGGGAGGATGAATTAACACTTTCTGTGTAGGATCCTGAGTTGTAAAAAAAGAAAGCTAGCAGCTTTGCCACATGCTGCTTCCTAAATTTGCCGGTTTCTTACACAGCTGATATTCTTTTTCACAGTTAATATTACTGTTTATTGTGTTTATTCTGTTCTTTTCCAACATATTGTGTTAGCTGCCCCACGGGGAAATACATCTCATGTACAATTAGTTCCTTTAATGCAACAATTTCTTGGCAGAGGCACAAAGTGGGCCTGACCCATCTTCTCCTTTATTATTCTGAGCACAGCTGCTGCTACTTTATTTGGGAGCATCGGTGTATTAAGCAAATGTTTGAGTTTTTTTCCAGTTTAAGAGGAGACCACTGAATTAGGTTGAACCAATAAATCTAAATCTTAACAGAAATAAAAGGGGTATAAAATTTCAGTCCAACAAAAATGTGGTTATTTTAGCAATGTGGCTTTGTTTTAAAAGTGCTATAAAGGAGCGTCTGAATGTTTAAAAGTCGTTGCAAAGTTATTATCCTGGTATCAAAGAGAACAGTCTGTGCCAAATGTGTTGAGTTTTCCTTCTCTATTTACATTTCCCCATCTCCCCTTCCTTCACCTCTTTCTCTCTGCATCTGGTTTTCATTGCTATCCCAACTCTGCATTTTTATGCCTCTACCTTTCTTTTGCCACACTTTTACCCACCCTGTCTCTTCTCTCATCTTATTCTCAGCAGTCTTTCCCCAAACCTTACAGTTTCTCCATTATTCTCTAACCCTTTCCTTGCCTGCAATCCTACCCACCTCCTTTTGACCTTTCCTCTCACCTCCTCCTCATACTTTTGTCGCTTGCTGTGTCTACCCTTTTCAAATACAACCCCACTTTCCATGGAAAAGTAACTCTGCTTTTTCCCTCCTTTGAAGCCTCTTTTTCTAAATTCCTCCAGTAAAACGACCCAGCTGTATAAATAAGTCTGCTCCAAATGATCAGAAGACAGCGGAAACTTTAAAACTGGTCCGAATCACAGAACACAGTGTTGTTGTTTCTTACCTCTCCTTGAAGACTGTACAGTTGTATGACTTCCTGTTGGTGTGACTCTGCTGCTTTGACTTGTTGTGGTCCAATCTTCCTTCTGTGTTGGACTGAGCTCAACAGTTGCAGATGTGTGGGTCACTTGTGCTGTTGAGGTGTTTAGATGCAAGCCAGTCTGGCTTTGGCCCAGAACAGGTTGCCTTGCCATCTGTGACTGTGTCTCAGTAGAGACAGACGATGTTGCAGTGGTGGAAAGACTGTTTACTGCTAATTTATCTAGAAGTGTGAGGAAAAATTCACATTAGTGACATGATGTGACATTATGACCTAAACATCTTACTGTCATAAAGTATTAATTGTAATATTTCTAACCTGTTAATTCTAATGTCTTCAGAGTTTGCTGCGTTATCACAGAGGGCAGTGTGGCTCTTTTCTCAGGCTGTCGTGTTGAAGAGATTGAACTGGTTGTACTGGTTGTAGTCAGCACAATCTGCTCTTCGAGTGGTGGGTTTATTACATCACTAACTTTGGATATCATGGTCTGCGCCTGTGGTCGATACTGTGCCATTTCATCACCAACTGTTGGTGTAAGATGAGGCGATTCCTGCTTGACAAACGCTGCTGTTGGAGTCCTGCCTGATCCCAACCCCTGTGAATCATCATCTTCTGTCTCTTTAACCGGTTCTTCCTCTGGATTCCCTGCAGTCTCCCCATCATCTGCAGGCTCAGCAGTAGCAGAAGAAGGTAAAGTGGGCAAAGGTGGAGTCAGGACTTTTTTGGCAGCTTCCTCCTTTGATAAATCCATGTCGAATGCTAAACTAGCTGTGTCAGTCCTGGGTCTGGAGGCAGTTGTTTGGATTGTAGTATGCCCTCTACTTGGACTCCGTGTTGAAATACTAAAAACAAGAAAAGGATCAAACTGTGTCATTGGATGGTTGATCCTTTCCTCCTGTTCCACTGTGTTCAAAGTTGTAAATCTGTCCTGGCCTGTTACTCTGATGGGAACGTCACTGCGTCCTCTGGGAGGCAAAGAGGGCCAGAATCGAACAGTCTGCTTCGTAGGTGCAGGTGAATTTTTAGGCAGGTCCAAAGCAGGGAAGGAGGAGGATGAGCCAATGATGGTCTGGGCATCAGAAAAAGGGAGGAAGAAGAGAAGCAAAGCTGGGAACAGGAAGGACTTGGGAGCCATCTTCCACCAAGCAGTGATGTCTCAGTTGTTCGTGAAGCCTCAGTCTGTTCGTCACAACATCCTTCCACTGTTGAGAAGAACAAGCATGGTAAATAATGCATCTCTAATCTATTGATTAGCCAACCAGAATTAATTGTCTGATACTTACACATAAATTACATTTTGTTTAATTAAAAGAGGATAATTTACTAATAGTGTTATGATATATTTATCAATTGTTGCCATGAAAGGCAGGCAATAATGTAATTGCCTGTGTGCGTGTGTGTGGTTTTTTTTGTGCAAAAAATCCCACGAACCACCGATATTAATAAAACCCTCAAAAAATGGTTATTGGATACATATCTATAACTGATTAACATTTGGAGTCAAACTGAGTCAAGATGGCCGCCACAGCTAACTAACTTTAGCAAACACACACAAAAAAAATTGGCTATGAACACAAATATGGCTATAACTCAGTCATTTCTTTCAAATATTGAGCTAAAATCTGGTGTGGTAGTAGCTGAGAGTCACCTCCAACACATACTCCAAGTGCTAACAGTTGTGTAAGACCTTTGTTTAGAACTTTGGCGTCCAAGGTGGCGGTGATATATAGTCCTTCAAAGAATGCTAGATGAATTTGTCATGTAAAAGTAGCTCGGACACAATAATTTGCTTACAATACTCTTTGCGATTTGTAACTCATTTAGCAGAAAATGTGTTATTAATGAACAAATTCCACTTTCCCCTTATTTAAGAACTAATAACTAAAGTACATATGTTAGGATTTTCTAATTCTGTACAACTAATTTATATAAATTCAGCTCAGTATTCTTGTCATTTTTAATAGTTATCCAAAGCTTGCTGAAACTGAACTCATGGAGGAGTGTAAGTCATTAAGTATTTCTGCTTATCTATAATTTAGGTGGTGCATGTTTCAGCCTTGCATCAACTCCAAGTGAGCTATTGCAGCATGATACCAACAAACTCACAGATATATGGTTTCAGAGAGCGTGTTACATATGCTGCCACACATGAACACACACAAAGACAAGACCTCAGTTTTTGAGTTATAAAACAGACTGCACAATAAAAACAATCAGACCAAATTTAAAAAAAGAAAAAAAAAGGCATCACAGATGGGTACTTTTTTCTTGTGTTTATGCCATAAAAATTATCTTAAAAGAAAATATTTTTTTCTACTCCAAACGGTCTTTTTCTGTTTTGTTCTAAGTAACAAGACTTATTAGAGCGATGATGTTTTTGCCCGTGTTGGTGTGTGTGCGTGTGTCTATCTGTTAGCAAAATATCTCATGAATCACTGAATAGAGTTTTATGAATCAGGTAATTTAACAGATCTTGAGCTAAAATTTGGTGTGGTAGCAGCTGAGACTCATCCTCAACACATATTCAGAGTCCTAACACATCTCACAAGATCTTGCAATATCGCATACGATCGAGCATAATGTAATACACAAGCTTCAACCAATATGGCTATGCCTCTGTCATTTCTCATCATAAGATGATCTTAATTCTGGCATGAAAGGTGGTGGGCGATATGCATTCCATCAAGGACTGCCAGGCTTTTAATTTTCCAATGTTTTTGAGTCATGATTTTCAGAAGGTATGAGACCAATTGTGGTATATTTTAGAGATCCAGATGACATGTAGAAACCCCTAGCTCCTTGAGAATTGCACAGTTTAACAAGTTGCCTAATCAAACAGCTGCCAGTAATTTCAGTTCACATCCATTTTTTTTATTTTCTTTAAATATACAAAGAACTCCCTTGTTCACACCAGGTTCTACCTATGACTCACAGATGGAGATAACCTCTGGAAACAGGGTCAGAATGATGTGAAAACTTCAGCTGAAACATAAGAAGGAAAAAGACAGGAAATAGAAATCAGAGCCTGCTGGAGAATTCATTCTGCTGCGTATGACTCACCCTAAGTCTATTCACATCTACGATGATCGGGCCTCAGAGAAGTTAACGTCACAAAATGCTCCTACACCAGGGTTTGAATGTGCATTTAGTGCTCCTGGACATGCTTAAGGAGTGAGTAATCTGTGAGAGTACTGAATATGGAAAGTGTGTTTGAGTGAACAAGCAGGCTCACACACACCGAAACACAGGATGTACTGTTTGAAAATTTAGATGAATGCTCAGAAAATTTGAATATTCAGTTTGGTGTTTTTGCAGTGCTACACACGAACGTTTAAAGAAATAAAAGCTCATCAGTGTGTGCAGTAGTATAACTGCCAGTATATCTCACTTTCCGCCCACTCACAGTAATCTCAGTGTTTATTTACTTTCCTCTCTCAGCCATCTCCTCTGCTTTCTCCAACCAATTCCTGTTTCCCAGCCTTCCTGCCTTTTCTTTTATCCCCCACTTTGAGTTGGATTATTTATCATAGCCCTAGTGCTGTGTGAGGACTGAGAAAAGTAAAAAAGAATAGAGTGTATGCAAGTATTGCAACCCCTGGCAAAAATTATGGAATCACCACTCTTGGAGGATGTTCGTTCAATTGTTTAGCTTTGTATGAAATACAATAAATCCCAGACATGTCACAAACTATTATTATTCAAAATTCCAACCTTCTGGCATTAAGAAACTCCATCCATCCATCCATTTTCTTTACCCGCTTTTTCCATTCTGGGTCGCGGGGAGCCGGTGCCTATCTCCAGGAGTCACTGTGCGAGAGGCGGGGGACACCCTGGACAGGTCGCAAGTC
>JAOXNZ010000210.1:12522024-12533643 GCA_028566095.1 Kryptolebias brasiliensis
GTAAACTCCACCCAGAAAGGCCCCAGGCCGGGATGAGATCCTGCAACCTTCTTGCTGGGAGGCGACAGCTCTAACCCCTACGCCGCTGTGCCACCACATTAAGAAACTATAATAACAAAAGAAATAAAATTGTTGTAGTCAGTCATAATTGTTTTGGTTTTTTTAGATCAAGTAGAGGAAAAAATTATGGAATGACTTAAACTTGAGGAAAATATTTTGGAATCACTCTGTGATTTGCAATGTCAAAACAAACATCTGCATCAAATAAATCTGCTAATTAGTCTTCAGAAAAAAAAGAGTGCTCACAGTTTGGAGAGTCGTTGCACAAAACGGATTGAAGTGAATTATGGCTCCAACACAAGAGATATCAGTTGAAACAAAGGAGAGGAGTATGAAACCTCTACAAAGTGAATCATAAAGCTGCAAAAGATGTTGGTTGTTCCCAGTCTAAAATCTAAAAATATCTCAAATCTGAACCAAGTCTACATACTGGTAGACCAAGGAAGACATTAAAGCGGCAAGACAGAAAACTTAAAAGTAAGATGTCTTGAAAACAGAAAATGCACAACAAAAGAAATGAGAAACAAGTGGGCAGAAACTAGAGTCAATGTCTGTGACCAAACTGTAACAAATCTCCTAAAATAAATGGGATTTACATACAGAAAAGCCAAACGAAAGCTATCATTAACACCCAGTCAGAAAAAAACAAGGTGGCAGTGGGCTAAAGAAAAGCAATCATGGACCGTTGATGGGTGGATGAAAGTGATCTTCAGTGAAGAATCTGCACTGGTC
Organism: Kryptolebias brasiliensis; assembly: GCA_028566095.1. Classification (NCBI taxonomy): domain Eukaryota; kingdom Metazoa; phylum Chordata; class Actinopteri; order Cyprinodontiformes; family Rivulidae; genus Kryptolebias; species Kryptolebias brasiliensis. The sequence continues at coordinate 12,522,817 of JAOXNZ010000210.1, forward strand.
GGGGTGATGATGCTGGAACTTTTGTTTGGTGCCGGTCCAATGAAATTTATAAAAATGACTGCCTGGAGAAATCATTTAAATTTCCACAGTCATTGATGATTTGGGCCCGTAAAAGCACGGGGGATATGGCAGTCACTACATCTTCAATAAATGCCAAAGTGTACATTGTAATTTTGGACACTTTTCTTATTCCATCAGTTCAAGGGATGTTTGGTAATGATGACTTCATCTTTCAAGATGATAATTCATCTTGTCATGGGGCAAAGGATGTGAAAAATTTCCTTTAAGACAGACACATAAGGTAGATATCATGGTCTGCAAATAGTCCGGATCTCAATCTAGGTGAAAATAGTCAATGACAAGGCTCAAACCTGCGAAGCTGATCTGGTAGTAGCAACAAGAGACAGTTGGAGCCAGACTGATGATGAATACTGCTTGTCATTAGTTTGGTCCATGCCTCAGAGAATTATAAAATTATAAAACTAGGAGATGGAGAAACAAAGTAAAGAATGGGACAGTGTTTTTCTTATGATTCCATAATTGTTTTATACAGGATGGAGTGATTCCATAATTTGCTCCTCTACTTGATCTAAAAAAAGCAATTGTGACTGACCACATCAATGATATTTCTTTCCCTTTTTTTATAGTTTCTTAATATCATAGTAGTATTACTTTCATAATAGTTTTGTGGCATGTGGCATTTATTTTTTTACACAAAATTAAACAACTGAAAGAACATCCTTCAAGAGTGGTGATTCCATAATTTTTGCCAGGGGCTGTGGGAGATAAGAAGGTATTTATTAAAGAGAGGCTGATATAAATAGAAACAAATTAGATAGAGAAGCTCAAACGGTGGAGGAGGCATGATGTGATGAAGCTGACAGAGGAGGGCAGGGGGATGAGCTGACGGGATTGATGACAAAATTTAAGACCGAGAGAAGTAGTGAGCGCTGCAAATTTAGAACATGGACTCGGGGTGGGAGCAGATACTTGATACAAACTGACAGAAAACAAGGAACGGAGTACATGAGAAAAAGAGGAAGAGTCACACTGAAGGAACAGGTTTGCACAAGAGAGGCCATCAAGTCAGGAAGGTACTCAAAGAAATCAAACCAGCTTCACCACTTAGTTGGCAGGTCTCTGGCAGTCAAACATAAACAAACTTATTATTGTCTGCAGCCCAAGGCAAAAGTGCAGTATTGTTTTCCCCATGCCTGTGAGTGTGTTCTTTTGTCTAAACTGTTAGCGTAATATATCTCATGAACTAGTGAATGGATTTTAATAAAACTCTCAGAAAGCAATCACTGAATGCTCATTGCCAACACTGTTAGACATGATCCCTTCTCTGCACTACATTCGAAAGCTAAAACACAGCAGCAGTTCACCAAAATGTTCTTGTGGACTTGCATAACAAGAGTCCACCGAAACCAATAACAACTGAGTCGATTTGGGTAGAACAGCAGCTCATCCAAACAGTTCAAACAACAAGCCAGGAAAAAACGATTGTCTGGTGTAATTTGTAATCAAACACTTAAAAAAAACCATTGGCTTTATCACTCAGTTTGATGTTGACTTGAATGAAAGTCTCTCTATTCCCTCAACTCAGGTGCATCTGTGCAGGAATCCCTAAACAGGGACTAAAATACACACATACACACACACAATCCCAAAGAGAAATTACTTTTCTCTGTGACTCTCCACGAAGGAACACAGATGGGTCCTCGGTCAGAGTATTTTTATCACTGTCAGCCCCTGGGGGCCAGGGGACACTTCACTGCCTTTCACTTGCACACGGTGGTGAGCATGTTGTTTAGAAACAGTCACTCTCTCTTGCACAATATGTGCTTTGTTCCAAAGGAGGAAATACCCATGGATAATATCCAGTAGTACAGCAGCAAGCAACAATCTGCAGATTACTATAAACTCCTTGCCCACAGTGTGGACCTGCTTGTTACACAACCACATGACTAAGTACTACAGCAGCTGCTACTAATCAGTTAATCAGTGCAGCACTGATGTCACGTCTGCACTCGTATTAATACGACAAACTAGTGTTCAAAATTTCCACAAGAAATCTAGGGGGGAAGGGGGTCGTGGAGTCACGTTTGTGGGGAATCTCTCCTTTTCCTAAAAATGTTCACTCTCTTTCCACCAGATTCCAGACAGTCCGACAGACCAGCTTTTCCATTGATTTGAGAGACTATTTCTGTCTGTGCACAGAGGATTACTTGTCTTTTGGACAAAGACTGATCTAATTCATGCATGTCTCCACAGGCTTGGTTTAAAATGTTAATTCTTTTGTAAAGACCAAAATGTTTCCTTTACACAGAGTATATTAAATATTATGTCAGAGCACAAAATACTAAAATGCAGTCTTGTTTGAGTAGTAACGGATCAGATAATGCATCCTTAAAACCACATTTTAGACTCTAATTTACCAAGGCAAATGTCCAGAAGTGTCCAGCTGCTTGTGCTTGGACAGCGTTAAAAACTTTGGACTCTTTCTAAAGGGACAGTATGAACATTTGTTTTTAGTTCCTAATTTTTAGAATCAGAATGAAAAACGTTTTAATTTTGTTACTGCAATCAGGCCAACACAAAACTGCAACTAATCCTGTTTTATATCCTGAGATATGATGATATTAAACCAATAAATTACAACCAAATGTACCTTTAGATGACTGGGATATTATTATTGTTTAAATCTGGTCAAAAACATGTGCAAGTAGACAAATATATGGTATATACAAGAGCTGTATAAACTACTGATGGCACTACTAATACACTCATTTACCTTTATACTAAAGCACAACGGCGTACAAGATTATATCAGTAAAAGAGTGTCACTTTAACTGCAAACAGTGAAAAATAATGTGAAATTTATATGGAAAAAAATATGTTTTGGTAGTTTAACTCTGCTCTCTTGCACATGTGAACTACAAATGACTGAGCAGAAGGACAGTTTTCAGCTCCAATTACTGCAATGAAGCTGTTATAACTGTGAACTTACAGGATAACCTCAGTATGTGGAATTGATTCTTTTAGGACAATTATTTTATTATTTAAGATATATTCTAAAAAATCCCTTCAATAGTTTCTGAGATATATTTCATGGCCCAAAGTGGAGAATATACAGATGGTAAGAGAGTGTCTAGAATCTGAGAACTGACGGATCACAGTGCCAAACACATGAGCCGACTTTTAATATTCAGTGTGAAAGTGGCTGAATACTAAGATGAAGCTAAAACTTCTAACCAAAAACCTTCACATGCGAGAGGTTAATTATGGACGGAGAAGAGCAAGAAAATCAGAAAATAAAGAGAAGAAGCAGACTACAAAAGCCAGATTACAATGTAATCTATCATAAAGGGGACGGTAAGAAAGTCTGTAAAACTGAACAGACAAAGAAAAAACCTGGAAAAGAGTGATATTTAGCTGGAAAATATTTAGCAGAGAGGTGAGTGTTACTGTAGTCTGGTAAAGTATTACAGCTCATCAGCCGGCCATGCAGATGTATAACTTGTTTGTATGCCATTTTGGACGGGGAGAGGCGGGCAGTGTTGGGAAGTGAATGTATGTGAATATTGTAAGTATGTGGGAGACACAGTGAAGGTGGGCGGACAGGAGAAGGAGTATGTGGTCACGCTGGTATGCGGGCGATGGGGGAAGTCGCCGATTTAACCGTTACAAAATTCCACACCTTGAAGTAACACGTGGATTGCAAACTATCGTCATTCTCCCACAGCAAATTATGTTAACAAAAAGGGTTCTTTACCACTCTGTTAACACATCTATTGAGACGTGCTTGAGCTCCTAACCTGCAAAATAGATTCTGCAGAATATTTTCCGTGTGAGGTCATACAACATTTAAAACCAGTCTCAGACTAAACTTATCCATTTAGCTCCAGACAAAAAAAAAAAGTTTGTTAAAGTGTTGGATGGGGGTGGTGGTGTAGCAAGGGAGTCAAAACGCCAGCAATAGACCACACAGCGGGGTCACGCTGCACAGGGAGGCTCCAGAAACAATCACTTTTTGCTCTCTGTTCATGGTGACAGCAAGACAACTTGACTTCACTGTGACTGCGTCAGGAAAAAGACAAAACAAGGCAGCCAAAGAGAGTAAACTCAGACTGATAACACTGACAAACGATGGGAAACAATGAGAAGGAAGTTCAGCAGAAATTTGACATAGTCTCCTGCCAGTTTAGCACTCTTTTATTGCCATAAACACACTCTGAAGAATAAGTGAGTGGGTGTGCTGCCTATTTGAAACAGTTCTTAAGCCACAAAACACTTTCAGGAAAATAAATCACAGGCATCACAAGTCATAAACTGGGCCTGCTACAGCGATCTGACCACAACACATCCAGATTGTTACAGCTGGATCCAGTAAATTTATGTTGAGGTTTGCAACCAAGTTGTATGTAAATTAAGTGCTATCTTATAAAGAGAACTTGAAGCAAACTTCAAAGTATCCTACTCATAAAAGGGCTGGCCTAAAGATTGTTGGGTGCTTGGAGATCGTTCAGCAGGTTTGTGCATCAATGATTTATGTTCAACTGTCTGTTCAGGGTTTTCTATTCTGTAAGGTTTATCATATGTGCCACACAGGAAGTATGCCAGATTAAAGACTTAAACTCAAAACATGAGCGAGTTTTAAACAAAATAACCATAGGAGGCCATTAATGGGAGGCTCAGTGCTGAGGTATGAATCATCTTCTGTTTCGTTAAATCCTTTTTTTCTCTTTATCTTTACTTCCATCAAAACATTGAAAAATCTTTCTCGAGTTTCTTCAGAAGTGGGCAAGGCCCTTTACTCATATTAGCTGTCTAGGGTGTGCTGGTTTTCTCTAAAAATAAAGTCATCTAACAGGATTTCTATGACCAAGTAGCATCTGGGAGGAGACCTAAGGCAGATTGGTGTGTTTTTTTTCCTCTTTCTCTCCTTCTCCTTCTGCTCCATGTGTCCAAATCCTAATGAAAATGTGAACCAGGATCATCAAAACAGGTTTTAAGCTCAGGTTTAATGTAAACACACACGCACGCACACACACATAAAGCACGATCATGTAGTTCACCTGCTTAAAGGTACTCATTGCAAACTATAACATGAAAACTTAAAAAGGTTATCCTGAACTATATCAAACGGTGCAGTTTGAGAGAATTTACTCTGGTAGTTTTACCAGATATACTGATGTGCCACTCTGAAATGTGGGTGTGCACTCAATGTAAACAAAGCACTGAATCCACTGAAAACCACATGGAAGATTGAGTCACATGACTGACCTAGGCTGGTTAGTCGGTTGTATTTTGATCACAGGTGATATTACTTTACTCAAAAAATCTGAGCGCAAATACAACACCAATACATCAATAATGTCGGACTTCTCAATCCCAAATGGCTCTTCAATGGACCTCGCCATTATTGACCTATTTTCAGTCACTAAGGCTGTTTTCACAGATAAAAAAAAAACGCACGGTCGTTGGTGGCTGGTCCAAAATTTTGAATTTAAGAACACATTAACCATCGGGTTTTCTTTCTTACCTCGTGATTTGTTTTTACAGGTCTTCATGACATTGCAAAGGGGACCTTTAAAGTGTCCACATAAAGAGTGGTCCACTTGTTGCTGGTCCAAACCAGACAGTTTCAGTACCTCAAAATCAACCAAAGCTTTCTGGTTGATTTTGTCTGGGGGTATTTGGGGTTAACTATCAAATTTAATGCAAGACGCTGACGTGTTGGTTTTTCTAACAAAGCTTTAAGTCAAATAACAGGAATCGAACCAGGATCTTTTTAAGGGGACAGGAAATGAATTAACTGTAAGCGAGATATCAACGCAGAGAGGCATTGGCTAAAAATTGTAAGAACTTTGCTGTTGAGGACTGCAAGTTTTTGGGGTAGATTGTAAGAGGATGTCGTTTAAGTCGAGTACTTTTGATGCTACAGTAAGCTGAGTTTGTAAACGCTTAAACCAAACGCGTCCAAACTGACGCTCGTCTCTGACGCCCTCTTAGGACGACGATTCTCCTTAACTTGGTTTATTCACTCGGGCTACTGTACAGTAACCAGCCCGAAGGCTCGACAAATCTGCGGTGAGTGTAATTTCCCCCTGTGTGTAAACCGAAGCGTGAATACACAGCGAGCCCGAGCCCGAGCCCGAGCCGCCGGCGCGGTGCGACACGGCACAGGTGGAGGCAGCGTCACCCACTGCGCACTGCACCGCCGCATAGCAGCTGCCGGGCAACCGCAAGTCCCTGGGAAACGTACCTGCTGCTCGGTTCGGCTGCTTTCCGATGGCGTCCGCTGCGGCAGGATACCAAGACTAGGGAGACATACCGAGGCAATGAAAGTGAAGGTCCAGGTTCAACGCTTGTTTCTTTTTTTTTCTTCTTTCTTTTACCCGCAGTGTACAACCACCGGCGGTGAAGGTGAAACCATTCCCCTCAGCAGCCCCGTACCTCTGCCAGGTCTCTAGCCACGAGCCAGTGAAGTGAAATACGCCCCCTCCGACCGCTTCTTCTCTCTCCACATCCCTCTCTACCCCCCCCCCCTTCCCCCCCCATCACAAGCGGAGAAACAATCGCCTTCCTGCCAACCTACCGCCTGGCACGTTTATTATTACGCAACAACGCGCGGATACGCACTTTCTTATCGAACACCTTTCTACGGCAGGTCGTTGTGACATATAAACAAACCGCACGTCTACCTCTGTCGCGCCATCAGTAACAGCACTCTTTTTTTTTATTGCTCGTAAGAGTGTTTACAGTATAAATGCCTTGTTAGAAATGTTTTCTGGTTTCTTTTTTAAGCCAGCAACACATGAAAACCCCCACCCAGGCACCCACCCCTCAACAGACCAGTGAAACATAAACAAGGGAGAAGGGGTGCGTGTGTGTGTGTGTGTGGGGGGGGACTTAAGGAAAAAATATATCTATATATACACAGGCATACACTTCCATATATGCACATACAAGCCAGATGTTCTTCCTAGTTTAAGAAAATAAAGGACCTCTTTAATCCAGCTTGTATATGTAGGTGGAGCTCCAGAATTTCAGTTCAGCAGTACCAGCCTCATGGCCAGCAGAGTTGTGAATGCTATTAAGTCCTTTTAACAGGAGAGAAATCAAGTGAAGTAGGCCACCACCCCGAACAAGGCAGTTAAGGCATTTGGAGCAATAGCATTTCCAGTTACATCAGACAATGTAAGAACATTTTCAACCCGAACCTCTTAATGGAGGGAGAGCACTAAAACATGTGTGAGTAGTATGCCGTGACCTGTCGGGACTGTTCACTTAGAGGGGACGCAGTGTCAAATATTTTTGCAAGCCTGGCTTTAGTGTAGAGAGCTTGATGTAGGAGCCAATGTTGCAGGAAACTGACTGAAGATCTGTGTACCCTGTTTAAAACATTTATAGCACTCTACTGACGTCCCTATTTGTCCGTATTGAAATTAAAGGCATGAAATGTTGCATTCTCATGAGTAGAACTTATATTTCTAGACCTCTGCAACTGGGGTTGTGTTAGGAAAACTTAAGCTTAATTTAAAAAAGTTCCCATTGTCACTAACCTATAAAAGCGGGATTGTTGATATCTGAAGTGTTGACTGTGATTAGGACAAGTGGCATTCTGGATAACTGAAACGTTCATTTTCACTGGTAAAAGCTGAATTATAGATGTCTGGTTGGAGGAGCTTGTCAAACAATTATATGACAAATGGGCTTGCCATACTTTACCTGAACACGTCGCCTAACAGCGTGCAGCACCACTATGCTGGTTCTGGAGCTGTTCTGCAAATTATAGCAGAAATGTATTGTCCGAAATTTGGTGAAGGGTGTGAAGATGATTTTAGAGGCACACGAGGAGGCTTTTTAGAAGAACAGCAGAATGTTGCAGCATCCACAAGGACAATAAACTGAGTGGAGCGGCGCGTGATCCCTTGTTCTGCCCGTAGAACAAACCTGCCTTCATTATTCATTCATTGCCATTGCAGTGAAATTCTGCCTACCACAGCTGCTGCTAATTTACTGTAAATTGGAAGTTTAGAATAAAATATATTTTTTTACTGAGACTCTTATTAGATGCGCGGTATTTTTGTTGTTTAAAGGTTGTTTAATCGTTAACAGATTTACGGTGTGTTTATATTTTTTCATAACGATTTACCGCAAACAAAATTACAATTTTCAACAAATGTACCTGTCATTGTGTGTGTGTGTGTGTTTTTTTTACAGTGAATTCTTTGCAACCACAGCTGCTGGTATTTTACTTTCTTTCTTTTTTAACAGTGTTTTGTCGAGCTGCAACTTGGCTTAGTGCCTGTCCTTCATGCCCCATTGGATTGTCTTTCTTTCTCTTTGTTTTTTTTTTTTTTTTTACAGTAAGACAACAATTTCATGTTTGGACATGCTGTTGAGGCTACAAGTTCTGCTATTACTGAGCCCAAACACAGACAGAAGTTGACAAAAAAAAAATTAAGACTTTCATTTCATTCACAAACAGCCAGATTTCCGTATTTGTTACTTTCATTGTATCTTCTGGACTATAGAGCTGAGCCTTAAAATAACCTTCATGTCTCAGAGGATTAACCTAAGGCCATTAAATTACTACTGAGCCAGCAGCAGATATAGAAGGCTTTAGACAGGTGGAGTGGGAACACTTCTGAATGATAATCACATTATTGTACACAGATTATGACTAATATTCTAAAGGTGAAAACATCCTGCATGTTTTACAACACCTGCCAAATTTAGAGTTAGAGGAAAAAACAATCTCATTCTAGAAATATTATGACCCTAATAATAACATTGTTCCGGTCTTCCCCCCCTTTTTTTTTTACACAGTGTTTATTGTGAGAAGAAAACTTTTCATATTTCATTTGTGTTAACAATGGCTAGTTTATTGTTTTAACCTTTATGAAGGGGATGTATTTCTTGTCCTATTTCTCCTGTATGTCTAAAGGCCATTCTGTGAGCCTGCGGCATACTGACCTTTGTTGTCCATTTGATTTTCTTTCTGTTATCACGCTGGTGTACGTGTGTGCAAAGGAAAGGAATGAATTTTAAACAGGAATCTGGGGGGTGTTTAAATGACAATAAGACATTCATGAGACACTTGAAGCACTGTGGGTCCCTCACTGTACCACTGAGATAAACTGAAGTATCCTTTAACACGTGTCATGTGGGAACTTTGCTACATTTTTGACAGGTTATTGTCAAAAAGACAGTAGCACTCCTAACTGTTATAGCTTCATGAGAGGCTTGTGGGCACAGAGAGAGGCCCTTTACTTTAGAAGAACCATCACAAACCATATAAACCAATCTGTACTTGTTTTATATCTCTTAATATTTGTTGTGGACACATTTAGTACGCCTTTTAGACACCTTAGGGTTGTTCTTAGTGATCATATATTGGCTCCATTTTGTGTCTATTCCTGCAGTTTTGTCAGTCAGTTCGTCATGTGTTTTTGAAGTCATTTTGCATCCCTCTGTATTTCTTTTATATCCTTTTTACTGGGTGTCATTTTTGATTATGTGAAATTTTTACAAGATTGTGATTTTTTTTGGACTCCTTTAGTTGTTTATGTAAAAACAAAAAAATACTATATATTTGTGAGATTCCACATATGTGCTGGTTGCATGTCACATTTAAGTCTTATCTTGGTGAGTCAGAATCTTTGTACCTTTATGTTGTTGAGTTTTTTAAGTGTCTTGTGTCAGATTTTGTTATTTTTCCATTTCTTTACTGTCATTTTGGCTCCTTGTAATTGTGTTACATGTCTTTATTTGCAAGCCGTTTGGATCTGGTTTTGTCATAAATATTGTATTTCAAAGAAAAGCTTAGAGGCCTCTTGATTTCTTGATCTTAAAGAGCCTGTGTCTCGAAAACCCATTTGAATAGATCCTTGCAGCAGCTCTGAAATTTAACACTGTTAGGAATGAAGCTGTCTTCCTCCCAGTGTATGAGACACTGAATCCTAATAACTGAAAAGCAGCGATTCTCTGAGATGGTGGAACGTATTCTGTTTCTCATCAAAATAAACCTCTTTTATTAAGAACAGCTTCGCTAACAGCCATCCACACTCTGGAGCCAGAAAAGCTTGAGATCTATGATCCTTGCCAAGTCTGTGCTTTGAGTCTTTCACTCTGTGGCTTCCACTCATCTTGTGAAGGAATGCCCCCCCACCTCTGGGCCCCAATGACAGACTTCTATCAGGCTCCATCTCAGATGCCTCCGAAAGCATTACATTTCACCACATCTAAGATGAATGACACCCCTCTCTTTAAATTTGGTCTATCCAAGACTTTCTATCAATTACCATTACATTGAACTGTCTGTTACTAATGAGGGATAACAACATCCATCAGTAGAAATAGTAGAAACAAAAGATTGAATCAAAATAATTATTGGGTATGGCATAAATTACCAATCATATATATTTTCACCACCGTTCTTATAACCAACTTTTAATGTACTATGTTAAAATAACTATTCCTTAGAAAGATCATGTTTACTTTAAAATAGTTTGCTTTATTAAAAGTGCATTTCAGAATTTCAAATTCAGGTAGTTTGATTAGTAATATTGCCTCAGTAATAATAATCTCAATGAGGTAACATTTATTGGAAAGGACAAACACAAAGTCACAATTATATGTTTTGGAACAATGTGCAAAATAGTTCCATCCATACATCTGTTTTCTTCACCAGTTTCTCCTTTCCGGGTCGTGTCTGATATCTGTACTCATATTGTATCAAATATACTAATCTACAACCCTTTTTTTTAAAAAATATTTGGGACGTTTTGCTAAAAACTGGAATATGGAGAGAATCAT
>JAOXNZ010000210.1:12534871-12549290 GCA_028566095.1 Kryptolebias brasiliensis
ACCATGGCCTCGGATTTGGAGGCACTGATCCTCATCCCAGCTGCTTCACACTCGACTGCGAACCGCTCCAGCGAGAGATGTAGATCACGGCCTGATGAAGCCAATAGGACCACATCATCTGTAAAAAGGCCACCAAAACAGATCCCCTCGACACCTTGGCTGCGCCTAGAAATTCTGTCCATGAACGTTATGAACAGAATCGGCGACAGAGGGCAACCTTGGCGGATTCCAACTCTCACTGGAAATGAGCTTGACTTACTGCCGGCAATGCTGTACCAAGCTCTGACACCGGTCATATAGGGACCTAACAGCCCACATCAAAGGGCCTGGTACCCCATACTCCCGGAGTACCTCCCACAGCCTTCTCAAAGTCCACAAAGACTTGAAGAAGACTTGCTTTGTGGACTTGGAAAAAACAATAAAAGGAATTGTTCATAGCTTATAAGCTACTACCACATCAAATTTTAGCACATCTGTAAATCTGAGTAAGCTATAGCCATTTTTATGTCCACTAAGGTTGATTACCTGTGGTGGCCATCTTGAATTGGGTTGGCTCCAGAAGCTAATAGGTTAAAGACGTACATTCAGTGATTATATTCCCAGAGTTTCATTAAAATGCAATCAATGGTGCATGAAATATTTGGCTAACAGACAAACAGGGTTGTCACTATCATTTAATGTGATAGTTTTAAGCAAAGATGTTGTGTCACGTGTAGCATTTGGATTATGTGTTGTGAATTAGTCTCAGCTCCTACCACACCAAATTTTAGCTCTGTGTTCATAAAATGGACTGAGTTATATTCATTTTTGTATTTTCTAATGTCAGTTAGCTGTGGTGATAACCTGTGGACTGTCTGCCAATCCGGCTGCAGCTTTAAACCCTCAGAGACATTTTCTTCTCAACAGAACTTTCAAATTCTTCCTGACTTTATGCGCAGCATTTAAAGGTTGATAAATATTTACAAAAAAAAACTTTCCTAAAGCTGTACTTTTAGGAAGCAAACGGGGAAAGAAACAATAATTATTTTAAGCAGGACATCGTGCATGCAAAATAAATTTCAAAATAGATTTGTTTACTACATTTTATTTATTGGTTGATTTATTTGAGTTTTCAAAAACCACAATTCCCTTTGTTCATGACTGTTCACAAGAATGGGTTTGTGTGTGGGACGGGATGATGATGCATCACTGCAGAATGTTGCTCCTCTTCCTCACCTGCTCCTTAGAACTGGGATAGACCTGTTTCTGACCTGTTTCTTTACCCTGCTGAACACTTCTCATTTTATAAATGAAAATTACTTAGTTATTAAGTAAAAAAAAAACTCTGATTATGAGAAACTGGACAGAATAATCCCTAAACTGTAATTTCCATCCACGTCTATTTATCTGTATTCTGTTTTCTTGTACAGTTTTCTTGCATGTAAATATTCTTAACATTGGTAAATACTTGGCACATCATTTTGGCATTTTAATCTTATTTATAAACTGTAATAATGGATAATGGTAGGGTATCTTATTAACATTTGTAAAATTTACAAATTTGTGTGCAATCAGTGTCTCTTAAAGAATACAGAAGCATGATCAAATTATACTTTTTCCAGATTACTTCTAATACCACTTTCCCATAACATATACACATGTGTGTTTTATTCATTCAAACCTCCTGTTTTATTCTCCAGTCCAGTAGGTGGCGGTAAATACACCTATAAACTGGTTTGCAAACCACCATTAAACTTAAGAAAGGAAAAAGTTTATCACTCTCACTGCCAGATTATTCCTCCATGTTCTGTCCTGATGTTGTGTTTTTTCTGTGTTTTGCTACCTTTAATTTGATTAAAAACATTAAAAGTTATCCTCTGCCCGTTCGCCTGCATTTTTGGGTCCTCTTTGGAGCAGCACATGACAAAAACCAAAGCGGATTACTTTGACATCGCCATTCAAAAATTAAAAATATTCCTGCCCCAGGTGTCTCCGGGATCCACCAAAGGTGCCACAGCTACCTGCTGCTGCTTGCACTTTGTAAATAAGCACAGAATTACATGTAGATAACTGTTGGGGGATGAAAAGTTTATAAGATGGTGTTCTTGTGTAACACAGGGAGGTTTTGGGGGGGGATTGGTGTTGTTTGTATTTGTTGTTGTCCAAACTGAGGACGTTTAAAGAGCTATCTGCAACAGGTAAGATGTTGATTGCTCACAACCTAGAACCACTTCAAAATACCACAACTTTCGCTTTCATTTCTTATGTTCAGCTCAGTTTTGTTCTTCAGGTGAACACGAAAACAGTGTTTGGTTCCTGAAACTCCGAACCCCCGTGCTGTTTGGTACAAAACATGATTCAGTTCTCTGCTCCTGTTCAGGACAGATCTCACACAGAAAGGAGAACTCCTGATCCTCGCAGAGCTGCTAAACTCAATCTGTGATGCGCAGTGAGCGCGACAGAGCGTCCCCGGTGGTCCCCGGAGAGCTGATTCCGGGTTCTTGGCTCCTGCAGCCCCGCTGGGTGGTGCCACAGCAGAGCCGGCTCCGAGGTTCCGAGGCAGGAAGTGTCCGTGCTGCTGTTGGAGACATGAGGTCCGTCCTGCTGCTGCTGCTGATACTAACCTTCTACTTTTTGGGGGCCGACGGGCTCCCCAGCAGAGGAGGACAGGGACGCGTCCATGGACCGGATCCCGAGCTGGTTCTGGATCCGGACCTGTCGGCGGTGTTCCGCCGGGTGGATCCGCGCTTCCTGTCAATCACCATCGACGCGAGCCTGGCCTCAGAGGAGAGGTTCATGCTCCTGCTCAGGTGAGACGTTCCGCCGCGCGCGCGTAAATGCGCCAAAACGCTGCGCCCAAACGCCCACCGACGGATCCAGAGTCGGCTCTGTGATCCGAGACCTACGGATCAGACGTTTCCGTTCCGGTTCCTAAAGCTGAGCCCGATGAGATGAAGCTCTCAGATGAGTTTCAGTAGCATGATCTGATCCAGAGGCAGTTCACTTGAAATGAAAACAGACGGTGGAAAGTTTTCTTTATTTCGGCTTAAGTTTCACAGCAGGTTAGAGATGTTTAACTTACAGTCAAGCTCCTGCATGTGAAAATCTAAAAGCACAGAATGAACCCAGAGGAGCAAAAGACATCGGAGTCACTCACAGAACAGCATCAAAACACACTTAGAGCACCAGATTTGGTTTTTATTGGAAAATGTGTGCTACGTTTAGTCAGGTTTTCTCTATGGATACACTAAATTGTATTCTCTGCACATTTTAGGGTGTTTTTTTTCCATCTAGTTTTTTGTTAAACCTAAAAATGATAAAAAATATCACCCTTAAAATTCATAGAAAGTGTATTAACCTCTTAAACCCACAGACACTAATTATAGCACTGGTAGCACACAGTCACGGCAGATCAAAATCACGCCAAGGGCCACAAATGGCCCGCTGGCCTCACTTTGAACCCCCCTGCTTTAAATCATGAGCTGTCAAGCTAGGTAGAAAGTGACCCTGACCCAATTTTATTTGTTCACGTTCTTAGTTTTCTGTCACGTTTTTTAAAAAAATTTTTCTTAAGACTTTTCATGTTTTGTTTTTTTTTACTCTGAATATTTGTTCTTCTCTTGCTTGTCCTGCACCTTACTGCCGGTGTGAAGTATTAGTTAAGTAGAAGTGCTCTGAAGTGGCTCCTGTCTCTGAGATGATAGTTACGGTAGCGTGAGACAGAAAAAAACCCTCTTTTTTAAATTTTTGTTGAGCTGAAACTTTCATGAGACGAGACATGTCCTTCGAGACATGTCCTGGCAGCAGGAAATATCTGCCAGAGAAATTTATGTCGCAAAGACACACCAGCAGAATTGAAGGTTGTATTCAGCAGGTGTTTTTCCGGCGGGGGAAATGCAACAGTCCTGTGTTCAGGTTTTTGTGTTCCGCTGATAAAACTGATGACTCTCCTCTTCATCCCTGAACTCATTTGTCTCGTTTCCTGCAGATCTCAGAAGATCAGGACTCTGGCCAAAGCTCTGAGTCCAGCCTTTTTAAGGTTTGGGGGGACGAGCCAGGACTTCATGGTGTTCAACCCTCGGAGGAGCAGACAGCCGGATGCAGGTCCCACTGCAGGTATTGTTGCATTCCTGAGCATCAGTTCCAGCTCAGCGTGATACTGTTACAAAAAAACAAGAGTAGAAATGTCTGAGTCTGGACGGTTTGGAGGTGACGAAGTGTTCTTGTGTTGTTAGATGAGTCCTGCTGCGACGTGCGGCTGCCCTGGTGGCTGGAGAGCAGGCTGAAGGAGGACTGGGCTCAGCAGCAGCTGGTCCTCATCAAAGAGGAGCAGCAGAGGATGTACCGGAGAGTCCACTTCACAGGTGGGTCCTGACGCTCCGGCAGCGTGTCCTCCCGGAGGCTCAGCTTGACGCCCGATTGTCCTCTCTGTGTCTTAGAGCTCACCGTGGACCTGCTGCACTCCTTCAGCAGCTGCTCTGGCCTGGATCTGGTCTTCGGCCTCAACGCTCTGCTCAGGACGGCCGACAACAGCTGGAACAGCAGCAACGCCCGCTCCCTGCTGCAGTACTGCGAGTCCAAACGATACAACATGTCGTGGGAACTGGGGAACGGTACGTGTCGGCTGGCTGAGTCACAGTCTCGCCCTTTAGGCTCGCCTGTGGTGAGCCTAAAGGGTTGTCTAAGGATGTCAGGGGCAAGATAGGAGATTTGCACAAAGTTGGAATGATAAGCTGGATCAGCTCACATCTACACAGGAGGAGTTTGTTAATGATGAAGAGGCAGCTGGCACTGCAGTCATCGTCTTATTCATGGATGATGTGTGTCAGAGCAATAAAGAAGAGGTTTGAAATTTTGACCAGACAGACTTCTTCTTTCTCTCTTCTTCTTTTGTCGATTATTGCTCTGAAGTTGAAGTAATACTGAAACCCTGAGGTATCTTATCTGAGGTTTGAGTTTCACTTCCTGTTTGGTCATCTGGGTGTGTGTATGTGTGGCACACACAGGAAGTGATGCCATCACAGCGTTAAAGGAATGCCTGCTGAAGGTGTTCATCTGCTTTTCAGAGCCAAACAGCTTTGAGAAGAAAGCTGGGATCCGTGTGGATGGCTTTCAGCTCGGGCTGGATTTCGCCCATCTCAGACAGATGATGTCGGAGTCCAAACTTTACCGGAACGCCGGACTGTACGGGCCGGACGTGGGCCAGCCGAGGGACCACAGGGTGGACTTACTGAAGAGGTGAGCTCCAGATGTGTCGTGCAATGCTTCTGCTGCACAGTTTGGACTAGGTTCGCTTTTACAAATATTCTGTTAAAATGATAAAACTAGATGAATTCAACTTAATTTCGGTTTGTTGTAAATGACATAGGATCTGTGTCAGCAGTCAGTGAGTTAGAGGCGGGGTCCAATCTGGACAGGTCACCATATGGCCTGTGACCTTCTTGCTGTGAGGTGACAGTACTTGCTGTGTGTGAGGAGGCGTGTTAAACATTGACCTTTCCAGATCATCTCTGCATCTCTTTATTTCCTGTACATTACCTCAGCTTTTATGACTCTTAACAGCAAACCTGCTGCACCGACCAATCAAGTAGCTGACCTCTGTTTGAGTCACGGAGACGCACGAAGATGGAGGCGCTTTCTCTTGTAGCCGATCACTTTTTTTTTAGCTCCCCCTCTGTTTGTTTTTGTGCTGCAGCTTCCTGCAGAGTGGAGCCAAGGCGGTGGATGCCTGCACCTGGCACCAGTAAGTTCACCTTCGGCACACTGTGACTCCTGTTCTTTGCATTATTGCGTGCTTTTTTGTCCAAGTTAAAACTGGATCTCCAAACTGTCAGCAGAGTGACTGATGGATTCGATTTGAGCATTTCCATTGAGGCAGGAACAAAGGTAGCAAAACCAAGTAACTAAAATACATCTAACACAGGAAAACCAAAAAATAAAAAATAAAAGAACACAAAAATAACAAGAAAACGCCTAACAAAATTAACATGACACACCATGCAGCACACCAAAGCTGAACTCAGCATTGGTTAAATGCTGACTAAGAGTTAAAGGGATTTATGCCTTTTCTTGTCACACTAATACAGAAATGTGAGGGTTCTGTGTTTCAGACTTAGCGAGGAAAAACGTAAAAACAAAATGGTGAGAGTAGGGAGCAGGTGGAAGAGAGTCCGGAGAGGTGGAGGTTTGCTCTGGAGAGAAGAGGAATGAGAAGTCAGCAGAAGCAAAGCAGAATGTGTGAATGAGAGGTCTCTCGCGCCTCTGTAAAGTGGGGCTGAATTTATTTATGACTTGTTTTAGTCGCTGTTTGATAGAACTGAAGCAGCTGATTTCAATTCATGATTGAAGCTTTTAGGTTTTTCGCTAATCAACTATTAACCTAAAGTTTCTTTACCTTCATCTGTTTCAATCAGACTGAGCTACTTATTCAATACAGCACTCAATTTTCTGTAAAAAATAAATAACAAATGTCAGACACTAAAACAAGTTTTAAGTGAATTAGATAAAATAGGGGCCTAAAGAGCCCTGTGGATCACCTGGCTCTTAGTTAATGTGTTTGCTGGAATACATCCTGCACCTCTTCTGCTTATTTTTTTCTCATCACCCTCCATTTAGCATTCACACATTGCTCTGTTCTGTCTCCCAGTTATTATGTGAATGGGAGAGACACGTCTTTAAAGGATTTCCTGGATCCCGGTGTTCTCGACACTCTGGCCTTAAAGATCAACGAAGTCCTGAAGGTAGTAGGAAAATGAACGCAGGACTTCGTGCCTCGGTGTTGGATGAAGGTGATGTTTCAGTGTGTCCTTTTTAAACCTTCCGGTTCAGACAGTAAACCAGGCGTCTCCGGGGAAGCCGGTGTGGCTCGGAGAGACGAGCTCAGCCTTCGGAGGGGGAGCGGCAGGACTGTCCGACGCGTTCGTCTCAGGATTCATGTGAGTTGAGAGTAAACTGAGCGGCGGACACTTGAACTGATTCACATTAGGCACCAGATTAATCTGTGGTGGTTGGATGACAATATATGTAAGGTTCACCTACACATAAATAACTATTCAGAATGTCTATAAGAAATTTGCTTAAGTTGGATTTAAAGTGGATCAAATGACTTGTGAAATACTGTCATAACCTCCCTTTTATCTGCTGACAATAAAAATAAAAGTTGAAGTTCTCACTGGGTTTTAATGTTCCTAATTGAAGATCTGATGTGTGACCAAACCGCTGTGTCTGGATCTGTGCAGGTGGTTGGATAAATTAGGCCTGGGAGCCAGACTGGGCCTGGACATCGTGATGAGGCAGGTGTTGGTCGGATCCGGGAGTTACCACATGATCGACAATAACCTGGATCCTCTTCCTGTAAGAGGTGTTTTATGCATATGTCCCCTTTAATTTAACCAAGCTCTGACCGAGTTGCGTATCTCCTTTCAGGATTATTGGCTGTCGGTTCTCTACAAGAGGCTCGTTGGACCAGAAGTATTGCAAATACAAGCAGTCTCTGATTTTGTTCAAAGTAAAAGAGTGAGGTTGTATCTGCACTGCGCCAACAAAAAGAGGTAATCACACAGCAGCTACAAGCAAGACTAAATATGCTCAAACCTGGCTGTATTCAAACAGACAATGAATAAAGGTAATAGGGTGAAACAAACTGCATGTAGCATAAATATTAAGCCAGAGCAGAAAACTTAACTTAAAGCGAATGTTCCGATCTTCGTGAAGTTGGCTTCTGTGGAAGGTTTAGGAACATTTAATTTCTAACCTGTTGTAGACAGCTCTTTGAACAGCATCAGCTTGGAGATTTAGAGTTCAGTTTGAGCTGATTGACAAGCTACATTATATGGTTATTTGCATAAAATCCTGTGAGCGCAAATAGCGGCAGCAGACATTAGCTGTAGCACTTCCAGTGCCTTTAGGAGGCACTAATTATTTAAGGCAAAATCAATGCCAATGTGGAAGTGTTTAAAATAGTGTTTGCATGAACTGCTATGAAATATTTAAGACTGGAGGTGTTTTAAGACAGCAATAATCCCCTTTGGTGTTAGTAAAATACTGCTCAGTCATTCCTTTAAAGGGGACAGCAGTGCGTCAAACACCCTCGGGAGATGTGGCCACGTTGTGACCAGAGACGGTCACAGCAGCCCCAAGCACTGACAGCAGATCGCTGAAATCCCTGCTATAAAAAGATGAGCTGACACAGTCAGCCAGAGCCTATAGATAAATGTACAGCCCCTCTGAGACTTTACCACCATTTGGCCCAACTGCTGTTTATGATCCAACAGACAACAACAGTATTCTGATGCAGGAGAATGCACTGATGGCATAGTTTGACCATTTAAAATGTGCATTCAAATGCCATGAAGTGTTGGTAAATAGTAAAATATGAGCAAAAAGACTCGATGAGAAACAATTCATCTTGCAGAAAAGGGCAATTTATTTTAAAAAAGGCAACCTGGTCCAAATGACCCACTGTTGTCCTAATGTTGCTTTACTTTTGGAAGTGCTGCCACTTAGAGGCCAGTTTTAGAAGTAGATCCAAGTGATGTCGCTGATGCAGATGACAGTTTTAATACCTATATTTACGTAAAAATACATCTGCTAAACACAAATAACATGCAAAAAAGTAAATATTTACTCATGATAAAATAATAATCCACAGTGTACTTTGTTTCTAACCGTTAATTCATGAAAATTACGTAGGTACGTTACAAACAACTGTCAAGTTATAACTATAAACTGATTTATAAAGTTTATGAACAGTAAGTCATCTAACATTTCATTTTAATGTATTTTCAGACAGTTTTAAATGAGCAAATGTGTGATCTGATTTGTTCAGAAGCTTGTTTATCTTACAGCATCCTCTCTTCTTTGACACCTATCTTTGCCTTTTTCTGATTTTTCGACTTCATGTTTATTCCATGTCCATCGGTTTCTCTCTTTATTTTTGTTTTTCTGCACTTTTCCTCTTTTTCTTCCTTTTTCTTCAGCTGGTTAAAACCTGCCATTTCTTTAAGACTCTGAAACCTTTTGAGGTCAGCACAGAATAACACCTGAAACAGAGAAACACTCTGCTGTAACAGTGGACGATCTATGGACAAAATGGCAGAAACTGACTAAACGCTAACACTTACTGAATGTGCCCAGCCAGCATATGGTCCCCAAAGTTTTCTAAAGAAATCTCCTGTGGATGAAATAATTGATTAGAAGTTGTGTTATTGGATAAAGAAAACCCTTTACTGCTAGGAAGATGTATGTACTAACCAATATTTCTGTGAACTTTTTCTGTAAGGCTCTTTTGTCCTTTATCAGCAGCATACTTATAGTCCCGCTGAGCAATCTGCCACACGTGTGTGTCCACAGGTACGGCATCTGGCTTATCCAGACACATCAAACATACACAGTCTGCCACCTGCAAGGTGACACAAAGCCTTGAGTAACTGCTGTTGTCATATTACCCATTAATATCAATAAAATGTAAGGAGCTAACACTGTAGCTTCCTGTTGTACCTTAGTGCCAACGCCAGGAAGAGTCCGAAGAGCATCACAGGCCTCCAGATATGAGACTCTGCGTAAACCTTCAAGCCACTGGAGCCCGTGGGTGTCCAGAATCTGCTTTGCACTCTGCTGAAGGAACCGAGCTCTGTAACCAAAGCCAAGATCTCTGAGGCATGCCTCTACACTGCTGTCTGGTGATTAGAAGAACAACATAAACATAGTAAGGTTTTCTTTGTGTAATTAAAAATGATCAAATTTCTTAAATAGCTAGTGAAAATCACACACTGTGGTTTAAAAATGTAAGCAAAAGCAGAAAGCAGGCTTTAAAATGATGGCCCGGAAGTGCAAAACACAACATAACAGAAAGCACAATGACATTTTGTGAAAAATTAAACACATTAATAACTTGTGAGTAATAAAACCCAACCCTGTCTTACTTGACTACAGAAGGAACAAGGTTTAGCTGGCAATGGGACAGAAAAAATGATTTATGACCATCAAGAGAGCCAGTAAACCTTGCATGGTTGACAATAACGTTGTTGGCAAGATTATAAAGGGGTGCATATGATCTGTGGGAAAGTTCACACCACCTGCTAGTGCAGAGAGGGTAGGAAAGTCATAGTAGGTGGTTTGGTCCAGCTGGCAGAGTGGTGCGCCCAGAGCCTGACACAATCTCTCCACCATTCCCTGAATACGAGAAATGTGGTTGTTGGAGGTGCAAATGAAGGAAAACAGGCATTCAGTGGGGTCCTGGTGCAGAATTCGCACACCTGGAGAAATACCATCAGCATATAAAACACACCTGTCAAAAACCTTTCACCTGTTGCCTTATTGTGGACTAATGATGGTCATGAAGATACACATACAAACCAGTGAAAATGTCTGCAATCTTTCTGAAGTGGGGATCTGCTGCTCCCCACTGCCTGTACAGGTTCCCCAGCTTCACATGCAGCTGAAAGAAGTCTCTCAGCATCAGCTCTGCCTCCAACTCGCTGTCCTGTTGACCACAAACAGCCTGTGGCTCCTCTTCATCCTTCCTCTGAGCATCTTTAGATCTTCTCTCAGCTCTGTTGTCCTGAAGAGAAACACCATCTCTCAGCTTCTTGTCACCTCGGCTCTGATTGTCTTGGTTTGTGTAGAGGTAGTACCAAAGAGTGTCGTCTGTTTGAGTCAGAGTCCACACTCTCCCTCCCATCACTCCAGTCCAGTGTCCTTCTGCAGTTTCTCTCCAGCTTTAAGTGTTCAAGCAAATACATATTATTCGGCGCACTGAATGTTAAGAGGCTGTATCTAAATCTGACAAACCCACCGGAAAGATTGTCCACAGGCAAGGGTGAGATCCAGGCGTAGTTCTGATTTTGCACAAGCCAAAGATCTCCATAGTTTTGCACCTGAAGACAACACCGCATGTTTGGCCATTCTTCTTTTGATATTACTACTTGTTTAGCGTTTAAACACCGACTTACTACAATGTTGAAATCTCCAGAAATGCATTGCAATAGGTGTTACAGTGTACAACAAACACGGAAAGCTATAAATGGTAAATTTACATAAAGCTACACTGGAGCGACAGAAAATAACTTTCGCGGAGTTATTTTTAACGTTGGACAACAAAGACTTTACACTGCGTTAGAAATCCTAACATATTTTAAATAATAACTTTTTAGAAAAGAGTCATGTTTGTGTAATAGAGCTGCTAAATCATTTTCTAGTGTAAATAAGAAGCGTATACTTTAGAAAACTCGACTTAATTGCCAGAAATGACTGGTTTATCAATCTGATGCAACATTAAACCAATTCCGGTAGCCCCTCCCACTCTGGTGTCAACAAACTTCTGATTGGCTCTCTGGTTTACAAGAAGCTGTGACTTTAAATCATTCTTACTCACGATTGGTCAATGCTGTTCATACCCGTGGTTTCCTATTGGGTAATGTAGTCCGTCCTTCATTCTTTTTTGGTTTCAGTGTACAGGAAGTCTTCCTTTGCTCTTTCTCTGAGGGGACAGGTCGTGGTGTGGTGGTTGTGTGGGTCAGTTATATCTAGCGGACTAATGGCGGATACGTTGACACTTTTTACCTCTATAGGACTCAGTGAGCAGAAAGCGAAAGAAACTCTGAAAAATGAAGCGCTAAGTTCTGCCTTGAAAGACGCAATTTCTCAGGTAGGACTTGGACAGCTGTAAGAAATGTGACTAGTTAGTTGTTTCCACCTTCTACTTTTTCTCATTTTGAAATTTACCCTGGTTATACATTTACTTAAGTTTTCTACTTTCACTTTCATTATTGTTTAATTACTTTTATCTATGTGGCGGCATACAAACTACACATTCTGGAGGTTGTGTGCAGAAGATATCTGATTTTCGCTGCTGGGCTTCACCTCACACAATTCATTGCGCAGATTTTAAAGGAGAAAACAAACAGTCGTGTCATTTTTAAATGTGTTTTTTTTTTTTTTTTGTAAAGGCCCAGCGTGTCAATGGAGCATCAGGACTGGACAAAGCCATGGGCACATTGCTGTACAGTTTAGCATCTCGCCTTAAAGACAACAAACGCCTGGCATTTCTGTCAGACTGCATCGCCCAGAGAAAAATCTGCACAGAGCTGCAGCTGGCAGGTAAATTCTGATCAGTTTCATTTTGACTCTCGAATTGTCAAAACTGTGATCATATAAAACAATTTTGAAAACTTACGTAAGTTGCATAATCTTTTATGACAATATTTATATATTATCACCTTGTATTTGCAGCTGCTCTGGACTTTGTGAAGAGTCATCCCCAAGATCCCATCAGTCAGAAAGCGTTTGATGAAGCGTGTGGCGTGGGCGTAGTCATAACCCCTGAGCAGATTGAGGATGCAGTAAGTGCAGGGTCTCCTGCTGATTGAGAGTTTTCTCTCTAAAAGCGTTACCAGTAGCTGTGTGTTCAGTGACTGTGGCATGTCATGCAGGTAGAGTCTATAATCAAGAAGCACAAAGAGCAGCTGTTGAAAGAGAGATACCGCTTCAACATGGGGCTGCTAATGAGTATGATCTCCCATTTGTTGGTTAAACGTTATTCCATTAAAGCCTAATGGAAAATCAGAGTTTTGCACTTTGTATCTTTCTGCAGGTGAAGCACGTTCAGCTCTTAAATGGGCTGATGGGAAGGTGATCAAAAATGAGGTGGACATGCAGGTATGTTTGGAAAAATAACATTTGTTTGCAGAATTGGATCTGTCATGATTGACCACTTGCAGGTTATTTAACTTTTTCTCACAGAGTAATGAAACATATTGTGGCTTGATCTTAAAAGGTTCTCCACCTCTTGGGACCCAAGACAGAAGCTGATCTGGAGAAGAAACCCAAGGTAAAATAGCCCTTTAAATTTTAAGTAAAACACCACAGTTATGGAGACACTGTCATTTGCTTTTTGAAGCAAAATGATAATTCAGAACCTAATTGATGGATACATTAGTGAGCTTTAAAAATGCTCAAATGCGAATATTTAATTTTTACACATACAACCGCTAAAAGAACAGGTTTGCAAACCATTTTTAACAGACTTCCGATACCGATTTGTGATTACTGAGAAAATGTGTTTTCATCTCCATCTTTGTCACAACTAAAGTAAGCAAAGCTTTGTACATTTTAGGTCTCAGTAGAACACACTAAATAATTACAGCCTTGTCATGAGCCTGTACCCATGTACTGACTTCTTTACCTAAAGGTACTTTGAGTCAGTTGATCAAGTTATGGAGAATATAAGCTTGAGCTTCTGTACAACTCACTTTTTCAGAGTGCCTTAACTTTTTTTTTTTTGTAATTACTACAGCCACTGAAAGCAAAAGTCGTAGAAAATGATGTAAAGGTGAAGAAAGAGGATGTGGCAGCCAATGGTGAGCAGTAGACAAAGCAAACAGAGTTTATTCAACTTTTTGTACCGTTTGTTTTATGCGTCTCTGAAAGTGTTTGTCATGTATCAAGGTGATGGGATTTCTGGAGAGGGAAAGTCTCTAATGGAGCAGCTCAGAGGAGAGGCGCTGAAGTTTCATAAACCAGGTGGGCAAAACAAAAGGCTGAACAATAAGTGAAGGGTTTGTAAAGGGGTTTACCACAAGCCAAGTCAGGAATGTCAGAGGCTTTATTAAATGTCTGCGTGTCTTGCATAACCAAGTCCATGCGTTTTTTAAAAGTTTCTTTGAATCAACATCAGATCTGTTTGTGAGAGAGATCACACTGATTGGCTGTTCAGCATATAAAGTGAGCTGATTAGGTTAATGTGTTTATTCGGATGCATTAAGGTTCAGTGTAGAAAATTTACAGAACAGTTTAACAGTTTATATGAAGTATTTAAATTAAAACAAAGGTGGTTTTAAAGTCTGAACACATTACACTCACCTAATTGGGCTAAATTCAAGATTAAAACTAAAAACTGAAAAAAACAATAACTTGTTCTTATTGTTGTTGTTTCTCCACACACTTGTTTTGACTGAAAAGTTGTGTCCTTCTACACAGACATGAATGCTCATCATAACGCGCAGCTGTATTGTCTCCCCGGGGTGTGTGTGTGTGTGTGTGTGTGGTTGTAGTTTTGTTTTTTCTTTTTTCAAACAGGATGATGTGGATGTGGTTAGAGACACACACACACAACCAGTGTTTTCATCTGTTCTGGTTTTTGATGTAAAGTTGGTGTATAAACATCTTCACTCTTATTCTGCTTTTTCATCTTTATTTCTATTTCTGATGCAGGAGAAAATTACAAAACTGAGGGTTACGTTGTCACACCGAACACAATGGAGCTGCTTAAGAAGCACTTGGAGCTCACTGGTGGACAGGTACAAACTTTTAAGGGTGTTTAAAAAAGTCTACCTTGAAAATTTTCCTCATTGTTTTTTATTAAAAAAAATATATATATATCATCCAGATTAGCAAAGTTTGTTTCAGATGTTGGGAAACCAGGTTGTTCTGATGTGAAGTG
>JAOXNZ010000210.1:12567053-12582170 GCA_028566095.1 Kryptolebias brasiliensis
AAATGACTACAGAAAGACTTGTGAGATGTATTACCTTAAAAAGTGGTTTACTGATAAATTGCTCACAAATGGGAATACAACTAAATTTAGGATTTTTGGTAACAAGAAAAATATTGATTAAAGATTGTAGATGGAATCTCAGTTAAAAAGGGTACATGGTGTTTAATTTAAAAGGGGTTATCTTAGATCATAAACTTAATTGGAAAACTCAAATTATATTAAAACAAGTGAGTGTTTTAGAATTATCAACACTTCACATTTTGTATCATTCACTTACTGTACAGAGATTTGGGCCAACACATACTGTGAGTAATACTACAGCTTTGTTTTACAAAAAAAGCAATGAGAATTTTACATAAAGTGAATGTATGAATTAATGGCTTGCATGTAATTTTGTGTGGATGATTAATGATTGTAAAATTGGATGAGTGATGTGGAGTTCTGACAATGAAAACTAGAGGAATAGTAATAACTGTGTTTTATACCATTTATGTAGATATTTCTAAATAGGCTTTTAAATTTTGCAAATAAAAACTACATGGCACATTTTTATTATGTCCCGATATGTAAAATCATAGAAATGAAAGCCTGTGACGGCGCTTTTTCCTATGACTGTATTTTTTACGTCAACATCTGTTTTTTTTATGTTTGATGATCTTGTTTGTGATCTTAAAACGTGTTCTACACATTCTACAAAACATTGATGTTAGTCTCTATACAAACCACTTCAATGGTCTGTATAGAGACTTCTTTTGGAAGCACATTTACAAATACAGTATATACGTCACTATAATTTTGCACCATAGATAAACTCACCAGAGTCTGGACCATCCACATTCGATGCATTCGCAGGTCCTTTACAGCACCTTTAATGTCAGGCGTGATCCCTCTAAAGCTCAGCTGCATCATCCACAACAAAACCACAAACGTCCCTGACCGGCCAATACCTGCACTGGATCACAAAGCCAGAGGAATGACTTCATTACAGTGAAACAAAGTGAGTTTTTTGGATTTCAATTTAAAGGCAAGAGTTCACACCTGCAGTGCACCACAGATGGTCCCAGACGGGGAATGGCTTCCAAATGCTGGCGCACATGCTCAGTGAACGCACAGAGAGAAGATGGGTTTGGGACACCCAGGTCCGGCCAGGAGGGGTAGTGGTAGTGTGTGATTATCCTGTCATTTGGGCTGTCCCTCTGAAACCCAAACACTTTAATTAATCAAACGACAAGGGCATGTTTGCACAAGTCAGTGTGCAAAAAATGCTTCTAACTCACCTGTCGCAGGTTGATGGTTGTGACAAAGTAATCCTGACATTGTTTGCGAGTCACTGTTGTCACCTGAAGCAGTCCATGATAAACTGTCCCCTCATCTATTAGCCAGTATTTATCACACATAATCTGCACTCACACAAGGAAGAAATGCAGAGTTAGTCTTGATGCCACATGCCTGGGAAATTAAAAACCCATGCAAACCTTCTGGAATACAAAATGGTTTAAACAGAAATTATTATAATTCCAGAACGTTTTCTTACTTTTTTAAGTCTTTGCATATTAGTTTAATAATATAACATTTTGTGGAATGTGTTTTGTATTGACTGCAATCATGGGAAAAGATTGGTACCACTCATATCTGTACATTGCATAAATATATATACAGAAAAAAATAATGAAGTTAAAGGGCTTGTGAGGTCTCACAAGATCTTGCGATATCTGTTAGCCCTCAAAGTATGTGTTGGGCATAATTCACAGGTACTGCCTCATCAAACTTTAGCTCAATATCTGTAAAAATGATTGAGTAAAATACATTTTTGTGTTGGCTAAGGTGAATTAGCTGTGGTTGGCATCTTGAGTTGAGTTGACTCCAGAAGTTATTCAGTTCTAGATGTACATCGAATAATAACTTTCTGAAAGTTTCATTAAAATCCATCCAGAGGATTATGAGATATTTTGCTAACAGACAGATTGTTGACTCCAACAGGTAATGCCGTAGCTTTAAGCAAATATGTTTTGCAATGTATTACGCACAAAGTATATGTTGGGGATTAGTCTCAGCCACTGCCACACCAATTTTTAGCTCAATATCTGTAAAATTGACTATTATAGCTTTGCTTATGTTTGCCAAGACTGCTTTTGCTGTGGCAGCCCTCCTGAATTGGATTGACTCCAAAAGGTAAACAGTTGTAGATGTACACCCAATGATTGTTTTGTATGAGTTTTGTTAATATCCGTCCGGTGGTTCACAGGATATTTTGGTAACAGACACACACACACAGACATGGGCAAAAATATTATCACCCTCACCTTTGGCGATGAGCAATAGTAAACATAAATACATGTGATTTTACAGGAAGTATTTCTTGTTGGAGAACATAAACTTCCGCTACGGTTGTTTCAACTTTGTTGCTACACATAACCCCCATTATGGCGCAACTTGTTGACGCATGGTGAGCGTTAAAGTTGTTGATGGGTGGATTGTGTTTGGACAGACAGGAAACAATTTTTTTTTTTTTTTAAAGTCTGTAATCAGATAATACATTGCACTTGTTTTAGTGAGGTTATTAAAAAAAAAAGAACATGGAGGTAGTAAAAGCATCTCACTGTGTTCCTGTATCGCAGAGCTGTCACCATGACAATTATCCTGACATTTTGCTCCCACACCATCCTCCAAAAGTCGGCGATGGTGTTAGGCAAAGGACCCTGGGTGCAGATGAAGTCTCTTTCTGATCCTCCGCCCTGAAACCACACACAGACAGACAAAAAACGTGATGGGACGAAAAGGAAGTAGAACATGAAACACAGTATGAGGAAGAAAGAGAGTGAGAAATCTTACTTACAGGCACAAAACTGGCATTGATGTAGTCCGAATATGGATCTGGGTTTTGAATGGATAACCTCACCCGGCAGTGGTCATCTACAATCAGATATGGAGAAATAAAAGTCTCAAATGGTACAGTATGCTCTTGCTGTAGTTAGATATAACACAAGAAGCCTTGAACTCACATGGCAAAACACAAGAATATCTGTTTTTTTCTTTGTTGGCCTCCAAGCTTCCTGCTCGGACGGCGAGATCTTTGCCAACACCTTTCAGCTCCTGAAAGAAGAAAGACAATGACAGGAACCCACATGAGAAACACTTCAAAGATTCAATCCAAGTGTCAGTTTCTCTTCAGAGTTAGTTACCCCAAACTCCTGCTTAAAGCCTCTGCTGTTGTTGGCAGCCAGTTTGTAGCAACGCAAATTCAACTCCTGCTGAAGCTGTAATCTGGAGAAAGTTTCCATCCTGTAAAACAAGATTGTGTACAATCATGTCGTTTGTAGTTAAATCTGTCAACAATAAGGGCCACCGTTAAGATGTATTGTGAAGGCACAGCTTGGAATATTACTCCCCTAAAAATGACGTTTAAAACAAATGTAGACAATAACCAGGTTGCATTTTGGTGACCAGCTATTGCAACGCTGCTAAACAAGAACATCAAATTTATTGCTGACAATCCACTGCAGTGCATGTATTCTACTATAGAGATAATAACAAATTTAAGGCCTAAGGTTCCTTGAAGGAATGCATATTGCCCGATGGCTTTCATGCCAAAATTTTAGACCAAGATTAACCTGGGAAAGGACGGAGACATAGCCATGTTGGTCAATGACATTAGGCACAATCTCACACAATTTTACGAGCTCTTATGAGATCTGTTAGCTCTCAGAGTATGTGCTGAGGATGAGTCTCAGCTACTACCACACTAAACCTGAGCTCAATATCTGTACAACTGACTATAGATTTTTTTCTGGGTTGGCTAATGTCAGTTAGCTTTGGTGGTAATTTTAAATTGGGTTGACTCCAAAAGGTAATCAGTTGTAGATGTACAGCCAATGATTACTTTCTGAGAGTTTCATTAAAATCTGTATGGCGGTTCATAAGATATTTTGCTAATGCTACATTCTAACAAGCACACACCCACACATACACAGACACGGGCAAAAACATTATCTCCCTTCGCCTTTGGTGGCAAGCGATACAAAAAACTCATTTGTCCCTGAATGCTAGAGACATGAAAAAGAAATCTGGAGAAGTAAAAGCCTCAAATGTTATAATGGAAAGATAGTTTGAACCCTTTAAAGGTCTTACCCCATGTCTTTTCCTGCAGACTGTGTCGTCTCTTAAACATGCAGTTGGCTGGGAGAGTCAAAACAAGCAGGTATGATTTCAGCGCTGATCATGTGAAATATCCTGCACGGGACATTAAAACCAGACGGTGAGGAATGACATTTTCTGACTCAGTTTTTACTATTTGTTTTTCTGTCCTCCTCTTATAAACCAAAATTCTATGTTATCCTCCCATCGGATGTTCTAGCTGTCTGTGATCAAAATTATTTCATCTCAGGCAAACCATACCAGCCCTATTGTTGTCTCATTAGAGAAAAAAAAGGCTTGTGTGAAAGGCAACACTCAGCACTGACTCAGAACAATTAGATGCCACATGACAAGAAAGAAAACCTGTTCCGACAGGTTCTCAACCTCAAACACCAACAAGACAGAACGGCTTTAGTATTCACATATCTGTTTCAGGTTTACCTTAGTAAAGAGATGAATGATTTAAGTCCACCATAGGGTGAGGAGCAGGATTTGAGGACTGCTGTAAGTCATCCTAAAGTTACCAGGTTATGATAATACTGCCTGTCTGATTCCAGGCTCAAAGGAATGGGATGGGTGGAGACAGTGGGTGGAGAGAAACACCTAAAACCCAAGGGGAGGTAACTACCTGACAGCCTTAACTATTCTTTGTACTCGCCAAGTTGTTCTTTGTTTTATTACAACATGTTCTTAATTCTATGAAAAGTCTAGAAGTCAATCGTCCCTAGATGGCTTTTCAAAACAACCAACATGGACAATTTGCCTTGAAGACACATAAAAACATGCTCAAATAGACAGACAGGCAGACAGGCAGGCAGACAGGCAGGCAGACAGGCAGGCAGGCAGATGAATAGATTTTGCTTCTGTTTTTCCCCATACCATGAATACTCACAGTAGAATATTCCCATGCCATGATACTGCCATCACCGTGTTTGACTGTGACAACAGACTGATTGTTATTCAGGACACAATGCTCTTCCGGGTCTTTGAACACTTTGACTTCATAGTTTGTATTTTTAAGAGTACCATTACTATTCTGTTTGGTTTTTGCTGCCAAAACAAAACAAAACAAAAAAACCCATGCAAATTCTACATCAAGATCACAGAAAACAGAGAATTTTCCCCATAGACAACAATGGGATTTTATCAAAACATGAGAAAACCCATCCCTCTTTGGAGCTCCATATCGCAGGCATACTTCACAACAGAAATGTCATTCAAAGTTTAAACAGATCACAGAAAAATGGACTTTACATGTCTGGAATGGCATTTGGATATCTTTAAAGTTTTTATGCACAGTTTAGGAACGTCCAACTATGGTGTCACACTCTATAACTGTCTAATGTTTTAATTTCTTTTGCAAACTTTTCTTACTTCCATGATTTTTTTTAGTACATATACATCAAAACATTAGCATTTTTATCTTCTTTTACCTAATGTTTCTCTCACTGCTATAGGACTTATGAATTTCTCACATATCCCCCTCAGGGTGTAGAGAGTGCACAGCCAAGCTTTTATAGACTTTAATTTTAATTCTCTCCAAAACTAAAAGTGAAAGGTCTTTTAGCTTGTCGTATGTCTAACATAAAACCCTTTAGAAACAGAAAAAACACTTGTGTGACTACCAGTCTTCTGTTGCTAATGGATCAAGAATTTTTAACATGCAACTTACAGTTTTCGCACAGTTGAGGCTTACTTTTCAGTCTGTTTCTGTTTGTGTTTCTTACACTGGAAGTCAGGGAGTGACAGACATACAATACATTTATTATTTATTAACCTTTATTTAACCAGGCAAGTCCCATTGAGATCACAGATCTTTTTTTCAAGGGAGGCCTGGGCCTGAAGGCATCCTAACATGCATGTTTTTAGACTAGATGTACATATCGTGATGACCATAATGAGCCAGTGACAGCAACTTTAAAATTCCTTTTCATCATGCTTCTCTTTACAAGCTTAAGTTATATATATTTGTAAACACTAATATAACACCAGTGATACTGTACATTTATGGTAGAAATTGAATTTGATTAATTGGTTGAATGACAGTGCAAAGTGAGGTTTACTGCAACAGGTAAAATCAGGAAAGAGCCATAAGTGAGGTTAAACACTAAAACTTGCTTATAAAATACAAATATAAAATAAAATATAAAATACATACAGACTACTTTTTGGTTAAAAAATAAAATAAAGGAAAGAATGCATATCATCCATTGCCTTTTATGGCAGAGTTTTAGACTAAGATCGTCTCATGATGGAGTTAGAGCCATTTTGGTCAAACCTTGACAATAACACTTTGCACAATCTTATGCAATATTACAATGTGTAGTTAATGACACTCATCTACTACCACATACAATTTTGGCTCGGTATCTGTTAACCAGACTGAGTTGTAGTCATTTGTGTGTTTGCTAAGGTCAGTCTAAGGTCTCTGTTAAGAGCTGTAAGCTTTGGAACTCATTACCCTCTGATTTAAAGACCAGAACTGACAGTAAAATGTTCACTTCAAGGCTTAAGAATTGGCTAAAAATGAATTATACTCATTTTTAAATTCTGTAATTGTTTTGTTTTAGTTGTTTTAATATATTGTTTTATATCTCCTTTTGTTCATCTTACTGTATTTATAGTTGATCCATGTTTTTTTTTTTTGTTAAAGGTCCTTCTAGGGACAAGTGTTGCAAATTAACCATGGCTACAAACACTGTGATGCAGGCATCAGTTAGCTGTGGCATCCATCTTAAATCGAAGTGACTCCAAAAAATAATCTGCTGTAGATAGACATCGAATGATTGTTTTCTGAGAGTTTCATTAAAATCCATCTAGTGATTCACAAGATATTGTGGTAAAAAACAGAGTTGACTCCAACAGTAAGCGCTAACGTTTTAAACAAAACTCTTGCAAAGCGAGTAGTGCCTGGAGTAGGCTGTGTGTTGTGGTAGGGTTACAGCCTTTTTGTTGTTTGCTAAGGTCCATAAGCTGTGGCAGCCACTTTGATTTGGGTTGACTCCAAACACTAATCTGTTGGAGATGTACACCCAATTATTAGTTTCTGAAAGTTTCATTAAAATAAGCCCAGTGATTCACGAGATATCCTGGTAGAAGACAAGCAGGGCTGATTCCAATAGTTAATGCTAGAGTTTTAAACAAAGATCTCACTCAATGTGAAGTGCTTGGAGCGTGTGTTGTGAATTACTTTCAGCTACAACCACACCAAAAATTAGGTCAATATGTGTACAGTGAGCTGAGTTGTAGCCATTGTTGTGTTTGCTGAGGTTAATTAGCTGTAGAGGCCATCTTGAATTGGGTTGACTCCACGTTGTAATCAGTTGCAGATGCACATCTAATGGTTATTTCCTGAAAGATGAATTAAAATCAGTCCAGTGGTTCGTGAGATATTCT
Source organism: Kryptolebias brasiliensis (assembly GCA_028566095.1). Taxonomy (NCBI): domain Eukaryota; kingdom Metazoa; phylum Chordata; class Actinopteri; order Cyprinodontiformes; family Rivulidae; genus Kryptolebias; species Kryptolebias brasiliensis. The sequence goes on from JAOXNZ010000210.1 coordinate 12,574,584, forward strand.
GCTAACAGACAGAGACCTCTTGCTTCAGAGCCAAGAGTTACTTTCCAGGTGTCGTCACGCGCAGAGCTGTAGAAACAGGTCTAGCAACCCGGCGGATGTAATGTGCACCAAAAATAAAAAAAATAAAAACTAGACAAAGACACGATGAGGTGTGGCAGCTGCAGCTTGTTCATGAAGGACAGGTCAGCGTGATCTCTCTGCAGTTTCACTTTTGATACAGAACTTATCAGCACAGCCTGAAGCTGATTGGGCAGCTGGAGAAAAAGGAAGTAAAAGCCCGTAGTGTTGTTCACTTGCGCAATAAACCAACGAAAATGCTGTTTTTCTCTCCTCTCTGTGCGACCAGACATGGCTGACGACGAGGCAGGCGTTTGATTTAAAAAAAAAAAAAACAAAAAAAAAAAGCTTCGGGCGCGCGACGAACTCCGCGAGGTGGCTTTGAATAAACACAGAAACGGGGGGAAAAAGGGTTCATGATTTCTCAGATGGACCGCCTGGCGGAGTTAATGTGAGAGGTCACGCGCGCGTCCTGCTCTGTTTGGACTGAAGCAGAACTAACGACTCAAGAACGCGCAGAGATGGATCATGCGCGAGCCTTAGACGCACAGGTAGGAGAGGTGAAACGACGATCAGACCGCCGGGGGTGAGGAGTAAACCGCTTTCCACCGCGCGCACACAAACGGCGTGGCAAACCAAACGAACGCGCACTTATTGCCGCTCAGTTTAATTCAGTCTTAAATAAGCACATCAGCAAAAAGGGACAGTGACGAGAATTTCACTGGTCTCGTGCCGCTAAAGTTGGGCTTTAAAAAGGATCCTCGGAAAGTGATCTGAATTTGAAAAAGTGCAAAGACTGAACACACGAGGGCGCTGCTGAGCACCACGGTCAGATCTGCAATGAAATGGGCATGACATATCTCTCTGTTGATGGTTTCATGTTTTATCTGTCAGTTTTATTGAAGCTTGCAGAAAATAATCAGCAAATGAACACCTTCAAAATGGCTGCCACAGCCGATTGACCTTAAAAACCACAGAAATGGCTGTAACTCAAACAGTTTTACATGTATGAGGTGTAAAAGTTTACTGTGGTAGTAGCTGAGACTGATCCTCCAACTCGTATTCTGAGCGCTAACAGATTGCACAAGGTTATTGTTTGTCTGTTAGCAAAATTTCTCATGAAGCACTGGATGAATTTTAATGAAACTCGTAGAAAATAGTTGGACGTACATCAGCAATTGGTTAACTTTTGGAGCCAACCCAATTGGAGATGGCTGCCACAGCCAATCGACATTAACCAACACAAAATAACTATAACTCAGTTAATTTGACGTATATTGACCTAAAATTGGACGTGGTAGTAGCTGAGTGTCATTCACAGCTTAACTCTGGCGTGATATAAAAGGGCAATATGCATTCTTTCATGGAATGCTAGGTCTTTAATTTGATAAAAGTCAGAGAACGCGTGTGACTGCGTGCATGTGTGTGTGTTGCCTTTTATTGTTCAGTGCAGCATTGAGCTAGTTCTTTGTTTATCAGATTCTTCAACAAGCAGCTCCATTTATCAAACATGTGCTTGGTTTCTGATTCTTGGTGTAAAAGAAAAATGGAAGCTTCAAGTTCAGATTGAAAATCTTGTCACTTTGTGTTGTGTAGATGTGAAGCTGATGTCTTTGTATTATGCGAAAGAAGAAGTGCAATGGCAAAAAAAAAAAAAAAATCAGCTTTAGTTCAGTGTCACAGGACAAAGCAGGAAGCAGTAAATTGTCGCAAGAATCTTTTAACAATTGTTTTAAAATGTTTCCTTCACAGACTGACAAGAGGCCAAGCGACAGCACTGTGTCCCCGTCTACGGTACATCCTGTCATAACAACTTTTTATTTAGGCTACAGTTCTGCCCTATTAGGATGTGTGAGGAATTGTTTCCACTGTCAATACAGGAGGACAAGAGGCCATTCAGGAGAGTGAGAAGTCCATCCAGACCAAGAGCTTGGTTGTCCAGATCTTACAAACCAAAGTTTGGAGCGACGTTCCACAGACCTTGGTTAGACTGGCGGGTCAAAAACTTGGAGCATTTTTCCTACTAACTTCTTTTTACACTTTACGTCATGTGATGTGGCTTTAACTTGCTCCCCTCTTATAATGAATGCAGGTTTTCAAGAGATGACCATTCATTCAACAAAGCTGGCTTCAGCAGCCAGAGGTACCACAACATGAAGCCCCGGACCTACATCCATCGCAGAGATTACCCCCCGCCTAAACCTCGCCACATCGCGCCGAAGGAGAGGGAGAACGAGAAAGAGAGGGTGAAGGAGCAGAGAGAGAGCACCGATGAAAGCTCCCCGTCCAAACAGAACACCGGTGAGTTCATGTCTGCAGCACAAGGAATCAAATCAAATAAGTTATTTATTAAATGTTTTCTAATGTACAGAGGTACCTCCAAATTATCTCTAATATTAACCGTTTATTAGACATTAAAGCAAATCCAGACAAAATATGAGAAATGTAGCTTTATGCAGTTCATTATGCATCCTCATCTTGCTATAAAAGGGTCACATTTCACAATCCTTTTATTTATCTTTTACTTAACGCAGTCTAACTGCAGGGAATATGGCTTATTAGTGGATTCAAGTTTCCAAGTCTATTTTTCAGCTGAAAGATCTGGTCAAATGGTAAAATTTTTACTTAAAAATGTGGCTACGCCTGTATAATATTTAATAGATTGTATGATTAAATGATGACTGCATAAGCATTGTTTTGATGAAATCTGAGAATGAAAATGTCAACTTTTAATCACCACCTACATGCAGAGCACTGACCGATTTAAGATGATGGCAGAATTTTTCACTTTATGTTGTCTGACAAGCCAACGTTTTAAATCTTAAATCTTGTAACACCGGGCAGAACGATGATAATGCAGAAGTAATGTTAGTCTGATTTTTCTGTCTGGGATATCATTATGAGGTAAAACTCTGTTACCATGGTGATCTAGCCGCGCTCAAACCGATCCTCCATCGTGATATAGTGAAAACTCTGACTTTCAGCTCAATACAGCTGGCTCAGCAGGAAATCTCTCTTCACTTTTACATTAGCCGTGTCCTGTGCAGAATGTTCTTTGATGTTTCTCAGGTGAAAACAGGTGAGCTGTGGTGTCTCCTGTTATACCTGAAGTACATCTGAGAACGACAGTTTTTTTTTTTTTTTATGTATTCAGATAAAAAAACGTGTTGGTCGTCATATTGACCTCCAGTCAGGAACACTTTATCTTTTACTGTAGCTTCAAAGTGTGCATGATTTGTCCCAAACATTAATAATACATCATTGACTGACAGTTTTAGTCCACCGGTTTTGCGTGATTTCTCTCAAGTTAGAGCGTTTCAGGTCTAAAATTTTCATTCTCGAACGCACCTCGACCACTTATGAAACAAACTTTTTTTTCTTTTCTTTCTTTTTTTTTTTTCGGACATTGCTAAAGGCAGCTATATAAACAGATTTGTCAAGCAGCAGTTGTTGTGTGAAAACGTACGAGCAAGTCATGAAGCAACCGTGCAGACTTGCACACTTAGCCACACACCATCAGGAGCCTTATTTATTTAGCGGTAACAGATTATAGTTTTCAAAAACACATCAGCTTTAATGTATTAAATATAAATATAATGGTTGTTATTACCGGGAATAAATTAATCCCCTACTGCCAGTTATCACTGTAAGACTGCTGAAGACAACAGAAGGTAAAGAAAGCTGGTCTTAACAATAGTTTTCAGTGTTGACAGATTTTGCCTTTTTAATCCTCCATAATAAGAAAATAAGCTGTAGTTATGTGCTGGACGTGTGTGGATAGAGACAACAGTAAAACTGCTGGAGTATTACAAGGGTATTTATTAATCATAAATAATTGTTTTTGCTTATCTTTGGTGTTCAACACGTAAAATTGAGCATATTTCACATTAAAACACAAACACAGGCAGCAAATGGAACCAGAGTCACAAATTTCCACTGTGTTTCTGACACAAAGATTAAGGCGTTTGTCCAACTATGTCCAGAAATATTTAGCTACATTTTGTGTAAATAAAGTCTGTGATTGAAGGAAGGAAATACACAGCAGTTCAATATGTTTAGGTGGCATTAGAGCTTTGGTTGTTTTATCTATTTTTGGACATATAAATTTATACACATGAAAAGTCAGTGTCTGGTTCATTTCTTATGTGGAAACAAAAAGTTTCTATAACAGTCCTATAAAAATCTAAATGCCCCCACTTCCTGTTTATAAGACAAATACGTGGTTCTTTTCACAACAGGTTCATGTTGTTTTCTTGCATTATGTTCAGCCACCACTGGGTGGCAGCATGAGCAAGTCGAGGCACTCAAACCTGTTTTCATGAGCACTTTGCATTGCAAATATTTGTAGGGCAGCTGCTTCTTCGTGGTATCTGTTGGTTGGTTGGTAGGTAGTTACCTTCTAGTAGCAACAAGCCAGTGTTACATAATGTTGATCAGCTTTTCCCACACTCAGTGTATGGATTATGTCATCAGTGAGCTGCTAGTAGTCATCCTCAGCTGAACAATGAGATATTAATAGCTGGAGGTAGATTAAGCACGGATTTCTGCATTGTATTCCAGTGGGAAGAGTTCACAAGTAAACAGCAGAAATCAGCTTTCTTTCCACAGTTGTAACACTAATTGTCACTAAAAAAAAAAGTCCACGTCTCAGATGTTTCTTTTTTTAATGCTGGTATAAAGTGGTGTGTGGAGTGCCGAATAGCTTCGTCTTGCCTTGCACACGACCACTTTTATTTGTGCGCACACTGCAGCACTGTGGAGGTGTGTGTTTGTGCATGTGTGAGAGTGGAACAGGTTTTTTTGTGTGCCTGAGTGATGGTGCGATGATGGTGACTCATCGCTGATTTGTGTGTGTATATGAGTGTGAAAGATGAAGCGAGAGAGAGAGAGAGAGAGAGAGAGACGTACCGCACCACATAACAAACCACAACAAAGATACAGCTCTACACGCTAATACTGCAGTCCAAAACTTCAAGGAAGGCAAATCTGGTAAAAAAAAATCTTGTATTGATCACAGAATGCTATACTAGGAAAACAAAGAGGAGGCCTTGGTGGAACGTCAATAATGACATAAAACGCTCCAGGTAACTGAAAGGCGTCGTAAATAGAAAATGAAGACTATATTGATATGAGGCAGTAGTTAGTGCTCATATACTCCCCCCCATGCTGCGTTGTTGTGTTGACCTTGTGCTTTGTCTGCTTTCCAGCTTCTAGATCTGTCTTACCCAGGTCCAGCTCCAGCAGAGACAAGGACATGCAGGTCACCGTAAGTTCACAAGCACCATATCTGCTCCCCGTCACAAGTTTTATTGTAATATTTAAAAACATACGGAGAGCCACCTTTAATTATTATCACATAATTATCTTGGTAAATTGACCATTTGATTTGTTCTAGTTCAGTAAAACAATTATTATATATATACTCCTAATGAATAGTAGAACTCAGTCCACCCAGAAGCTAAGTTTGAGTGTTTCACATTGTCTTTATATTTTTATATTTTGAAGCAAACGCTCTGTAGTTTTTGTTTATTTTATAGTAATTTTTTCCTAAGCGGTAACTTTTTGGAGTTTACCAAACTTTCTGTGTGGCACATGGCCTGTGGATTACTCTTTACAGTTCAGATTGGATTAAAAAAGGCAGCAAAGTATGATTTTTTTTTATCTTATAGTGAATTTGCCAGTTGACAAATTTTCCAAAATTACCTGGTACCTTAGCTCCTCCTCACTAACAAGGGTGTTTTCTTCTGTCTCTGCTTCTGGGAAAGTTATTGTCTGAAAAAACAAAAGTAGCATTTGGCATTTGTTTGTTTTCCATGTTTTAAGACAAAGCAACATGTTAAAAAATGCTAACTTTTGCTTTCAGATAATGTAACAGTACGTTTTGTGATCTTTTATAGTTATGTTGACTGCAGGCACAAAAAACGGCATTAGTCAATCCTGAAACAAATTCTTAGTGTTTATACAAGTTGAGATTGATTTCCTGTCATGCTCACTGTAGAAATAAGGCCTCCAACTGGAAATTATTATCATTATCATATACAAAATGTCAGAAAGCTTTAAGAAATGCCTGTTTAATGAAAGTAAAAAACTAGATTTTTACCCATTGCGGTTGTTATTTCTTCTTTTTTGAACACTCAGTTTAATTTCCACTAATGTTTTATGCTTTAGATCCACTAATTTCAATACCAAAATGATTTTTTAGACTGTACTGCTTCATCAAAAATGAGTCTAGATTAGACAGTTTTAGTTTTAAAGCAACACGCTCAGGTGCTGACATCAAACGATCTCGTGCGTTTCTTGGCTGACTGAAGCCCAGCGTGGATCAGAGCAGCACGCGCTGAACTGCAGCGGCTTTCTGCTACACTGAAATTACATTTATAAGGAGAGGAGAAGGGCGCTGTCAAAGAACTGTTTTTTTTTTCTTTTTCCAAACTGCACAAATACATGCAAATAACCTATGTTTTTCATTTGAAAAGCTTCACATTTGAATTCTAGTTCAAATCTGGTAAAAGGTCACGCATCAGCTGTGTAAAAAGCCCAAACATTTTTAACTTAGACATGTTTTAAAGTGGCTATGTTGCAGACATTTACTTTGCACTTCGTGTTTTGTTCTGTGCTTTTAGTTAGTCCTTTACATTTTTCTCTTTTGCACTTTAAATGAACAGGTTTCTTACACATTTTCTGTTTTAAACTTCCATACTTTCCCGCTCTTATTTTAAGATTTCTCAGTTGATTTTTCTTTTAAACTATTTTTGACAAATATAAGTAATTTACTGCAAATGTTTGTCCAGTTATCCATCTGTCCTCAGACCAGGATTAAAGTCTTCTTCAATACAAAATATTGATTATAAAGTTAAACTGTTTCCATTTAAAACAAACTGGAAAAATATATTACATGCTTTAGGGCATGACTGAAGAGTTGCACGCTAAATATTTAACATACTATTAATATTCTATAGTTATTCATCATGTAAGGTGCTCTGACTGGAAGGTTAAGTGTTTGTCCAAAGACACGTCAACATATAGAGGAGCATAATTGAAACATAAAAAAATGGGTTCTTTATTAAAATAATGGGAAATGCATTTTCAAATTATTGCTTGCACGTTGATTTATAGACAATCAGATTATCAGTGGTACTAATATAGTTTGGTACCCCGTTTTCATTTAAGTTAAAAACTATGAAGGATACAAAATTATGAGAATATTACACAACTGGGTAACTTCTGAAATATCATGTAAAATTTCTAGCAGGATTTATTAACAAACTGCAACAATCAATACCTATGACATTATTTTAGTGACTTTTGTTTTCAGTATTCAGTTTTCTAATGTAAAAGATTAGATGTGAGGAGGGTTTCCACCACAAGAAAAAAAGTTATTTTTATCACTGGCTTTACAATGCATCTTTCTTATAACTGTGAGAAATTCTATTATTTTTTTTTCTTATACTGGTCCGGTTTGTTTCAGATTCTAAAGGTTTTGTTTTTTGACCTGGAAAATACTTAAACCAAATAATATACTTTCCCATA
>JAOXNZ010000210.1:12583570-12600900 GCA_028566095.1 Kryptolebias brasiliensis
TATTCTGGCATTTAGCAAATAGAAATAATTTTGAAAATCCTAATTGACCAAAACAGGAAAAGTTTATTCTGATTTCACATCCGACAGTGTGAAGAAAATGCATGTGTGTCTTTTTATATGGTGTATGTAAACTTCTGGTTTCAACTGTAGGTTTAATTTCTGCTCAGATTTAGTGAAATGGTGCAAAGCTGAGAGGACGGTGCTTTGCTGTAAAGGAGGATATTTACCCAACACATATCGCAAAAAGAAATCTACTAACTTAAAGCCAACAAACCTAATAGTAGAAAACCTCACAGGAATCCTTGTGTAGATTTCCCTTTTTGCTCCTCTCCTGAAGTCCGCAGGTGAACAAGCGGCGACTAAAAGGTGGAGAAAATCAGGAGAACTTGATGTTTGTGAGTTTCAGACTTGAAGCAGCTTGGGTAGAAGATGCTCTGGCACTGTTGGGAAATGAGAACAGTTTATTATTTAAACCTGACCTAATGGAAGATGAGGTCGATGGCAAATCTTCTGCTGACGGATGTCTCAGCCTGTCTCACTGAGGAGCTCTGAGTTCTCCAGTTGTGGCTGAAGTCAGGGGGGTGGATGTTAGTGAGATGCAAAACAAGGAACACAACACCAACTTTGAATGGAAGGACCGAATCCCTGCAGTGATTGGAAGAAAGAAAAGGAGTGGGATGGTAGATTGTAGAGGGTAGGCCACACCCCTTTTAAAATTTTAGTATTTTCTATTTTGTCTGACTGTGCGAGATGATAGAAATGGGTAAAAAATAAATATATGCTGAATTGTATAATTTAGTCAAAAATCTCTTGTTTCAAATCCATTGGGTTTGTGTTCAACAGGATGATTACAAAATTAGCTCCTTGTTCTAATACTTCTTACACAAATTAAAGTCCTGTATTTATTTGAAGGAATGCATATCGCCCATGGCAGAGTTTTCAACTAAAATCATCTTATTCTGAGAAGGGGCGGCGCTACAGTCGTTTTGCTCAAACTTTGTAAATGATTTGTAAATATAAATCTCATACAATATTGAGATCTTGCAACATGTGTTAGTGCTTGATTCTGACTCTGATACTAACACCCCAAATTTAGCTCACCGACTGAGTTGTAGCCTTTTTTGTGTTGATTTAAGTTGCTTAGCTGTGGCAGCCATCTTGAATATCAGTTGAGTCCAAATTTTAATCAGTTGTAGATGTACATCCAATGATTACTTTCTGCAAGTTTTATTAAAGTTTATGCGGTGGATCATGAGATATTTTGCTAACAGACAAATACATAAGCACATGCATACACACACAGGCCAAAAACATTTGACTTCAACCTGCTAAAATCTTCACTTAGTTCTCCAGCTGAAAGCATTGTTTAACTGGAGACGTTGGTAATCCTATACTGTACTACCCTTTCCATATATATGTTGTATGTCTTCTATATGTTACGTTCTTGGTCTGAGCGGTGGGAGGATTAATAATGAATGTGTGTCACGTTTCTGTCAGCTTTGTCTCGGCTCATTAACACATCGGTCATTATCAGTGTTTGCAACCATGCTTTTGTTTAACTGCAATTATAACACCTCCTGTCTTGCTTCTTTCTTAGTTTGAATTCTTTTTGTTTTTGTTTGCACAGATTTTTCAGGACGAAAGAAACCAAAGCAAAGAAAGGGATCACAGAGCGACCAAAAGCAAAGACAGGGAGCGACGCAGAGACGGGGAGCTCCCTTTAACTGCGAGCCAGACAGCAGCACGAGACAGAGCCATCCAGCAGAAGAGGAGAGAGATAGCTGAGGTGGGGGGAGTGTAATTACACACACCCCCCCCCCCCCCACACACACACACACACACTTCTTGGGAGAAGGAATGGTTATAAACAGATAGAGGAAAAGAAGAGATAAGAGAAGCTGGGATTAGAGAAAGAGTGACAGGGCGAAGATCTTCATAAGCGCCGGGAGACATGAAACGAGGCACAAAAGATTTGTTTCCTGTAGTATAAACATCAATTTTGAAGTGCTGAGCCTGAGGCAACTCAAGTGTCATTATTGGCTTTATTTTGCCACGCCTGGCACACAAGGTCTTGTTCTCTGTTTAACATGATTAATGGTGTTTTTTTCCCGCTATATCTTCTATATCTCCTGGCTCACCTGTATGACAAGAGCCTCTAACACGTGCTTTAATGATGCCTTCAATGTGACAGACATCACATGAGGCTGTGCTCATTGGCCTTGTGCTTGTGTGAAAGATTGCACTTGCGTTTCCACCCACTTGATGGAGAAGATGCTTTTGCTTCTTGCTTCTCTCATATCTCCATGGTTGCAGGAATATAAAAGCACTGCAAGATAAAGGAGTGGCAAATGGTTGCTGATGCAAAAACATTGACAAAAGTCACTGCACCTGATAACACTTGTGAACAGTCTGCATGTGAGCTTCTCTAGAGATTGCTAATTCGTTCAGTTGAATTACATGTACATGACATGACTTTCTCCTTTTTTTGTCATATTTATTTATTTATTTTTTCATGCAACACTCCCACTGATGCTTGCGTCTGTGCTGTTACATTTTGTCCTTATGCCTTTTAAAGCTGTGATTGTGTTTGTCTTTCAGGTGTACTACCAGGAATGTGAAATGTTCGGCTTTGTAGCAAAGATGCTGATTGCAAAGGACCCGTCCCTGGAGCGTCCCATCCAGTCCTCGCTGCAGGAGAACCTGCGGGACATTGGCAAGCGCTGCATTGAGGCCATGGAGAAATTCATCCAGGACTATGACTCCAGAGAGCTGTTGCACTAATCGTTCGAAAGCTTTTTGATGATTCAGAAATGTAATTGCATTTAACTGTGAGCTGGTTTTCTTAGTTGTGATGTTCTTCTAGATGCTGTTTGACAAAACTGCGCTCTGTTCTCAGTCTGTTGTTGTCCACTTAGGGACACAGATCAAAAATGGAACTGAAGATTTAGAAACACCATGATGACGATGAAAAAAAATACACTGGTCATATTGCTTTTGTTTATGTCTAGTTTAATTTATTTTGCTTCTATACTTTCCTTATAAGAAAAAAGAGGCAAAGTCCCAAATAATGTCAGTAACTGATTCATGAATGATGATTAATGAATCAGTTATTGGGTCAGTGGGTGAGCTGAGTTTTTTTTACAACTTAAACATTCTTTAAGTGAGCGTGCTGATTTCTGTTCGTGTTTAATCTGGTGTTTGACTCATACGTTGCTTAGGTTATCATTAATTTAAATGCGAACTGATAACAGTAGATACTGTAGCAGCACAGAAATGTTTGAATTTTGTTCAGGTATATTGCTAATGAAGATGTTTATAACTGTAAAATGTCCTGTGCACTGTGCACACTCAAGATGAACCGAAGCATCAGCATCCATCACTGAATTGGTGAACTCAAGTGCAGCTCTGTGATATATATATATAAGCCCTTTAAATAACCTGTTGGATGGAGGACGAATACAAAAAAGTCAATATGGAGGGGCAGTTGGATCACATGATCTGGTCATCAGGAGTTAAACACAAATAGCAATATTAAGCTGAAGACGTAAAGATATCACCAGGACCACAAATGGAGCACAAATGTTTAATCTGCTCTGGGTTTCAGAACATAACCTGATAGAGTCAGTGTCATTCTTCATTTACACAGAAGGAAACACAGGATTGGGCATGAGCTGCTCTGAGATCCTGGCTTTGATCCTTGAGCAAAAATATCACAGTTTCACTGGATTAAGGCCTGAAAACAATAGTGTAAGTGTACTAAAATAATAGCTTTTTTGCTGTAATTGCTTTTTGTAAAAAAAGAATTGAATTTACTGCTAATACCACATATTGCCATAGCAATTTTTTTATTATAGATATAATTTATATTTTTTTCACAGATATAGTGTACATAAGGAGCTTGTGAAAACACAAGTTTTGACAGATCTTAGAATCGCTGACATTATTTATACACCTACTGATTTTAAATCTGTTGTCATCTGTTTTAATGATAAAGGTTCAAAATGATTATTTTCTATAATTCTATTCTAAATTATTTATTATTACTTATTATTATTTAATCACAAATATTGCAATGTTATTTAAGATCGTGTCAACTAAAACACCGGAGAGGCAGCAGCCTGTATTAAAATATATTGAAATTATTTGTTTAAACGCTTTCACAGGAAAACAAACAAAATTATAGAATAAACACCAGACAAATTTAGTCCTAAACTACTTGTTTATTATGCCAATTATTTCTTCTTTACATTCTTGTCATTGTACTCTTTGTAAAGTAGCATTTTGAAACTGACAAGCTGCTATTAGCAAGTAAATTAGCGGGGTTATCTGCCTCTGTAGCAAGTCTGCTGAAGGATGTTTGTTTCACAGATAGACATGCTAAGTCTTGTAGCTTGTTGTAAACATATGCTCTAAAACAGGAAATGTTAGGTGACCCATCTCCAGAAACCAATGTATGACCATTTGTGTTTTTACCAATTACATTTTTTTAGTACTTTAGTACTACCAGTTAGCTTTTTTTAATTTTTACCATATTTGTGATGAATTGTGAAACAACCAACTCGTCACGGAAGACTTTAGGCTTTCAGGCTCATAATACTGAGCTTGGAAATACCAGAAATATACATTTGGTGCTATGTTTATTTTGAACTTCTCTTATTGTGTCAGTTTATTATGTCAGCTCTGATCGTTACCATGCAGAGTAAAGTTGATTTTCGTCATTTAAAAAAAAAACAGATTTAAACCTTTTAAGATTTAAACCTTTAAACCTCTTTAGTGAAAGACATATAGCTTCAGTCATTAGCCAGAACTCAACAAATCTTAAATAATACAGTTTCCTGGTTGAAGTACACTTTATTTTCAGTATAAGACAACAACAACAAATTAACATGCAAGCCTCCCCATTTCTATAATGTTATACAAATAATGATTCTTTTGTTACAAAATATATAAATATTTAAGACCATATGTACAGGACATTTACAGTACTACATCCATAATTAAAGTTTATTACTATATATACATCTAACAGGTATTCTTTGTAATATTATTATAATTTAAATTTTCACTATTATTGTATTATAATATTGTTAGGATAATAATTAGTTTTCTAATATTCTTATTAATCTATGAGTGATTCTCAAAAAAAAAAGAAAGAAAAAAAGAAAAAGAAGGAAAAAACAAAAAAAAAAACAGCATGTTGCAGAAATAAAAAGTAGGACCATACCTGACGTTACTGTGCCTGAATGGGCAAGGAGCAGAGGCTGCCCGGCTCTCTGTCCTTGGTAAAGCATGGAGAGCTGGATATGTAGATCACAAGGTTCAACAGACTTTTTTTGTACAAGGTGCTGACAGGGCTAGCAAACCAACACTATATTCCAGCAGCATTTGGATTCCACAGAGGTCAACGATGACAGAGCTTGGAATCTAGCACATAGCTGTCAATATCCTGGCACAATTTCTCATTTGGCCACGTAGAATAAGTTGGTTGCTCAGGTACTCTGAGCTAAATTGCCTGCAGTTTTTTCTATTGTACTTCCTGCTTCAGACTGAAGAAATTGTTCAATTTCTCTGTAACATGAAAACACTCACAGACAGACACGCACATACATCATGTTATTTACCTTGACCATAGTATACTGTATTTAGCTGTCGAATTAGCAGTCAGATTCTTGGTACAATCCTAAGAATCGATCTCAGTCACTGTAAACATTCCTGTTGTGTAAGCTAGCTGAGCTTCCTCTTATGATTAGATCATACTGTGTAGGTGTACACAAACACTACCCTGTGTAGAGTTGTGTAAGCTCACAAGCACAAAAAATGGGACGATTTTCTTTCTGTTCAACCCCGTCACACACACACACAAACAGGCACACACAAGCACTCTAATCACTCACACTCTCACCTTCCCACTCTTTCTATTCCTTCTTTCTAACACTTTCTTCTGTCTTCTTACCTTTCTCTCTCTCTCACTCTCCTCATCCATCCTTACGTCCTTGCTCTAAATCTAGGAAATTATACAGTTTTTGCTCTTCCTTCTCTGGCGAGTGTGCAGCTGGCCATGAATTGGTCCGTGCAGAGGTCCATGATGGGCACCCATCCCAGATGGGCTGTAACGATGACGCAGATCGTCATTGTTGATGTAGCACAGCTGCACGGGCCGAGGGATTGGGTCACTCAGGAAATACTGCTCATCCTGCTCAGACTCGGAGGAAGAGGAGCAGCTGGAGCACCATGGGTCAGGACCTTCCATGTATCCATCACCCCAGCACGGCCCACCCAGTCCTACGGGTTGCCAGCCAGCATTCTGCAAGGTGAGATCAGAAGTGGTGCGTGGGCAAGGCCGGTGGGACTGCTGTCTACACCCACCTGGCTCCAGGCCGTATAACTCTCGAGCAGCTTGACCAGAGGGGAAGCGATCATAATCCTCTTGAACGCGTCGGTAAGGAAGCTCCACCATTTGAGTAGGACGGTCTGCCACCAGGTGTAAGGCATTGTCAGAACGAGAACGGCGAGAACGTTTGTGGTGGCGACTGCTCCGGTGTGGACCATTACCATTGGTTCCGCGGTGGTGTTTGCGGCGCCTCGGCTGCGACTGTGACTGCTGTTGTTGGGAAACTGACTCCTGACCATTTATGCGTCGACGGGGCATTCGGTCACTCATGGGAGCCATCCGCAGGTTTCCGCTGCTTCCCATCACTCCAGCACGACCTTTGCCATCGAAGCCTAGATCTTGCGGGCCATCCCAGTACTGCAGTGGGTATCCGACTCTTAGTGGAGCGTACATATTGTTGTTGTAAGGGCGAGAGGAGGATAGAGACTCTGTGCTGTGAAACTGAACTGAAGAGCTGAGGGTGCCCATGTTGCTCTTTTCAGACACATTTACACCTGAATCCTTGCTCAGGTCAGGCATGGAGAACCTTGACAGATGCTCCTGACGCTTACTTACACCATCCAGAGAGTTACCTGTTAAAGGAGTAAATGAAATGTCACACTTCTCAATTTTTTTCATATAAAATTATATCACATTGTGTTATTTATTACCTGTAGCATTGGACATAGTGAGAGAGTCCATGGATCCACGAGGGGTCTGTTCTAGAGGAGTGAGGGGTTCATTAAAGCTCATGGCAGTGATGTGGTTCCTCCTTGTCAGTGGGGGTCGGCCGTCTCTCTGGAAACCATGCAGACTGATGCTCCTCTTGTCAGAGAAGCCTTGGTTTTGGCTAGACATCTCATTGAAGCTCATCTGGGTACGGAGCTTGTTAGGTCTGAACTCATCTTGACTGTGGTGCATCCAGTTTTCATTGAAAGAGTGGCCCCTCAGGGCAGCCATAGGGGTCCTCTTGGCATTGCCTTGCTCCTTCCCCCAGGAATCAGGCCTTTTCCCTGGGTTGGCAGGACTTTGGGCAGGTGGGTGAGCATTTGTGTTGGGGTTGTATCCCTGCCTGGCATTACACTGACCCATCAGATGTATAGGGGTGGGGGAAGGGGAGGGATCACGCTGGGGGGCCTCATAGGAAGCAGAGATGTAGGGGTCGTCCCTGCTCATCCACACTTGGTTAAGGCTCGGGGCTCGACTCGGAGTGCGGCTGGGTGTGCGGTTTGGCGTCCTGCTTGGAGTCTGGCTTGATGAAAGGCTTAATCTGTCCATCTGAACAGAGAGGGGGTCAATTTCAGCAGAGAGACGGTCAGGCATGGGTGGAGGGGCTGACTGACGGGGCTCGGTACTCCGACGATCTTGCTCGACATTCTTGCGCTCTTTCTTTCCAATCTTGGTGCTGTGACGGGATTCACGGGAACGAGCACTTTGGAAAGCGGAGTCCGAGGAGTCAGACTCCTCTGGATCCTGATTAATTTAAATAAAACAGATTTGTACAGTTATCAAAATCTTAAAATCTAGTAGAAACCTAAATATATTTTCAATACCACTCTAAGAGTGTTTTTGTTTGTTTACCTGTCCAGCACTGCAGGAACGTGAACAAAAGATCTGCCCCTGCTTTGGAAGGAAGGGGCGGCCCAGCAGAGATCTCTTGCAACGGGCACAGCAAAAACATTCCTCAGTTGCGTGCCAGTGTTGTCCATCGTATGTCATCTGGCCTTGGTCAATGCCTTTAAAAAGGGCAAAGGGTCTTTACATACAGTAAAAAGAAAGGAATTTAAATAAAAAAATTTGAATAAATGAATGAATAGACACAATCAGCATTTTGATTTCAGCAACCAGTCAGTAGTTTAACAGTTTTTGTCCCACTTTCTTTTCTGAAATAAAAGACTTGTGATTCTATGCTCAGTTATTTTTTTAAGGCTAGCACAAATATATTTCACAAGCCCTGCCCTCCAGCTCGAGAAAGTAATCATCTTTCACAGCTCCCGTCTGGGTACAGTTCGGAGGCACCCTCTGTAACCAACATTTTCACTGTTACTGGAGGTTTGGATGATAATAACCATCCACATCTCGCTACACTGGGATCCGCCTCTCTGCAGCTGTGGCTCACCAAGGCTCAGAGCCGATACCAGCCACACATAGATCACAAGGCTGTTTCAGGTTTTATATGATAAGAGTGAAATAGAAAAATGTGTGCGTGTGTGTTTTGGAAACAGTTCATATATGTTATGGGGCTCCGTAAGCAACAAAAAGAACAGGTGCTATACCTATGTGCTCTCCACATGCATCACAGTATTCTGCATAAAGAGACTCAAAGCAGTTGCAGCAGTGAGGTCGTCCATCCTTCATGATGTAGCGCTGGCCGCCGAGGGTGGTCTCACATTCGTAGCAGCAGAAGTGTTTCATGTGCCAGTGCCTTCCTTCTGCCTCAGTGCATTCATCAGCAAAGATTAACTGTGGAGCCCAGACAATACAGGCATCAGCAAACAAAATATACACATGAACTGAGCATTGTTCATCAGAACCTATTTAAAAGAAAAACATTTGGAATCATTTTCAGCATGTTCCATGTAAATATTTGCAACTGTAAGTCTTGGTTTTCCTTTAACAATTCATCCAATGACCTAAAGCAATATCTACTGCAACCTGTTTTTCTGTGGTGCAGAGGTTGGTGAGTTATTTTCCACTCTCAGTCTGTTTTAATTCTGTCAATTATTTATAATTATCTGAGGCTCGAAGAAGTCAGACTACCCAATGTTGAAAATGAGGCACTCAGCCCTCAAAATTAACACTTTTAACATTGAATAACCACTGAAAAAAACAGGCATGTTTCAGCTTGAGACTTTCTATAAAAATGAGAAATGTGAATGATAAGAAACCGGAACCATGTCTGTGTTTAACAATCAGCTGATTTATATAATTTAATCATAAAAAGTAAGTAAGACGTTAAAGAAAGTAGAGAAACAGGAAGTTACCTACAGTGTGTTACTAGTATTTGTTGCCTATTATAACCAAATAAATAGCCATCAATCTACTCCCAGCAGCATATAATACATGTCTGCTCATATATGAAAATTACCCACACCAATGTTTATATCGTACACCCATATATGACTGATAACAAATGTTTTGGCCAAATTTCATACTGATTTACCTTCTTGTTTTATAATCCTTTCAGTGTTTCAACTCAAAGCTTGTTTGTAGGGCTCATATTTCCAGTTAGTCAATACAAGAGTTTAAAACAGTTAAAACAAAATACCTTTTTTTGCATTTTTAGACTAGGGAGATATTTGTTTTAAAAGTGCTATTTATTCACAAAACTATTTAGAAATGCCATCTTTAATATGCCAATAATTTCAGCAATTCTTTTATTTGTTTATGTAGGTTTTACTAAGCTATGAAGGATAAGACGAGGTTAAGATGTTGGATAAAATAAATTTGTCTGTCTTGTTTTGTCATTTACAAAATATAACTGAATAAATATCACATTGATATTATTCAGCGTAAATCTAGTATATAAACTAGCATTGTTATTGTATGTCTCTGTGCAAAAGTGTTGCAAATACTTAAAAGATTATTAGATTATTATTAGGTCATGATTGCAATTTTATAGATATTGTTTGTCCAAATTATACAGCATATTTTTTAATGCCCATACATATTCAAATATTCAGATAAGATGGCATGCACTGCCAGTGTGCGTTTCACTATACGTATATGCTCACACCCCCCCTCCCACCCAACTAAAACCTGTTTCCATAGCTATGTTTCTGTCACACTTTTTCTTTTGAGTTGAGTAACTAAACAGTGTTTCATTTCAAGAAACCTATTCAATGGGAAAAACTTTTAGCCTGTTTAACTATTGTCTGCCTTTCAGTTGTCTTTTCTGCTCTCTTATTTGCTTAATCACATTGTGATGCCTCAAATTGATCAATTAGCAAACGCCCTTCAATTCAACATGTTAATCCGGAAAAACAAACCTCTGAGGTTTAGACACTTTATTTTTAACTTTACGATCAACTTGAAAAGCACGTTGACACATAATGCTGTCATAGTTATTCAATTTAAGAAAAAATAATTCAAATAAAACAGAAATCAACATCTGGACAACAATATTTTTATGTCCTTAATGTAGATAAACCTAACCAGACTTCAACTGTGTAAAATTATTGTTGTTATCTCAAACCACCAGCCCACTAATGTCTTTCTAAGACACAGCAAAAGCACTGAAAAATCTCTTCTCTCCAAACTGGTTTCAGACCAATTCAAGTCTGCGAGCTGTGAACCAGTCAACCATTTCCAACCCTGAAAGGCTCCCGGCCCAGACAGGCGCACCTCATCACAGGCACAGCAGCGGGGTTTCAGCCTCTCAGAATGGTGCCGGCCGCAGTAGACCTTGCCATCCTGGTGGAAGTATATAAGATCCACCAACAGTTCCTCACATGTGCAGCAGACAAAGCAACGAGGATGCCAGCACTTTCCAGGCCCTGCTCTGGCAGCAAAAACTACAATGTCGCCTCCGTTTATCTGACCCCCACACTGTAGGTTAGTAAAGGAAAGGTGAGGAGAGGAAAGGAAAGGAAAGGAAAAAAATTAAAAGATTAAAGAAGATAAGGGAAGGAAGGGAGTCAAGTAGTAGTAAGATAATTATAAACTGCAAGATGATGAGAAGGAAGGTGCAAAAAGGTTTTAATAAAGACTCCTTAAAGCTGCTTTGACAAATTCTTCTTTTTTTGTAGTAACAAGTAGGTCAAGAAGTGTAGATAGGGATCATTTTGTTATGTTTACCTTTTCACAGCTCATTCCGCTGATGGTGAGTGGGAAAGGACGGACATTACCCCTCCCTAAGTTGTCCTTTTTCCTCTGGTTGCTGAAGATCTTAAGCTCCCGTTTCTCCTCCTCGTCCAGTGCATTACAATAACGTACCTGAAACATCATGGCTCATCATCAGGTGGCGTAAAAGTGTAAAATGCAGAAAATCACAGTTTTTACATGTGAATGAGATGTTTGTGCAGTTAGGAGTGTTTTACCTCATTGTCATGCGGTGGCAACTGGTGAAGCAGTTGCTTGATGCGATATTTCTCTCCAGGACTGTTTATATAGGGGACTTTCTCTTCTGGCAGTGAATTATAATACTGATGTACCTGACAAAAGAAAAAAAAATACCATATATGAATTTAATCTGACCTTACAGAGTTAGAAATACTGTACTATAAACTACTGAGTGACTCAGGTAGACTTTATTTACAGCCTTGAAGGTGAAGTATTTTCACCTCAGTACTTAATTATGGCTAAATGTATAGATTAAAGATGCCTATTTAAATACTCACCAAATCTGAAGCAACATTATTGTTCATTTTTAGGTTTTACTTGGGACCTGACCAGGGCAGGTTCAAAGTTCAGTTCTTCTGTAGTTCTGTGCTTTCTATTCCTCCAGTGCACATGTAGATAACCTTGAAGTGTCTTTTTAAAAACTGGGTTTTGTGGAAAGATTATGAACAATCAATATCCTACCTGTTGTAGATTTCTCTTTGAGCCCCTCAATTTGGAGGAATACAATTTAATGAATTCTTACTGAAATGATGAGTAAACAGGTAGAAGTTTATTTTACACCTCTGTCAGCTTAACATTACATGTTTTATTTAGGATTTTTACTATGGAAGTGTTATAATCTAGTCAGAAATTCTCTTTTTTTTTCTTCTCCAAACTGTAATTGTACAGAGCTACAGTATTTGCAACAGGTCAGATATTAATTGTTCATAACCTTTGAACATAACCTCACTTCAAAAGGTCTGAACTATCCATTTCAGTATGAAAGTAAACCCAAACAATGAAGTTGCAAAACAAAACTGTATAGTGATCATTCGCTAAAGGTTCAGCACCACAAGCAACACTTGACAAACAACTAATTATGTGGTCTACCGTAAAGTAAATTAAAGCCCTAGCATTCCTTGAAGGAATATTGCCTGCCACCTTTCATGTCAGAGTTTTAGGCTAAAGCAGTCGATACATAAAGTATACTGCAAGTGAAATATAAAGCTGGTGCAGTGTTATTAGAATCAGTGTGAGTGCATTACATTAGATTTAATTAGGTCTACTTTACATATTCTTTCTTATTTCATTAATTCATGTAACAAGCTCATTCAAATGAATCTTAAATTAGTTTTGAGTTTGTTACTCATGCTCTTCGTGCCAGTAAGACCTGTTTATGCGCTGCTCTCTGTCAGAGATGCCCTTGGATGTCAGTGTCCTGAATTGAAACCGACCTGCTCACTGCTGTTGCCGCTGCAGACACAACCTTGAGCAGAATGAGGGTCTTTAAAATTTTAACAACTAGTATTCACACTTCTTTAAAAAAAAAATTACCCCTCAGTTATCCACACCCTCGCTGCAATTAAATTTCACGATGCAGCAGAGCTCAGTATCTTGAACCTCTCCTTGTACTATCATGTTAGCTGGTGAAATAAAAAAAATAGAAAAAACCCTGATTGGTGGATATGAGGGGGTACATTCAAAGGATGCAAAGCAATCATGTTGCTTGTCTGACTTTCAGTGAACTAATCTCTGACGCAAAATAATTGTCCGTGTTCAGTCAAGTTTTTCCAATTCAGTTTACATAATCAGTCGGGTGGAAAGTGAGAAGAAAGAAAGTGCCTCTCCGCCGCTCGATTTCACTTGTTTTACTCTATTCAGTGCAGAGTGAGTTTGACTGCCTCTTCAAATGAGCTCTAAATAAGAAACAAGATTTGAAAGACAAATACAAGAATTGCAATGAATATTTATTGTCATACTGCATACATACAAAACACTGGCTGTAGTTCTTGCACATACTGCTTTAGCTATTATTTTAAGCTATTATTATTAGCAATTCAATCCTTATTGCATCCTTTATGCAATGTGTTATTAAATTACATAATTAGATGTGCTGTCATTGTCTTTATGTGCTAGAGAAAATATTTCCAAAGATGCAGGAAATGTTTGCAGTGGTGTTTGTTTCTCTGTTACCAAAATTATGCAAAAAACAACCATTTTGAAAACCTGGTAGAGATATGACACAGAGGTAAAAAAATATATAAATATATTTCTGAAAGTGATTCATATTGAAATGGGGTTCTGTGGTAAGATTATGAACAATTAAAACTTTACCTGTTGTACATAGCTTTTTAAATGACCACAGTTTGGAGAAATAAAATTTAATTCAGACTGGATTGATGAGTTAAAGCCTAGTCAGAGCAGTACTGAGCAAAAAGCAAATTACTGTCATCTTAAAACAACTTTAATATCAAACGATCAGCAGTTAATGTTCATTAATTTTGCATTACATGGTTAGTCCAGCAGAAATGTTATAATATTCCTGTCGGAAGTGCCTTAGGCTGCACTTGAAGTGCTACAGCTAGCTGCTGCTGCCACTATTTGTGGTTGCATAATTTTTATCTAAATAACCTGGAATTGGAGTAGTTTGAAGACAACAGCAGTCCACTTTAGCCTTGGTCCCACTCAGACTAGCTGCCAGCTCTTCAGTTTGGTCAAAATTAAAACAGATTTTTCCAAACTGAGGTCGCTCAAAGAGGTATCTACAACAGGTAAGACAATAACTGTTAGTAACCTTTCCCCAGAGCCAGGGACTGTGGTTGTTTAATGGTCAGTGCTGTGGCCTCATAATCCTGAAGCTGTAGGTTCAAGCCCAAGTTGCATCTGGAAGGGCATCAGGCATAAAAGAATTGCCAAATCTTTCATGTGAGTTCGTTTGCTGGGGTGACCTCTGCAGAAAAGAGCAACCAACGAAAAACAGCAACTAAGCCAAGAACATCTTTGCTATGATGTGATGTTTTTTAGGATTACAAGCTCTCTCCAGACAACCAAGCTATTTTTTTTTTCTTGTTATCTGAAGGAATCGGTCTCTTGTTTTCTCATAATCAGGAGATGATGATGCTGTAAAGCTGAGTGGTTCTTGTGTTGCACCCAGTTTCATCATTCAGTATTGCTGTATTGACGTTTGCGGATGATCCCCAACAATAAGTCAAGTCATGCACGTGTAACCCTGTTTTGCTAAATGTTCATTCATGTGACTCTTTTAGCTTAAATCAGTATGATAGACCCGATAAAGACAGAACTCTTTTGCTTTATTGTGATTTCAAAATAATTTCCAGTTATTGTGAGAAAATGTGCTTTTCTAGGTCAAAATAACTAAATATCGACCTACTAATCCATTAGCTTGAGAAAAGCAGCTTTGTCATTTCGGGAAAATGGTATAATTAAATCATTATCACAACAAAGCAAAATTTTTATTTTGAAATAATGAGATATGTAACTCATGTTGAGTTAATGTTAAGAAAATGTCTTTTATGTCTGTTTTGGCTTTTGTAGGAATCAGGTCATGTTTTCTTAAAATACTAAAACGCTTTAAGAAGGCCCTTCTGGTTAAAAAGTCTCTTTTTAAAATGTAATTAGTATCTCACAGAAGTTAGACAAATGTAAAAAGAAAACAAAACATTTTAATGAGATATTCAGCCGAATCCTAATGACAGAGTGAACGAAGTTTGGAGATGTTTGAAATCTGACAGCTCAATGAGCCTCTGCACATGAAATGATCATTTCCCTTTTTAATGGCATTGTGCAGAAAGAAACCAAAAGTGACAGGCTTAAAAATCATTACATTCAAGTGCATTAAAAGAGGAAAAAAGGCAGCCACAATTGCCTGCACCTCCTGCTGGATGACAGAGGCTGCGGTCTCTTTCAGCATCCTGTCAAGATGGCTGACTGAAGAAAATGACTGTTATCAGCCCTTCCTGTCATCTGTTAACAGCCCTAGGAGGCCTGTTGCATTAGAGCATTTCTCTTACTAAATAAAGACAAACGTGTTTACAGTTGATACAGTTGAACAAAAACGGAGATCTTGTTTCAGGAGAGGTTAAAAATAACCAGCAAAAAAAAAAAAAAATCAAATAAACAATAGAACAGGACTGATTTCATTAGTTTGGTCATGCAATTAAAAAGCATTTAAACTGCAAATATTCCAAACTGGGAATTCTGAAATCTGAAAACTCATAAAAAACCTGCACCGTGTTTTTAATTAGTTTCAAACATTCACTGACACTAATTCCTTAATCTCCACTGGGTTTAAATGTGCAAGAATACTGAAATACAGAAGGATAGCTAATTGTACCTAAAGCTTCATCACTGTAGATGGAAATCTAAAAAACATATACTCAGTTATGAAACTTTGATTTTCTATTGCAAGTAGAAAGTAAGCACTGATGATCAGTGAAATTATGTTCATAATGTAAATTTTTATTATTGGATTTTAAACGTGCAAAAAAATTTATGAACAATTAATTGTGAACTCACAAAACAATGAAGGAAACTTGAACATTTTATCAGTGTTTTCATCACTTCACATTTGTTCCACCAACAGATCAACCATCCAATCAGTGTTTGATTGCTTTTAATGATTTGGGTTATGGTTGTCTTTCTCTTGAACTCTGAATTTAGTTTCTACTTAACATCAGCTTTAACGCTGACAGCTGAAAAATGTCCCTACAACTACTCTCTAATGAAATGCCTGACAGCTAAAGTCTTTGTGATTTGTACTGCTTGTCAGCCCTGCCCTTTCCTTTCCCCTCATTCCAGTTCAAAAACTAAAATCCAGAGAATAGGAATGAAAGTGTTCCTGATCTACTGTTCTTCACCACCAGAATCTCAACATTATTAAAAAAGAATTGCAGATTGTCCAGATGATTAAGTTTCTCTTCCCTCTTGGGTTCAATTAGATATGGTCTGAAGGAAAAATAAACGATAGATAATGAAGTGTTCAGTGCAACTTGAATATCAGTGAGGCTGTGTTGTACCTGCTCAGGACTGAGGCCAGGGGGGACCCAGGCGTACTCCTCCAGCGCACACCCAGAGTCATCGTCAGAGGTGGAGTTCCTCTGGAAGTCGTACATCAGCTTGGTGATGGTTTTTTCCATCTCCAGAGACATGGCGTCACAACATGCTCCTCTACACAAACCCTTTCAGTGGACACAGGTATTCCTGGTAAAAAAAACCCCACAAGGGATAATAAGTGTGAGACCAAAAAAGTCAAACCAGAAAACTGAGACAATTGGGAAAGGTTAAAAAAATGTATTTCACTCTTTGTTGCGATGGCGGATTTAATCACCCTGGTTGTCTTTACTGAACTTTTTTATTCATGAGACAAATTTGCCTAATTTGTCCCTCCTCGTCTCCTCTCTCCTTTGTCCTTCTGCCTGTGACCTGAAAATCCCTCAAAGCCAAATATTCTGAAGGACATCTCACTTCTTAATAAGGACACGGAGGAGACAGGATCGAAGAGAGGGGATGCTAGCTCGAGGAGATATGAGTAAGGATGCACTAAGAACTTTCACATTTAAATAGATTTTTTAAAATACTAACATATTTAATAATCATGCTTTACAAAAATAATAAGATGGAACAAAACAATGGTCATATAATTCAGCTGTGTCACACCCCACATGAACTCAGAACCAAGAGACTCCTCTTTCCTCATGTCTGATGTGGAAGCTGTGAGGAAAAGAGTTGAAGAAGTGCATTTTCTAAAATGAGTCAAAGGGATAGTTCAGGTCCTTTGAAGTGAGGTTCTGTGGAAAGGTTATGAAAAATCAATATCTTACTTGTTGTAGATAGCTCTTTGACTGACCTCAGTTTGATGAAATAGAGTTTAACGAGCTAATGGCTAATCCTAGTGGGACCAAGAACAAATTTAACTGATGCCGTCTTAAAACAATTCCAATCTAAAAGAAATTCATGGAGTTTTATAAAAACAATATTTTATAAACCAGTTTTATACCATTAATTTTACATGACATGGTTATTCTGGCAGGAATTCCACAGATCGCTGCCACTGATGCTATTTGTGCTTGGAAAAACACCCTAATAATTTTATGTAAAAAAACCAAGTAATGTCAATTTC
>JAOXNZ010000210.1:12601433-12614782 GCA_028566095.1 Kryptolebias brasiliensis
AGACCTCATGAGTAAAATACAATTATTTTACTGACTGACTTCCTTCCTTCCTTTAGCCTGTTTAAGTTTGGTGCCACGTCAGTCCTTTGTTTTCTTTCTGTTTCTCATTTTGCTACTTATTTCACCTGCTTTGTGTTACAAATCAGCATGTCTCACTTATCTGATCACCCTCAGCGGTATGTAAACCTGCAGTTTATCTCCCTGCCTTCAATCCTTTTGCTATACCACAAAACAGTTTCTTGAGTCTGTCAGCTCCATTTGTGGTTTGACGTTATTTAGGACCATAACATCTTGTTCGGTTTGCCTTTTCCTCATGTGGTCGGTCAGTTTTAAACCTTCTGAAACAGTATGTGACTAGAGTTCTTTGAACATTTGGTGCACCAGGCAAAGTTACAATGGTATTTAAAATCTTCTGTTTCAAACCTCCACGGAAAGAAAATAATCAAATCTTAGTATTGCAGGGAAGCTAAAATGACTTGACTGCATATTAGGACCAGAAAATAATAACCTAATTTAGCCTGTGCAGTTTTTGTGCATTTTGTGTTACATGTAATCTTATTTGGTGGCGTTACCAGCCTACAGTTCAAGATGTTTGCATACACAACATATTCTGCAAAGATACAGTAAATCTACCTCTGCATGAAAAAATTGAAAAAAAAAAATCAGTGATAAGGCAGAATATCTTTTTCAGATGTTTTAATCCAAACCTCCACCGGAGCAGATTAAGAGTTCATCACACGTTACCATGGTGATCTCAAAGAAAGCCACCTTCATGGCTGAAAACTATTTGGTCTTTTTGGCTCAACAAACCTCACTGAACTGTTATTAATGCTTTATCCGTTCACATCTGTAAAATCCGCTCAGGCTACAAAATTGGACACAATTACATATTCAGCTTTTATGTTCATATTTCTTTCTTTTTTTTTTCAGTGTGAATGGCTTTCACAGCACTTTAAATAAAAAAGAAACATAATATCACACCAGGAATACAATTTCAAGACATCAGCAGCACCAGATACCATTTTATCTGCAGCTGATCAATTTGATCTTCTCCTCCTCCTTCCTTTCTGTCTGTGAGGAGAACAGATGCACACACTACTGGCACATGAATAATTAACAAGAGCAGGTATTGCCTCCACAAGCAAATTATGGAAATGACATGCAACTCATTTTGCAAGCAGCTAGAATATTTAGGTAGCCAGCAACCAGCAAAAAAATTGAGTCTTGTTTACATCTCATGGTTATTATTTTGAAAGCTGCTGATTAGAAACATACTCAAATCAGCTTATCTAAAGGAACCTTTAATTTTTATACAGCGATGTCAAGAGTTCATAAAAATGAAAAAAGACATTGTTTAGTTTGAGGTTGCTGTAACGCCCTCAGATGGCAATCGGACATGTCAGTACAGAAAATGCAACAGCCGATGAGGCGTCTGTTCGGTGTCTGTGGGTCACGTTTCGAGGTCTTTGCAGTTCAGTGACTAAAACAACACCAGCTGATGAGAGGTGAGAAAGTGTGAACAGGCCCTGACATCTGTGAATCAAAAGGATTTCTCCTCAAATCTGATGCAGGTCCTTCCTGGTAGTTTCAGGCACCATTTCCCACAAATTAGGTATCAGAGGAAAAAAACAGAGTTCTGGCCAAGGAACGGCCGACATTTCAACAGACTGAGCCAATGAGTCAGCCTCCATCCGAGCAAGCCTGCGTTTGGTTTATTTCTCTAAGATGAGAGCTGCTGATTTCTTTGTGAGGAGAGAGCGCAGGCATGTAACCTTGAGCGTCTAGCCTGGCCTGAGGCTTGTTGTCATTAGTGCGCAGAGGCTGAGTGAGAGCGCCTGCTGGGTAACCTGCAACATGCAGATCAGTGATTCAGTGCTGAAGAGTCTGACAACAATTAGCAGATACGCTGAACTACGTCACAGGGAAGCTGGCATTTGTTTAACATTATGGTGCATTTGGTGGAGCCAAAAATCGCTTCATGTGTTTTTTTTTATTTTCTTAAAGCAACATTCAGACACGTTTCTTTTCTGAGCTATTCTTCCAAAAACTGATTGGTTTTAGCTGACATTTGTCAAAATTAAGATAAAAAATAACTTGTGCCATTGACGCACACAAATTAAATAGCATGAAACTTCGAAAAGCTTGTTTTTTCATCATCTACTACCATGGAAGGTGGGCAATAATGTTTTTGCCTGTGTTTTTCTGTATGTATGTGTTTGTTTATTTGTCTGTTAGCAAAATATCTCATCAACCACAGGGTGTACTTCAGTGAAACTCTCAAAAAGTAACTATTCAATGTACACACAGAAGCCAAAGCTAATTGACCTTAGTAAACACAAGAATGGCTATAAGGCATCAAAAATTACACATATTGAGCTAAAATTTGGTTTGATAGTAGCTGAGAATCCATTGGTTAAAACTTTGACATTAATTGCTGGAGTCAAAATGTCCCATAAATTACTTGTCAGATTTTATTGAAATTCCCAGAAAATAATCATTAGATGCACAACTGTTTACAACTGTTTAACTTTTGAAGTCAGCACCATTCAAGATGGCCACCACAGCTAATCAATCTCAGCCAACATAAAAATGCTGATAAATGGGTCAATTTAACAGATATTGGAGCTGAGATTTGGTGTGGTTGTTGCTGAGAGTCATCCACATCACACACTATGAGACTAACAGACTGCAAGATCTTTGTTTAAAACTGAGACAAGGTGGTGGGTAACATTACAATCACAAAAACACAAACATCAGAAAAGTCGTAACATAAAAAAATTGTAAACACAAACATTGCTTTTGTATTTTGTTATGCTGAAATGAGATTATTGTTCCCACTAACAGTTCTTATTGCACATCTGAAACGCTGATGTTTCAGATGTGCAAACAATTATATAAAACTTGAAATAAAAAAAATAATAAATAGCTATCCAGATAGGTTAACATTATGGACTAAATCACTATTCTTATAGATGAATTGATCTATGAAATGAGGTAAAATGAAAAAGTAGAACACTAAAAGTTGTTTTTCAATCATATGGTAATGGAGAGAAAATTGGAAGAAAGGAACTAAAAAAATATGTTAGAATGTCACATATTCCTCCTGTAAACTGTGATTTATGCTTTTTTTGTCTTGAGTACACAAACAAAATATCCAGAAATACAAAACTGCTGAACAGGTTGTGTTCCAAAACAAAGTTGGAGGATTTAGTAAAAAGATTCAGGTAAGATTTAAAAGCTAACTTTATTTTGTTACCAAAAGACAATCTCTGTTTGACTTTTACCAGGTTAATTTATACATCTGGAACAAAGATTTAGATAATTAATTATTATTTGATTCATAACTCCAATCAACAAATCTATATAATTTTTTTCAATCCAATAATTAGGTCATAGTTTAGTCCCAAACTTTCAACCAACAACTAACAAACAAGCAGCTGATTCACAGAAGCTCTTACAGTTTTTTATCATGAGAAACTATCAAATCAGGGGTCAGTTCAGCTCAAAGATTTGCTTTTAGAAAGTTGTTCATGCAGCAAATGATCACCTCTATCTGAATATCAAGAAATACAGCAAACATAAAAAACACAACTTTTAACAGCTATTAAAACATACTTACAAGCCTTTAACATTCATGCAAGTTCACTATAAAAAGCATTTCTAAGTGGTTGCTGCCGCTCCTCAGTCCACATTTCTTTTGGAAAGAGAAAGATGTCTAAATGAAGCTCCAAGGTCTTGTTTTTGTTATGTTTTTAAGAAGTAAAGTCACACAAGACAAATGGTGTACAAGAGCACTCTTTCAAAGGAGCTCAGCTGGGTGGCAAAGCTCTGATGAAAATGTCACACTTTCAAATCGCAGAGATGATCTCATCCTCCAACATCAACTAACAAAGACAGTAATGTGCATAATGTCAAAGTACTCTAAAAAAAAAATCAAGTTTGCTGTTCAAAAGGAACAAAAAAAAAGTACTTTTTCAAAATGTGAATGACATTTTAAAGTTAAATCATGGTGTAACTCATTAAGAAATGGACTGCTGGAATACTCATCTTTGGCATGGTTTTTACTGTATTTCACTGTGTTACCTCCCATAAAAATATTAATACAACATATTACAATACACTAGGACACAATATGATAAAAAGTAATACATTTCATTACCATACAGTACAACGTGACATGATACCATACCATGAGTGAAAATATGTATATATATCAAATATATCAAATGCAATTTGATACAATACAATATAACATGATACACACAATGATACAAGACAATACAATATGATACTATATGATGTGATACAATACAATACAATACAATACAATACAATACAATACAATACAATACAATACAATACAATACAATACAATACAGTACAGTACAGTACAGTACAGTACAATACAATACAATACAATACAATACAATACAATACAATACAATACAATACAATACAATACAATACAATACGAGGATTGCTGCTGACCCCTCCCACCCTAGAAATAAACTCTGAGTACCACTCTTCTCCAACCAAAGGCCAACCAGTACCTCACAAAACAGTTTTTTCCCAACAGCTGTCAGTCCCATCATCTGTTTCTGATGATACAATACAATCTAATATGATGAAATGTGCTTCAGTATGGTACTAGTGTACAGAAGTCTTTTACCTTCTTTATTTTCATCTTTACTATGGGAGTAATAATGAATATGCTGATTCAGAACGCAAATGACTTTTTTATGACTGGTTTTAGTATGGGTGTTGATGATCCTTTCTTTCTGTAGCTCTGCATTAGTAAAACTGATGAGAAGCCTTTCAGCACACACAGTTTAAAGCCGAGGGAGCGACAGCGTCACTGTTTGCACCAGTGCCTCGATTAATGGTCCCCTCACACCTCACTTATTAAGATGTACTGTAAGTCTCTGCTCTGCATTGTTTAACAAAGACAGCTTTTGTGTCCAACAGTTCCAAAGCAACGTGTCATCCCTACACCCAAACTTTTTGACTGAACGCACAGTCACATTGTACAGAAGGCTGCTGATGAGTGTGACTTTTTGACGTAATACACACTCACAACACACTCCTCTGTTCTTCCTCAGCAACACACTGAGAGAGGGACAAGTCGTGAAGTTCTGTTTCCTGGAGGAGCCTACTCTTGGGCTATTTCTCTTTTTTCCAGACAGATGAAGTATTGGACTGAGAAGGGGGAAAAAAAACATTAATGTTTCAGAGTTCTCTCTGGTTATGATGGGATATTGTGTTTCTGAGGTGTTGCTTATTATGTGGCTATTATTAACATGCAAATAGTTTTACATGTACACACAGTTTTAATGTTGAACTGGGGATGGATTTTGCTGTTAGTTTCTATTCATATCATAATAATACCTGCTGTTTTAGATGCTTATGTTCAGGAAATAATCAATGCAAGTCATTAAATGTTTAAATGTCTCTGAAAGTCTTTTAGTCTTTCCAATAGGAAAGACTAGAACAGTTAATTTAACTAATTTTAACATGTAAATAAATGAATAAACTTAGGCATAATTCTCAATTATAAAATGTAAAATGCTTATTTTAAAGCTCCCTACAAGTATTTTTAGTTGTGTGTTTTATGAGCTGTGAAAAGATCCTGGTCTTATAATTAACTGGGTTCAGTGACAGCAGAAATAGACATAGCCATGGTGTACTGCTTCACATGATTGCACAACTAATCAATAAAGCTCAAACTAATCAGTGAAATCCTTGAAGGTGTGATTGGCTGAAATAAAAAGCTACAGACTTTGTGCCCTTCACTGAACATACAGTCTGCATTCATTACAAACATCTTTCAGCATGTCTTGCTCCCGATGTCTCCGTTTTTTATTCAACGTTTGACCTTTTACATCAGCGTATTCATAAAACTTTGATACTGTCAGACTATCGTAAACATTCTAATTATGGGAAGATATGAATGCTTTCTGTCATGATCTCATAATCTGGCAATGATTTGTTCCCACAGTCGATGTAGGATAAGTGTATAATGCGTAACCACAAAATATCCCGTCATTAGTAATCTTTTATTCACATTTTTGACTTCGTTCAACCCTTCTTCTCCAGAAATCTTAGTCCCATTCTCCTGAGTTGGAAACGTAAAAAACAGAAAGGTTTAAGAGGAGAGGAAAGCTGTAGCAACAGGTGTTTAGCAAAATCAGACAGCTTGGTTTGGTGATGTCATTGTATAACAACATTAATGTGATGTGCTGCACAGCTGTATCATCTGCATATTGTAGTTTTTTTTTCTTCCTATAGCCTATTGCTCTATTTTATGACCTGTCAGATGAGTGTTAACACTGAAGGTGACAACTTATTTATTTACTTTTAATTTGATTTACAGCATGAAATAATGTTTCATGGCCATTTTCGATGTCACAGCTGCCAAGACGACTTCCTCTTTAGGAATTAAGCTGTCTTTCAAGATTTTAACACAAATTTTCAGGTCATGTGCCGGAGAGAAAACAGAGGAGGCAAGGTGGTCAAATTAGAAATAGGAGCTTCCCTGTGTGAGAATGATGGGTTTCATTTTTAAAGAAGCAACATGTAGGATTCAGTGACATCTAGAGGTAAAGCTGGTTGGACAAATCTTTTTGTCATTTTTGTGTTTGCTAAGGTCAGTTTGCAGTGGCAGCCATCTTGAGTTGGGTTGACTCAACACAGAAATGCATGCACACACACAGACACAAGGAATTACATCATCTAGGAGATGACATAGTGGTAGATTTCTGATTATATAAAACATCCCAAGAGTTGACATTTTGGTTAGACCGCAGGTACCAGTTTACAGATGGCAGAGTTATACCATTTATTGTGGAAGAAAACCAAAATTCCTTAGTATTGGAGTCCAAACATACTTTATTATTATTACTATATTGTTCTAAGTTTTGTTGTAGCTCATCATAAAATGTATTTTATAAAATGTACCATAGAAAATGTTTCTGCAGTATTTAGACATGAGTTAAGAACACACTGTTGACACCAACTAGTTAAACCTAATTTTCTGTGCAATAAATCAATTTTCTGACCAAAGCATAGCCAGGCAGTGTTGCTATAAAAGCAGGTAAAAGCTGCTATGGAAGCTCTCGTGTCCAGGCAGTATGCAAAAGCTGTTTTTTTTTCTTTCTCAGGAGTGGTGATGCTCAAAACATAAAACCGTGTTAAAAGGATCTCAGGGTATTTGGCCCAAACAGTATTTGTGTGGGGCATCATAACTGAAAATAATAGACATATCTTTTGTTAAATGTCATATGCCACTGATGTGTTTAGCCCATAAAAAAGGATGAAGC
This sequence comes from Kryptolebias brasiliensis, assembly GCA_028566095.1. Taxonomy (NCBI): domain Eukaryota; kingdom Metazoa; phylum Chordata; class Actinopteri; order Cyprinodontiformes; family Rivulidae; genus Kryptolebias; species Kryptolebias brasiliensis. The sequence goes on from JAOXNZ010000210.1 coordinate 12,608,750, forward strand.
AACAGCTAAAAGAGACCCACTCTTGTATGACAGTAGAATATGATGTTGTGCTCGAGGAGTTGCACCAGTTCTAAGAACATAATCTGAATGAAAATTAGAGGTCCAACACACTTTCTCTTTGTTGTGATGGGGAAACGCTGGAGCAACTTGCCTCAGGTCTCTTGATGGCCTCCATAACTGGTCTCCATAAAAGGTCATTGACTTTTTGAGGACAGCTTGTCCTAGATGCGATTTCCATTTCTGAATAATTTATTTCACTGGACCTCTGATTGTCACTGACTTGGAAACATTTTTGCATTCATGGGTGGTGTCTTTTAGTCACACTTTCGTCAGAATTATTTGGACTTCATGTCCTTGCACTACAATGGAGCGAAACCTTGTTTGTACAAACCAATCAGCAGCAAAAAAGAAGGCTTTGTAAACACGTTTTCTGCTTTGGGAGGTTATAGTTTCTTTTGTTTGACAAAGAAACAGCAAATGTGCTTTTTTTTATCTTTACATAAAGAGGGTGAAGAAAGAACCTGCTTTCAGAGTACGTTGCCTGACACCCTGAGAGACAGATTCAGTTTGGAAACGCGCATTTTGTTTACTTACATCGGAACCTGATGAAAGCTATTTCAGCCGTGCGCGATGACCTGTACACAAAGAGGAGACGACTCATCTAAAGGGTACTCAGTGAGGCAGCAGTCATCTCACTGTCGGTCAGTTTAGAAAAAAAAGGGAAAAAACTCAGAGTTGCCATGGCAACCGATTGGTGTGCTAAGTCTTGAACAACACCCATGCACTGGTGTCTGTAGAAACGTGTGACTTTATTGATTTAATAAGAAAGTACAAACACAGAAACAGACCTGTAATACGGTTTATTTCTGAACATCGTCTTTGTTGGGAGGAATCATTTTCTGTTCAGTGCCTTCTTTATTCCTCCCATCATGTTCAATGATGGGGTTAAGCAGTGGATCGTTTACTTGCTGCAACCATCTAATGGTTCACAGATCACAAACCATCACTGAACCAGATTCTTAAATCTTTTAGGTCCCCAATTTTTAATCGCCTTCTGTTAAAACCAATTAGCAGATTTCTCATTTACAAATGAATTAACTGAGCTTAATTAAAATCTCTTTGCCAGGGAAGAGCTCATATTCACAAGAATGCGGGTAATTTCCAGAACAAAGAGAAGAGTCTTCAGTGTAAATTTATAATAACTCCAATTTCTTTGAGAGGAAAAATACTCTTGAAAACATATGGTGTTTGGTAAAAAAAAAAAAAAAGAAAAAAAAGAAAAACAGCTAGAGAAGAGAAAATACTGAGAAAGTATGGATAAAAAGCTGTTGGATGTGGTGTTAAGAGCAATGCTGTTCCTGTTTCACGTGTCATGCTTCACCCACCTCCCTCCTTCCTCCACCCATCCTCATGTGCCTCTGACAGGCTCTGTGTGGGTGTGTATGAGAGAACGAGAAGGAGAGGGAGTGATGGAGAGGAAAAAGCTCTTATTTATGTAAAAGCTGACATGAGAGAAGGTGCTCAGCTGAAGCATGGAGCTGGACCGAGGCTTTATTAACTCTTTACAGTCAGAGCAAAAATAGATTAATGTCATCGTCTCTATGTCTGACTCTTAATCTTGTCCAACTCAGTTTGTCAGAACAATTTCTAAATATCCCATCCTTTTAAACAACCCCTCTTTAAACATCATGAGAATGTAAGTTATATGGAAATAAGAAAATTAATACTGTTTTCAACTCACAAGAGAAACTAGAGCTTTGAATTTACTCAGAAGAGATTAGATGAAACTTTAACAGCTGCAGTCATAAAAAATTGTTGGTCTTAAACTGACTCCCCTCACAGGCAAACCCAGAATCAAAGGAGGACGCTAATTGTCTCAGCAGGTTCTTGGTTGTCAGCTACCGTCAGTGCTGTATGTAGGCAATTATGTAACTGTAAACAAACACTGAGTGGAGCTATTAGTCCAACATACACTAATTAATCACCTGACGCCTGTTATGGACTCTGCAGCTGGATTCTGGCACTAGGTTAGAACCAGTTCTCATCATTTTTACTCATTGTCATGCAATCATGTAATCATCTGTGTGTGTGTGTGTTTGTCTGTTAGCAAAATATCACATGAACCAGTGGATGGATTGGGATGAAACCCTCAGAAAGTAATCACTGGATATATATATCTTGAACGGATCAACTTGTGGATTAAACCCTATTTAAGATGGCCGCAACAGCTAATCGACACAGGAAACACAAACATGGCTCTAACTCAGTGAATTTTACAGATACTGAGCTAAAGTTTGTTGTGGTAGTAGCTGAGAGTCAAACCTAACACACTGAGGAAATATGGAGCCAAGTGTACAGCACGTAGTTGGTATATGTGCGACTGTTTCTGTGTGTTTGTTTATTCAATTTTGCAAAAGCTAAAAAACTTCAACAATGACCTGCATCAACTTGGCGACACAAATATGGGATATAATGAAACAAAAAGAGTCAAGCTAGTTTTTTTCACCTCTGCCAAGGAGGTTATGGTTTTGGTGGTGTTGGTTGGTCGGTTTGTCAGTCTGTCTGTCTGTTAGCAAGATTACTTAAAAACAAATGAACAGACTTTGATGAAATTTTCAGAAAAGGTTGGGGTTGTCACAAAAATCAAGTGGTTAAATTTTGGTGGTGATCCTGATCACAATCCGGACCCTACAATTTTTTATGACCCTGTGGCCTTGGCAGAGGTTTGCACTCTTCCTTGAAATATTTTGAAGGGTAAACAGGTTGAGTGTTCTTCACCACTAAAAACTGTAATTGTAAAAAGCTGAAAATGTGTCATCAGGCAACTTAAGGGGCTTTAATCCTTGTAACATACTTCATACAAGTACATGGAACTCCACCAAGAAGTGAAAACTATAATATTCATCCTCAGAGGGTGTAAAGACAAATAAATATTCAACAGTTTGGGTAAGGAAATTGTTCAGACTAACAAAAGAAAAACATGTCCTCTTGTTGTTTCCTCAAAGTGAACCATGAAGAAGAACAACTCAACTGCTCAGCTGTTTGCAAACATCCAGAAGAGGGGTAGCTACACAATCCTGAAGATATAATAGGCACTACATCAAAATCCACAGCTGAGATTAAAAGACCAAACTAACACAAATTTGGTAGCTTACATTTAGAAATATTTACTTACTGCTTGTGCAAATTTGCCTGTAGTACACAAGTGAAGGCACATAGCTCTTTTTTCCTAGTTTACACTCGCTTCATTCTGCTGTTTTAACATGGATGAGACAGAAAGCATCCAAAGTTGTCCTTCTTATCCTTACAGCACAGCTAATTAGTGCTAAATGTTCCTTTTTAAACCCTAAAATGTGAATCACAGAGCTGTAGTAAAGAAACACTACAGAGTTCCCTTTAAAATAAAATATAATTGAACTGATTTAAAAATTTTGCTTTCATCAGGCAACACTGGCACCCTTCATGCTGGCACTCGGTGCGACACTGGAACTAATTTGATGGCTCATCTCGTTCTCTCACTTACATAACTGACTGATATAATCAATTTAGCAGGACCACAGATGGGTGAAATTTGGTATCATCCTCTTCACCTCGGCCAGTTTCCTGATGCAAATGACTTTCAAATGGTTCCACGGGTACAGCTCGCTTTGGCCCTCTGGGCTGAGAGTGTTTAACAACACCCCCGGGAAAACCAACAGTGGTGGCAAAGCACAGAGGCAAAGCATAAAGTTTAACAATAACAGATAATACTGAAATCAGCCTTAAACATTTCAAATTAAATGTTAGCGATGATTTATAGCATTTTTGGTCAAATTTATGTGTGATCTCTTGCCATGTCCAGAGATCTAATGTGATCCATTAGTGCTCAAAGTTTGTGTTGAGGATGACTCTTGGCCACGAACACACTAACTTTTAGCTCAATGTCTGTAAAATTGACTGAGTTATAGCCATTTTTGCATTGGCTAAGGTTGCGTAGTTGTGACGGCCATCTTGAACTGAGTTGACTCCAAAAGTTAATCAGTTGTAGATGAACGTCTAATAATTACTTTCTGAGAGTTTTATTAAAATCTGTCTAGTGGTTTATGTAATATTTTTCTAAGAAGAAGGACAAATGAACACACACAGACTTGGACGAAAACATTATCGCCCACCGAGCAGTCACACAGATTCATGGTGACAGAACAAAGCTCTGTTGACAGAACTGAAACAGCGACCCAGTGTTTCTCTGACGCCGATGTGTGAGCCTCCCTGCGGGACAAACAGCAGCCTGAAATGTCAACCCTTGGCCTCTTTCCCTTCTCCTGCTGACCTCACAGTTATCCCTGATTAATAATAAAGACTTATGGACACACACACACACATCCATGTTTTTCAGCCTTGCCTTACCTCAGTGAGGAGGGGAGTTATTCTACACAGCAGGTGCACCAGAGGATGTACTGTTCTAGACAGGATGATGGCATTGAGCTGGGTATAATCAAGTAAATAAAGAAGCTCTTTTCAACTCACAGGTGTACATTCATACACTAAAATGAGAAAATGAAACAAACAAGAATCTCAATCTGTTATTTGAATAATCTGACTGCATAGGAAAAGTGGGAAAAGAAAAAATCTGTGCACTCTAAATTAAAAGATAAATTTGTCAGATTAGATTCTATCTGAAAGAGTTTTATTGCCTCATGCCAAAAGGCAAAGGTGGGTGATATTGTTTTTGCCTGTGTGCTCATGCCTGTGTGTTTTGTGTGTCTGCCTGTTACCAAAATATCTCATGAACCACTAGACAAATCTTGATGAAAATTGCTGAAAGTAACCATTGGCCGTACATATACAGTTGATTAACCTTTGAAGTCAACCTATTGATGTTGGCCACAACCAAATGACCTTAAGAAAACATAAAAATGGCTGCAGCTCAATCATTTTTACAGACATTGTCCAAAGATCTGGTGTGGTTGTAGCTGAGACTGATTCCCAAAACATATTCTGAGTGCTAACAGATTGGACAAGATCTTTGTTTAAAACTGAATTTTAATTTTCAATGCCATCTGTAAAGGTTCTGAATGCTTTCGTTTTTCTTTTTTTTAACCCTGTTTTAGAAGAACTGTCTCTGGTAAGTTATTATTAAGGACAACCTAATAAAATCAGCTGCGATGCTAAAGACAAGTGAAACATTTTACCAACACAGCTGCTCATTACCTTATCAGTTCTGATTGGCTGTCAATACAACGTCCATCCACAATTATATAACTCTTCATTTCAACAGCAAACCCCCAGTTTTCCACCCGTTTGTAGTGACAATCAGCTCATAATCCAGTTATGAGGATTAAATTCTTACTGAAGCTTATTTGGATCAGAACTAACAAGAAATTAATTGAAAGGGGTTGACCCTTTTATAGGAATAAATCTCTGCAGCTCAGCTGGCAGAACAGACTGAGAAAAGCTCACAGCAAGTGACAATGCTGGTGATATAATTTGGAACATTACACACACAAACACACACACACACACACACAGGAACTGGTCGTCTGCATTACTCACACCGTGTTGTCATCACAAGCTGCAAGGACATAATTTCCATGTGCTGATCTCAAATGTACAGGCAGCTAAACCGAAAGGCTTAAATCAGACCAATTAAAGGCACACACAGTCTCTCTTTCTCTAAAACACACACAGATATGCACACACACACCACTATTCATGTCTCTGATGTGATAATTGCTGGAGGTGTGTTCCTGAAACCCAAAGTAGGACTCTTCTTACCTAGAGATGCCCAAATTTTCGCAAGACCTGAAAAGCTACAATTAAAGGGTGACACATTTCTGCTCCTCTCCCACTGTGTGTGGGATGGCCTGAAATAGAATTGCAGGGTTTCAACGAGCAAATCGCTCTGCTGCGCGGCACATGCAGGCTCCAATTCTGTAACTCAAGGAGGGGAAAATGGATGGTCTGTTTTCAGGCACAGCCATCTTTGTGGGATTATATATATATATATATATATATATATATATACCAAATGATCTGAGCTCAATCAGGTGTGAT
>JAOXNZ010000210.1:12614882-12625766 GCA_028566095.1 Kryptolebias brasiliensis
TATATATATATATATATATATATATATACCAAATGATCTGAGCTCAATCAGGTGTGATGACAGGAAATGGTGAGGAGCAGCGGCCTGCGACAGGAGAGTCTGAGGTGATAACACAAACAGTTTTCTGACCGAGACCGTGACCTGTGCGAGGAGTGCAGCTGGACACTTGTTTTTCCCTCCACCGCTGCTGCTGCTGGTGGTGATTCATTAATTGTGGCTAATTCCTGTTATGTTATGCCGTTTACATCATTTTCCTGAGGGTTTACTCCTCACAACAGGCACCATTATTGCTCCTCCGAGCCTTGTGTGGCTGGTGGGGTGCAGGGTACATGTGTGCTATTTCTGTGCGGGCGTGTATTTATTTGTCTCTGGATTTGTGTGCATGTTAATGTGCCTGTGTGTGAATGTGAGGGGTAGAGAAGGAAAAGGAGAGAAAAAGAGTCTGTTGCTATGCATTTTTAGACGTCCTCCCACTGGTCTCTTCACATGAAACATCACAGTGGAGAGGGGATGAACACAGAGCCATTTTTTAAATGTATTTTTTAAAGTTGCTCCAACATTTTTGCAATAAAAGCTTTGAAATCAAAATGCTGAGAGGTCAGACACATCTTGATGCCGTGAGAGAAGGTTTGAACCGTTTTATTGCTTCTTGTTTAGCCATAGACCACCATTAAGCTGGTAGATTCCAGGGTGGGCGCAATGGGGAAGTCATCAGTGTGTTTTATTGTTGAATCACAACTATATGTTAGTCTACAGTTTCACCTGTATAGTGAAGAATCATGCTGTATGGGTTCTTATGTAACATTTAAGTTACATAATGATTTGAATGCAATGATTTCCTTATTTCTCCCATGAACTAGAAATTAGGTATTCATAATTGTCCATGTAGAAATGTTCTACTATAACTGACAAAAGTTATAGTCCAGATCATTTGAAGTGGGGTTCTTTAGAAAGGTTATGAACAATCAATATCTTACCTGTTGTAGATAGCTTTGTAAACAGCCTCAGTTTGGATGAATAGAGTTTAATTCTGACCGGCTAAAACAAGTGAGGTCAAGACCAAAGTGAACTGTATTAAAACAGCTCTAATCTCAATAATTTGATAGCAGTTCACGCGAATAGCATTTTATAAACCATTACATCAGCATCAGTTTTACATTACACTGTTATTTGTTGGCAGAAATATTATGATATCCCTGTTCGAGGGTCTCCAGGCTGTAGTTGCAAATAACCATATAATTTCATGTGAATAACTGTGTAATATGAAATTATTAGCAATGTAACAATTTAAAAAAGTTAGTGTTGACATGAACCACTGTGAAATCTTTAAGATTGAAGCTTTTTTAATATGGCCAGTGGTGGATCTAGAAATGTGTGGCATGAGGGTCCAGCAGGTGTGGGGGTGGGGTGGGGTTTCTTTTGGACTTAATGAACTCTTATGCATTCAGGTGATTTGTCTGTGACTACAAATTGCATAAATTAACACTTAACTTTGTGCTATTTGTCAGCAATTTCACATTTTCTGCAGATCCAATAAAAACCTATAATCAGTTATTTATATCAAACAATTGTATTGATGCTTTGATGGTTGGGATGTCTTAAAACTGTCTCTGCAGTAAAATTTCCAGGTAAAACTATTTTGAAATTCAAGAGGGGTGTGCGCAAATTCTAAATCAGTGAGTTAAGATAGCAGTTGAAGTTCTGTGGAGATATTCTTGACTTTTCACGTTGTGCAAAATGTACAAAAATATATAAACTTGCCTACAAATAGGATGGCAACAGGAATGGCGAGATACAGCCGCCACTCAGACTAGCTGTCAGCTTGTCAATCTGGTCAGAATTAAACTCTATTTGTCCAAACTGAGGTTGTTCAAAGACCTATCTACAACAGGCAGGATATTAACTAGTCATAACCTTTTCACAAACCTCACTTTAAAAGAGTTAAATTACTGATTTATGTTCTACAGTTGAGGCTGGTCCAACAACTAATGCCCAAATCCATTACAACTTTGTTGAACCACTTTGATGACGTGACATTGGTTAGATTCACTTTAATTCCATCAGACTATGGTTGTCAAACTGAGTACTTAAAGGAAGAAGGCCTTGTTAAGGCTCAGATGTTTGTTATAATGATAATAATTTATTTTAAGATTAACTAACATACAAATTTTTTTAATGTGCAAATATTTTTATTTAATTATTTCACCCTGAGAGTGCCTGTGTCTGTACCAGGCTTTAGTTGTTACCGAAATACAAATTAAAGCTTGTTTCACACAAATGAGAAGAGTTTCTGTTGCAATAGATTTAGTAGTGTTGCAGATGATAAAATCAAATTAGTCTGTTACTCATTGGCTATTTTTATTTAGCATTTTTTGAATTTGATGAGGTAGATAAAAACATATTTTATTTATTTATATCAATGCCCCTTTGTAAGGATGAGGAGATTTGTTATTTGTTTAAAAATTTCCCCAATTTGTACTCCCATAGAGTTCTTAAAATATTTTTTTGTCTTACAATTTTGCAGCTTTTTTTTCTTTTTAGTGATTTTTAGGGCTTGGTTCAACACTGTTTTTTTGGTGAAAATCTTCCATGTACATAGTTTTTTTACCTGACTCCCTCTTTTGCTTCTTTATTTTGGATGAATTTACCACAAGCAAATGATAAAGGGTCTATTTGGATTAAAGGTTTCTGAAACATGTTCTTTCCACCAATTTGTTGACAGTATCATAAAACATACTGCATTGGTTCATGTTTTGGGATGATACTTTTTGTTTTGTTTTTTTGTGTAGGAGGACACACAGCTAAACAGAATATGTACTGTGTTTACTGTAGCAGGCTTGCTAGTTTGAAGAAACTTTGTTTTTAAAGAGACCATGTTTCAAACTAAACTAAAAGTGATCTACTTACGTATAAAATCTTCCACAGAGATTTCCTGCTTTTGAAACTTGTGCTGCATGGTATGAGGTAAAACAACAACAACAAAAAATGCATGTCACTTTGCAGATTTAAAAAGACCAGTTTGTGCCTAAGCATTATTCTGAGTAATTTCATCATGTTTCTTCCTTTCTTTGCAAGTGTTATGACATCAGTGTTATTGTGCAGCTGATGTCACATCTAACTGGGTCTCATCTGGCTCTGACAATAGCTCACATGCAGCACAGCAGCATCAATTCACAGTTAATGTGATAAGGTCATTTATTTTTGTGCCTAAATACAAAAGGCCTGTTTATTGGTTCTGACGTCATTAGCCTGCAAACAACTTGGCTGCACCGTGTGTATTTCACATATCCAGTTTTTTCATCAGAAATATTGGTATAAAATGTAACAGATTGCCGTGATCAGTATTTTGGGTATTTTTGCTGCCAATAAATATATTTATTTAAATTATTTTTTTCTACTGATGAAGGGCTGACAAATGTGTGGTTCCTGCCATATGGAAACTTTTGCTTCTCGCAGTTTATGTGCAAAATGCTGCTAATCATCAGTTGCTACTGAAAGGTGGGTGAGAATGTATTTGCCATTGTGTGTGTGTGCTTGTCTATTTGTTAACAAAATATCTCATGAACCAGTGAACTAATTTTATTGATATGCTGATTTAGTAATGATTGGATTTACATCTACAGCAGATTAACGTTTGTCATCAACCATACTCAGTATGGCTGCCACAGCTAATTATCATTAGCAAACACAACAATAGTTATAAATCAGTCAGTTTTACAGATACTGAGCTAAAATTTGGCATGTTGGAAGCTGAGAATCATTCACAACACATATTCTGAGTGCTAACAGATCACACAAGATCTCACAATATCGCACGCAGTCACACACAGAGTGATATTCAAGATTTGTCCAGAAATGCTAAATGTTAGTTTAAAATTCTGGTGTAAATAGCGGCGGGTGATATGCATTCTTTCTTTTATTTCAAAGATGTTTCTAATCATCACACAAAATTGACTTGTCTAAGATTTATATGATGACTTCATTATCTGTGCATCCAGGATAAAGTGACATGACTGACAGTGAGCTGTCTTCTACAGTACACCTTTTTCTAAAACTGACAATATTTCCTGCAAAATATGTTGCTCTCTTATCAGATATTTATGGATTGATATAAAAAAAAGAGAGAACAAGAAGAAGCACCTCTGTTCAGAGTGAATAACATATTTGATCAATACATGTATTGTTCTGAACCTCAGGGCTAACTAAGCAGGAATTCAGAGCTCAGTCTGCAGCAGGGTTTCCAACCCACATTCAAAAGGAGTGGAGAAAGTAGCCACTGAAGGCATGATTCATTTGACACCCTCTGTCATCAAAAACCAGTTCTTTTGTGAAGGCAGTCGACACAGTCAACAATGGACCTGTAATGACTCATGACAGAGTTGTTCAAAAGCAAACAAAGGCATATAAATTGACTTTGACAGTGCAAAATGAGCAGACAATAAAACGGGACGTATCGATCAGAACTGAGCAGACAAGTCAAAGATAGACAAAAATTCAGAAAATTTTCAAATTATTGTATGTATGAAGCAGTTACAGGTGTTCTCTCTGGACTGTGAATCACTTACACATCTGACTGGAAACCTGGACCCATTAGAGACATCAAGGGAGTGATAATATGTCATTTTCAAAATAGTTCCATAGTTCACATGTACTGTATTAGGCAAATGATGGAGCTGCTTTTGTGCAATTATAGTCCAGTCAGAACCTCCTAAAGAGCACAGATATTTAAAAAAATATATAATAATGCATATTTATAAAAAGAAAAAAAGGATTTAACCCATTTTTAAACATACTGCCATGGTCTGAATAGATGTTGGAATAAAAACTGGCAACCAGAATTAAAACAATCTTTGCTGAGCCAAGAAAAACTTTCTTCTCATTGACCAAAATAAAACAGAACAGCTGCAACATAATGAAAATAAAACTCTTCTTAAGATAATGAAGTCAAGGATGGCCAAGATTAATCGACCCTTGTGTCTCAGAGAACTTGAGCTTGGGTTCGCCCAGTTATTCCACCACATCTCCTTCAACCATCAATTGTACAAAACAGTGCATTAAACCAAAAGTTTTCTGAGGTCCCAGTTATGTTCTAGTTCATTTGTATGTTATTTTATTTGTAAAGCCAATCCTGCTTTTAATTCCCTTTTTAATTACACATGAATCTGACAATACCAGATTTTTCTATTTGCCTTTTGTCTTCATGTAAACTCAGCCTTTGGCCCCAGAAAGTGAGCATTGTTTTTAAATCTCTGGCTGTAGGGTAAAGATTCTTAGTGCTGTTGACAGTGCTCAAAGTGGGCCGGTATTCACTGGTACGCAGTACTAGCACTTCTAAATTTTTGTCCTTAGCGTACCATCACTATTTGTAACATACCCCCGGTTTTCATAAATCTGCCAATAATCAGAATCAGTGACCCCAATTGTTAGGTACAGCTGACTGATAAAAACTACATTACCTACAAGACATCAGTTAAAAACAGGAAGTCATGACTGGCTCTGCACCGCTTCTGACTGGGTAGAATCATTAGGTGACACATGACTCATAAGATATAACTGGTTAAAAGTTAGGCACAGAGAATGAATTGAAGGCACAGCTGAGTGTTTTTTGAGAATTGTCTGATCGGGAGCACTGAGATAAAGATTGTTACTGTAAGTAAACAGTAAATCTGTTGGTATGAAATTTAAGCCTTGGAAATACAAAGTAGAGGTTCACACTGTGTAATTTCCAGCCTTCGTAGACAAAATTTTACATTGTGAAAGAATCCTAAGAAAATCTTTGGTCGTGAGCTTGAATCTATGGTCATTCAGTGTGACGGCTTCATCGACGGCCGATTTAGCTCTCTCACAACCAGAGATAATCTACGACAAATAACAAGAAGTGCCAGAAATTTTACGGAAGAATTGTGCAGTGTAACTGATGTCTTTTCCCAGACATGAGCTGATCACAACTGTCACGTTTCCCTCCTCCTTCTCCTCTCTTTCTTTTTAGTCCCAAAATAAAAATAAGAGCGTTAAAGCCAGCACTCAATTTTCATTTATTGTTAGACTGATATCTCTATCAGGTCTTTGTGGCGTTTAAGATTTCGCTACACCAAAATGTCATACAGGCCAGCATTTAAAATTAAACTGTATAACATAAGTTACTGTAGCATTCCTGATGGTGCTTCAATTGGGTCAATGTTTTTTTTTTTTTGTTAATTTGTAATGTATAAGTTTGTAATTTATAAATTTGTATTATTTTCTTCTGTAAGAACAGAGTATGTATGTACTACTTCGCTTCAAATCAGTTAAATTTGGACCATTAATCACTTATTTATGAATCCCACACCTGTTGATAATTTCTCATCTCTCTCACATCATATATACTCCATACTGTCAGATTCTCATTGTTTACTTTTGTTTTAGTCCTGCTTGGTGTAACCTCTGTTCATTAGTTTTGGTGCTCCTATCAGCAGCTTTGGTTTATGATTTGGTCATAAACTTTTAGTTACGCCATCTGCCTCCCTCCCTCCCACTTAAAGTCTGGCATTTGTGTCCTTGTTTCATCATCTTTGTGACACAGAAATATCACAATGCTAAAGTTGTGGCTACAAAAAGGGCTTCTAAATCAGCAGTTAATGCTCAAGTGGCTACATTCATTTTTTATATTTTGATTTTAGTAAAACCTCAATGTAACGCAGGAAACATTTCTTAAAGTTTATCAAGACAAACAGTTATTCTTTGTGGGGCTGAATGGAGACACAGTAGATGGCCACAACAAACGCAAGAAAAGGTTCAGCCACTTTTTAATTCATATATAGACGCAATCAGTTAATATGAGTCTAAAAGCTATTTCAGTGAACAGCTCAGACATTATCACACAACATAATTAACTAATGAGAAAAACTTGGAGGCCATTAGGAGCCGAGTCTCTGCAGCTGAAGGGCAACGACAAGATGTCGCACCTAAATGGGTTACAGAACAGCAGGGCTGTCAGTGTGTGTGTGTGTGTGTGTGTATGTTAGAGCCACGGGCTGAGACGGGGTTGAATAACAGGAAGAATTGAGACCTAGTCATTTTGTGATACAAGCTGCTCCCGAAGCTGGAAGGAAAAAAATAAATACATCAGGCAGCTTAATAGGTGGCAGAAAACTGAATGGGGTTTAGAGAAAGACAAGATAGAACGTGAGATGGAGGTTATGGAGAACCAACATAAAAAGAATAAAAAAGATAATAGATACAGAACAGGGAGACAACGGGGTCTGAGGACAGAAGTCTGTGTTTCTGACTGAACTGAAAATTAAGATTAAACAGCCTTGAAGTTGTCGGGTTTAAAATTTCAGAGCATCTTCAAAGCTGTCAGTCTCTCTGGGGCAAAACACAGTGTTTGGTTAGATTTAATGCAGTTAATACAAACTCAAGGCTTCACATGTTCTTGTCAGTGAATACTGATATAGACACAGCTGCCTTCTTTAAACAACTGACTATCTAAAATGTGAAGCAACCGTAGAGATTCTTAACCCCTAATTGGTTTTTAACCATGCTGTTATTGTCTAAAGGTAATAAATCTAGTGTAACATCTGTTCAGGGAAGCTCGTAACATTGCATAAAATGGAAAGCTCCGTATATGTTGTTGAATTAATAAGCGCTATTAAATTATGCTTGTTAAAAGAGTAAGAGCTATTCAGATCCTCTAAAGCTTTTAGTGGTTGATAGGCTCTTGGATGAGATGCCATGCGTGACACTGCAGGTCCTTACAATGAGAGAAAATTCTGCGGTTGGAGAAATCATTAGTTGTAACCTCAAATCCAATTACTTCTCGATCTCCCCAAATGGTCACTCTGAAGTCCAAAATCCCTCCCCAAACTTGTCCGGGTCACAAAAGCAGGGGAGCACAATTAGAATTAGCCAGAGAAGCATTTAGGAACCTGCCAGGGAGCACGGAAAGAAAACAAATCACAAATCAAAAAGAGGGAGGCATAATTTGATGTGACCAGCAGGATAGGACGCATACTGAAACTCTGCACTCAAGTTCAAATCAGAGCAGACACCTTGTGGCGTAAGAATACTTCCAAATTCACACAGTTTAAATCACCATTTTGACTGGTATATTACAATTTATGCAAGATTTGAAATCCAGATCTTTTTTTTATAGCTGCTTAGGAGGAAGCATAAATTGTAAATTCAGGTGGATAGTTTGAATCATTTCTTCCCAGCTGGTAGTTGGGTCACTAAAAAAAGTCCCAAAATAAAACTGGAAAGTAAATCTAAAAATCAGTTCAATCCACCAACTAGACTGATTCATCTTTGTAATTGCCAGAAAATGTACTGATTAGCCAATCAGCTTCATCCATTGCACTAATATTAAGCTGTTGATAAATGATGTTGACCTTAATATTCTACTGGGTGGCACTTGATTTTTTAAGTACTCTCAAACTGAAAAACTATACTTAGCATTTTTACTCTGCTCACCTCAAACTTGCGTCTGTGATAACTTGATATATTGGCGTTAGGTGATTGGTTGGAGCAGAAGGAATGCCTTCCCCCACAGAAATCCATGAAAGTGAAGGCACTGGCAGACCAAAGCTAGAATCAGAGTGCAACAATTTGGCAGTTTTATCCTGTACAAGTTAAGCTAAATCCCCCAGGCCACCTTTGTCTCAAAGGGATAGTCGAGTCATTTTTTAAGTCATGTTCTGTCAAGAAGATATCAGTAGTTAGTAACTTATCAATCATGACGTCAGTCACAAAGCAGAGTATAAAGAAAAAGGCAAAAGTCTTCCTCTAGGCTCCATCAGCTTTAGATGTACACAACCAGTGATTACTTTTTGAGAGTTTCATTGAAATCCATCCAGTGGTTCATGAGATATTTTGCTAACAGACAGACAGGGTTGACTCCAGTAGTTAATGCCATTGCAATGTTTGTAAAGGATGAGGGAATATCAAAGGGAAGATTTAATGCAATGCATGGTTCCTTGAATAAACAACTTTTTAGATAGGAATTTTAAAATTTTCTAGCAGCGCACACTAAAAGTACAATAAAACAAAATGTAAATACTCGACTAAATGTAGATCCAGATGCAGATTGAAGTGTCATTAGTTCTTTCTACTCAACCTGTACACTAGTCTAATGGCTGCATTATTTTACAGAGTTCAAATAGAACGCAGTGCAAGTAAACGGCAAAGATAGATGAGTTTAAAATGTCAGAAAAACAGAACGTCAAAGAGAAAGAGAGGCATAAAGTCAGCGGGTAGGCTGTGAGCACCTCTTTGTACTCTTGGCTTCCAGCGAGCCCAAAGGGAAGAGCCAAGGCCTGCAGTGAAAACGCTGTTTGTACTCCGAGGAACGAAGCAAGTGGATTAACAGTGATATTATTCTGCTGAATAAGGGGGCTGATGAGAGGCAGGTGGTGCAGGAAGGGAGAGGATTTGTTGATTTGGAGTACTGGGGTGTGTGCATGTGTTTGTTTTTCACAAAGAAAGTGTAATAGTTAACAGCTTTGCCTGCATCACATTGTAATCTCATCAGAGCTGCTTAGAGTGTTACAGATTTTGTTGTTGTTCTGTAAAGTAATTCCCCCGAAGCTTTTAGGAAACAGCAGATTTAGTGCATCATGCAGGCATTAACTTTTCATCTCCAGGGCGTAGTGGTGATTTACCATTTCCAGACAAAACACAAGTTAAATTAAATTAATTCTATGAAGAGACTCTAACTATTTTGCAGAAGAAAAAAGGATTGGTTGACCATTTCAGCTTAGATATAAAAACAACTCCTAGTTGGTAACCAAAGGTGAAACTTTCCCAGTGATAGGGTTTGAGTGAAACAGATCCATTGAAGTTTGGTACAACCACCTCACAATGATTATTGTTCTTGCCTTCAAGGACCAGAGCTAGTTCATTTATACCCCAGAATCTAAATATACACAGGTAACCAATTCATCACGTGGCTGACTCAAAGATGAAGAATCACACACATTCAGTTTAACAAGAACAGCTAAAATATCTCTGATGAAATTCTGGAGAGTACCAGTAAAGCTGCTGCCCAAATTTCCAACATCAGCTTTATAAAAATCTAAGTTAAAATGCCTACATTTTGATAGTTGAACTGTAAGGAGAGCCAAGATCAAAAGAAATGCTAAAGCAGCTGCCAGTAGCTCATTATGGGCACCATGGTAACCACACACATGTGCCTCTCACTCCCTGACTCAAGAGGGACAATCAGAAACAGACTGAAATGTAAGCCTCAAACAAACAGGCGCTTTGTGAAAACTATGTCGTATCTTACAGATAATTGAACAGTGAGCGGCAGAATTATTTAAAAAAAACAAAAAACGAATGAAACTGGCCTTGACAAAAGAGATGGTACCGTTAACCTAATATTTTGTTGCACAATCTTTTGAGGCAATGACTGTAATCAAGCGATTACTGTAACGATCTCTGAGACTGCTGCACCTGTCAACAGGTACTTTGGTCCATTCCTAGTGAACAACCAAAATACAACAGCCAGCTGTCTCAGGTTAGAAATGAAATAAATCAAAATGTTTTTAGCAGGAAACCCTTCCAGAAGCTTTTGGGAAAGCAAATGAAATGCATCCCATACTTTTTTCTTTTTTATGAAAATATATTTAAAACAAACATACTAAAACTTATATTATTATGATTTTATCACTTATTCTAATATGTTGTAGATTTCAAATCATGTTTTCAGCATCTCATTAAAGTGTCTTCAATGTGGATTTTTTTTTGGAAAAGAGTAAATCACAACATTGTGACACATTATTACCTCCGCCAAAGAGGTTATGTTTTCGGTTTGTTTATGTGTTTGTTCACAAGATAACTTAAAAATGAAGGAACAGAATTTGATAAAATTTTCACAAAATGTTGAGGTTGTCACAAGAAACAGTT
>JAOXNZ010000210.1:12628578-12638669 GCA_028566095.1 Kryptolebias brasiliensis
TTTGAAAATAGGGGCAGGTATTATAAGATTTTTTTCTTCTTCTGCTACCTTTCATTTTATTTGATTTGTATTTTTTTCTGTATGTGAATGTTTGTTTTTTTTTAAATGAAATGAAATGAATAAATGAAACTTAAGATTACATACAATGCTCTCAACAACCAAGCTCCATATTGTATTTAAGATCTTATTGTTCCATATTTTCCAAACAGAGCATTTTGCACTCAGACTGCAGGTTTACTTGTGGTTCCTAGAGTTTCCAAAAATAGAATGGGAGGCAGAGCTTTCAGATTTTAGGCCCTTCTCTTGGGGAACTGACTTCCAATTTCTGTCAGGCTTGCGCCCGGTCTACTTATAAATCTAGACTTAAGACTAAGACTTTTACACCATAAATGGATATTTTATTAAAACTGCAATAAGCTTCCAAGGGCTGAGATAGCCATTTCACTCCACCCATCTTCTCCACAAACAAAAATTGTTTAGAAATTAGTCTCAATAACACCTGAAGCACATTATAATATCATGAGAGAACACCTTGTTTACATTGAGCTGATTATATAATTAATGTTTTGGTGTAAAAAGGATTAAAAGCCAGATTGTATCTTAAATAATATAGTGTCTCAATAATAGACAGAACATTAATTTAATGAAATACACAAAGGTAAATCATCATGTGACAGTCATACATACTGACCAGATGTTTTTAACACTTTTGTAGTGTGCACTGTAACTTCATCCCAAAGGACACCTATAACACTATCTTTATAGGATCTCAGTCAGATCCTCCATTTGCATACTCCTTCTGTCTCCACATGTTTATTTTTTAAATCAAATCATATTATAGGTCATAAATCTGTTAAAAAAATAAAATACTGTTTATTTCCTGCCATCTTGAAAGGTGGCTGAGAATGTAATTGCCTGTGTGGGTGGGGGTGTGTGTGTGGGTGTGTGTCTGTTAGCAAAATATCAAATTAACCACTGGTTGGAAAAAAAACTTTCAAAATAATCATTGGCTGTGCATCTAAAACTGACTAACTTTGGGAGTTCACAAATTCAGGATGGCCACCACAGCTAACTGACCTTAAACAAAACAAAAATGACTATAACTCAGCCAATTTAACAGATATTGAGCTAAAATTTGCTGAGGTAGTAGTTGAGAGTAATCCCCATCATCTACTGTTACCAGATCACACAAGATCCTTGTTTAAAATGTTGGCACACAGTTCAGCGAGCAATGTGCATTCCTGTAAGGATTGCTGGTTTCATTCTTTAAATGACATCCTAAACATTTATGTTGCTGCATGGACAGGGGGTAAAAATGACCCCCTCTGATAGTTTATTATTTGTAATTTTAGTGCAAAGAACAATGTATCATCAAGCAAACAGCACAATTAAAAACCAAGGATCTCTCTAAACAAGTTTGAGACAAACTCCAGAACAAACACTGAAGATGGACAGACCATGTTAGTCTAAAATAGCTAAAATAAATATTGTAAGCTTACCTAAAACTGCTAAGCATGTGCCACAAATATAGAAAATAGTTCTCTTATCAGGTAAGAATAAAATTGAACTTTAGGACTAATAGCAAAAAATCATCACATGTAGCAGTGACCCATATCACCAAAATGAAGGAGTTTCTGTTTTGGTCTTCTAAACATTTAACACTCTAGTTGTTTATGCAGAAACATTTAAATGTCTTGTCAAAGTCCAGACCTAAAAGATAACCAAACCAATTCAGAGTGAAGGAGCTGGAGTAGTAATGACAGCAGGAAAGGGAAAATAAATCCAGGAATATATTTCAAGATACTTTCAGCTGTAATTGTTGGAAGATGGTGTTATGTAGTATTGATTTTGAGATGTAATTATTAAAGTATTTATTTACCTATTTGTTTGCTTTTTTATTTATTTTTTGGCCTGTTTTATAATTAAAATATCTTTTTAATTTCAAAGAACTTGGCATGTTGAGCTCATCTAATTCTACAAAATCAATGTTTTAATTTAGAATAATAAAGAAACAAAATAGCAAAAATACCAAAGTCAATAAAAACTTAATGAGGAACACTGTATAGTCCCAATAATGTCTATAATTCATAATAATTTCAGCTGGAGTGAAACTGATGCTAATCAACATGTGATTTTATTTTTTATCTTGTCAGCCCAAAGTTGATCTTATTGAGCCTATTAGAAATGTCTGTGTTTAAATTAAATTTAAAGTTGTGGTTTAAATCTGAGTTCACTGAATCACAGTAAATTTGCACTTTTCAGACTCACACGTTTATACCTAATGTTTATGTGTAAAGGTGAATGGATGTTTTAACTGGTATCAAAGTGATTCAAAGTGACGTCCAGCAGAAGTACGTTTGTGCAGCAGGAGCCAATCGGCTCTCAGCACATAGCATCGTACAGTACATGTCAGATTTTCTGGCTCTTCGGCCATTTGATGTGCCACGTGAAGGTGGCCTTCTGGGTTGAGTTCTTCTCTTGGATGACAGTGTGTGCTCTTTGTTCTAGCGGTGCCTTATGACGGGTCTGCAGTGTGCTGTGTGAGTCTTGAGCTGCGTCACCGCTGACTGTAACGGCTGAACACTGCAGGGTAGAAAAACAACTGCATCCTGCATATGTTTTAAAACCTTTTGATTTGGGCATAGATTGAAGAAAACACAGAATTACAAAAAAACTAAATCAGTATAATATGAGTGTTTGTACAGGTTTATACGTGTCATTGGCTGTTCTTCATGTTTCTGTTTACGATATAAAGTTAAAAATATTACATTATTACAGGTAGTTTGTTTTAAATATGACACAAAAAGATTGTAGCAGTTTGATGAGGCTTGACAATATAAACAGACGTGGACCTTACTCATTTATTTTTTCCTCAGTCAACAAGACCTCCATTTTAATTTATTATGACACAGCAGGGCAAATGCACGGTGCCCTGTTTGGCATTGACTGCAATGCAATGCAGGTTTCATTTTCCTATTCAGAAACCTTTCAAAAAGGCTGTGCTTAAAGCTACTGTACAAACTATCACCATGGTAACCAGAACATTCTGCAAAAATGCAACAAAATGAATAAAAGAACGAAACAAAACCAAAAATAAAACCTACCTCTGATAAATTCACATGTAACTACTGAAGCAAATGTTTTATTTATCCTATTCTTATGGGGAATTTATAACAACCACAACAAAAGTTTTCAATCCCATCTCCTCACCATGATGCGGCACTCTATTGCTCTTCTTCTGTTTTATCAACCTTACATAAGAGAAAGGTCAAAACATATCTATTATTAAATGACTTGGTTGGGCATATTGCATTATTGATCAACTCTGTATGGCCTCCAAACACACACATGATGTGCCACTGGCCCAGCAGTCATGTGTTTAGGTAAAAATTAGCCCCAGGTCGCCTAATTAGCAAGAATTCTGCTTTCACAAAGCTAAAAAAAAACACCACGAATGGTGTTTATTTCAGTGGGCAATGAAGGGATCCATTTTTGGAGGAAAAACTGAACATGAACAGCATTGCAACTCATCATGTAGTCCTCTGAAGGGACCGAACAGACAAGTTTTGTGTGGTTGATGGAATTGTATAACATCTGACTGAGACACCTGAACTGTCAGCATATCAGGGCCATAAAAGTAGCACAGAAGCAGGAATGTACTGTGAAAGCACTGCATGGGGCAGAGCAGCAAGAGCTCTGAGACACCCGCCCACCCTTCCTGAATCAGCCGTTTCTGTGGCGACCAGAGCGAAGAGAGGGGGGTGCAGGTGGAGGGAAGTGCTCAGTGAAATTGAAGAGAGAGAGAGAGAGAGAGGAGACAAACATTTCAAAACCTGGTGGGAGAAATGCAGAGGAATGGACGGACCGATTGTGGATGGAGGGAGGTGAGGGGGTGATAAAAGGATGAGGCAGGGGTCATCGGGGCGCATGGGGCTGATTCCTCAGCATCGCAGTCGGTGACAGATTGACAGTCAAAGGCAAACAACAGCAGCGTCTGATGAGAGACACAAACACTGAGGGGATTTTTCACTGTCAGTGGCAGCCCCGACCACGGTCATGGCTCAGGGGGTTAAACCATCTGACAAAGTCTCTCTGTGGAATTGCATTCAAAAGCTTCTCCTTGCTCAATTCAAGCAGGCTTTAAATAAGTCAAGGCATGTTGAGGAGTTACTTTTACGGACAAACTTCAAAGCAAGAAAAAAATGAACTCAACAGGTGGTCCAACGGAAGAGAGGGTTTTTGCTAAAAACACAGCGTTAAACACATCCAAGGATGCTAAAAGCGACAAGTGGCACATATCAACATGGAGGATAAGGTGCAAAATCAGAGCAAAGGTTTGTCTCAAAGATACAAAAAAATTAAATGCTTATTGAACACATAAAAGCTACACGAATATGATAAATTCAAAGTGCCATTACTTTAGGACACATGGTTAAAAATCTACACAAAGACAACAGCTGACCAACTCACTATGCATGAAAAACTGTTAAAAACCTTACACATTACATTTATTTTTTACACTATCATTATAATGTAACAGATTCAAGCATAAACTGAGAATATTCCCACAAATCCACAACAAATAGGAATGAATGCAGCAGCTCTCTGTTGCGCAGTTGAGACCAAAATCTCACACTAAGCTCAGGAAAAACAATCTGAAAAGCAAAAAGCCTGCAGACAGTTGTTGCCAAAACTCCACACAGACTCTCTGCAGGGCTGCACAATCTGCATTCCATCAGATAACATAGCCCGCATTAAGCACAGCATCTGAAATCACACTGTTTGTGTGTTTTTTTTTTATCTGTTTCTAAAGAAAGCAGAGAGATAGGAGGAAGAGCTGAAACAGTTTTTAGTCCACCTATTCTCTTGGTCAGGAACACATGGATTTACTCGTGGAAAAATAAAGAAGAAATATTGATTATTTCATCTCGATAAGATGCAACATTTTCCCTCAAGTTCTAGTGGTCTTTCTTATCAGTCAAGTGGTGAACTAACACCACAAGCACGCAACTATACATGTAAAAACACCTATATCGGTCACATTCACACACGTAACAAAAAGATAGGATCTCTTAAAAAGTGTCATCAGTACATGTAGATACATATATATATATATATAGATGACTTAAATGACAATAGAGAAAAACACACTGAGCAGCAGAGATCCGAATCATGTAGAAGCCTCACGTCAGGCAGCATGGTTCTGCCCTGCTGATGCTCCTCAGACTCACCTGCTTGTGTGGTTGCTTTCAGGGTCCTTGTGGCAGCTCAGACAGCAGCAGAGGTGCGCAGAAACTGGGCCGAGTTGCTCACACTGGCAGTGGAGCAGAAGACTGACTGGTTCTGCTCTGCTCAGCTCAGCTCACTTCTCTTCCCTCCGAGTCTCAGAGACAAACAGCAGCTCTCTCCCTCCCTGCCTCTGATACACATGCACACACAACACACACACAGCAGCAAGCGAGGGGAAGGCTGAGGGGGCTGCAGACTCTGTGATCAGCACAAGTCTTTTCTTTCCTCTCTCTCCTGCAGGCAATGTGTCTCTCCTCATGTATGGCTACAGGCAACAATAGCTGAGGAGATCAAGACAAAAACACCGAGGTTTAGTCTATAGATTTAGTTGACTCCCTTTTGCAAGTATTTATCTTGTGTGTGTTTTGGGTGTGAGAAACAAGCGTGCTCCAACAACAACAACAATACTGCGCACAAGTGTACAGGCGGTGGTGGTGGTGTGTGTGGGGGGGTAAAGCTTCACTCCCACCTTCTGCTCCCCCTTTTCACAAACGCCTACCCACCCCTCTTCTTGCCAGCCCCACACCAGCCTGTTAAAAATGAGTCATCAGCCACCAGCCAATCGTACGGAGGCGCGCAGCTCACAGATTAGAATAACAGGAGTATTTATGCACTTCAATAAGGAGAAGAAGATGAAATGGAGAATTCTTCAAGAGCGCTCTGGTGTAGGGATGGTACCTTATAACAACTAACATACCGTTTAAACTAAAGCATATCAAAAGGCTTGCCAATGGAAATTTTGCGGTGTTTAATGGAATATTTGCTAAGCAAGGAAAACTGGATTTGTTGCAACAAAATGAAAAAATTACAAAAAAGCACTGAAGCAATAATTCAGATCTTTAAAGTGGGGTTCTGTGAAAAGGTTATGAACAGTTGTTATCTCATTTCATGGCAGATAGCTCTTTAAACAGCTTCAGTTTGGTGAAAGTTTGAAGTTTAATTCTTATTTAATTCTTATTATATTGACAACTGAGCTAGTCCAAGTGAGGTCAATCCTGAAAAGGATAGCTTTCATATTTAAAAAAACTCCAGTCTCAAAAATATTTATATGTAGCACCTTTTGGTAATGTTATTTTATCGCTGTCATTTTTGCATAATACAATTATTATCATTGCCTGTCGTTTAAGGTGATGATGTTTTTACCTGTGTCTCTGTGTGCCACAGCTAAACAAACCTTAGCAAACACAAAAATGGCTATAACTGAGCCAATTTTTCAGCTATTGAGGTCAATTTTGGTGTGGTAGTAGCTGAGAATCCTTCCCTAAACATAATCTGAATGCTAACAGATTGTGTATGCTCTGCTTTTTAAAAAGCTGCCAATAACTATTGGAGTCAACTCCAACACTGCCAGAGTGTTTGTTGGCAAAATATCACAAGAACCACAGGCTGAATTTGAATGACTATGTCAGAAAGTAGTTTTTGGATATAAATCTACAACAGATTAATTTAACCCACTTGGATTACCCATTAGCTCGATGATAAGGTCCGAATTAAGCTCTATTTCTCCAAACTCAGGTTGTTTAAAGTGCTACTGTATCTACAACAGGTAAGATATTAACTGTTCACAACCTTTCCACAAAACCCCACTTTAAAATATCTGAACTAACCCTTTATTGTATATGTCTGGAAATATACAGTGTTAATCGCTGCATCACTTGGAAGGTGTGACTCACTGGTACATGATTCATTCGATCAATGCTGAGGCCACATTTGAGTAAAGTACCCTCTAACCCTGGCATATGCTCGAAAAAGGGAAGGTAAATGACCAAAATAAAAAAGTGCAGATAATCTACCACTGTGTAATTTGTACCTACGCAGTGACCCAAAAGGATCCAAGTGGGAGAAGTTATTTTAGGCATCCAAAGCACCATAAGTTAAAAATTGAAGTCCAGTTGTTTTTGTTTTTAACTTTTTTTGGAATAAGTTAAAACGTGTTTTGTCATAGAACAAGATTTGATGTTTGTGACGTTTTTCTACTACAGTAGTTCTAGTTTAAAAAGGCTTTTGGTCGAGTTTTCCACAACTTCAGTCCTGGAAACGGCAGCACTTTTGTCAGTTAAAGGCTGTTACAGTGCTGCTTCTCACTTTGATCCCCTGCCTTTTTTAGGTTATGCTATATTGTGTCCTTTAAAAGGTAGTGAATACTTTGGTAATAATAAAAATTGTGAATTTATTTATGAGTCTAAATTATGCAGAAGAAAATTTACCATTCCGCTGGAAAGTTTTCTGCCTGTGACATGTGTACTCACTGTTTCAGATCATCATTTGCACAGATTTAGCACCAAATACAAATGTATGCTGGAGAAAATGTGGCATAATGTCCTGACTGAAATGTCACTTGGAACGTTGCTTTGATTGACATTGTTTTGAAACCTTTCCTCCACACAATAGGCAGAAAAAAGCCTTTCTGCTAAAGGACCAGAGGTACAAAAATTAAAAACATTTTCTGTTCAATAAGACTCAAAGATATATCCACCACCTCCCTAAGAAGCTTTGTTTGAAGGAAATGAGTCACCAGGCAAAGTGAAGATTGTCCTTTAAAGAAAAGAGATAATAGTAGCTAATGCCTGGATGATTTCATTTCTTCACAGAAGCAAAAAAAGACATTAACACAACTTTTTTTGATTAGAGTTTGGAACTAAAAAATATGCAAAAAAAAAGCTTTTTAAAAAAATGTATTTAGTATTTATTTATTACGCTTTATTACAGTACACTGATTGTCTGCGGCTGCTCGGTGGTCAGTGCTGTGCTCCTGTAATCTTGAAACTGCAGGTTCGAGCCCAGTTTGCGTAAAGAAGGGCATCCGGTGTGAAATAGTTGCCTCATCTTCCACACGAGTTTGCTTGCTGTGGCAACCCCTAAGGAAGAGAGCAGCTGAAAGAATGACAACAACTGTACACTGTAAACTGTACACAAAGCAGCAGATGTACATAAAAACAACAACGTTTCTCTAAAATGACCAAATCAAAATGTATGTATCCTTAAAATATTCTGGGAGCCTCGTTGCCACGAATGACAGTGTAGTTATGTTTAGATGGGTGATACAAGTCAAAGCAACATCAGCATGAATATCTTGAGCCAAGATTTCCTGATGGAACCATATACATTGGATTGACTTCACATGTCAAAGGTTTTAATATTGTGGTTCGTTATCATCCACCACCATAAAAATGGGCAGTCACTTTATTGCTCATGTCTGTGTTAGTTTGTTTATTTTTTTGTTAGCAAGATAACTCATGAACCACTGGATGTATTTTAATGAAACTCTCAGAAAGTGATAATCACTCATTAACTTTTGGAGTTCAGTATGGCTGCCACAGCTAATCAATCTCAGCAAACACCAAAATGTTTCTAACTCAGTCTGTTTTACTGATATTATCTCCAATTTGGTGTGTTAGTAGCTAAGAGTAATCCCCAATACATATCCTGAGCGCTAACAGATTGAGCAACATCTTTATTTAAAACTTTGACATGCACGGTGGTGAGCGAAGAAATGCATATTAATTGTGATAAAAACCCCAATTTTATCTAAATGGTGTTAAAAATCCCACAAAAAGCACCTGGTGACATGTGAATTCAACAAAGCTGTTGTTTAGAGCTGCAGCTTGTTGGATGGGATTTAGTTTGCACTGTTGCCTCACAGCAACAATGTCGCAGGTTCAGATTTTAACTGTGGTGTTTCTGTGTGGAGTTTTGCATGTTGTCACTATGCATGCATGGATTTTCTCCAGGTTTCCTCCAACAGTCCAAAAATCAGCTTGTTGGGTTATTTGATCATTTTAAAATGATTCTAGGAGTGAGTGTGCGTGGTTGTGTGTCTGTGTTTGGGTCTTGTGACTAGTGATCTATCCAGGATGCAATTTGCCTCGCTTCCAGTGACAGCTGGAACAGACTCTCATCACCCGTGACCCTGAACAGGACAGAGTGGGTTTGGAAAATGGATGGATAAATGGAATGGAGAAATGTCTGAGCTTACACACAGAAAAAAGGTTCAATGAGCTCAGTCATCCAAAAGAAGCTCAGAGTTGAGATGCTACTTCAAATGAAGATTTGCTAGACTTGCCCACATCAACTAAAGCCAAAATTAAAAATAAATATAAAAATAGATGAGTAAAATAATTAAAATGTTATTCAAATTTACTGTCCATTAATCCATTTGTGTATATTTACTGTTTTTCTTAACATAGGCTTCTTTAGTTCTCCACAGTGGTGCCATCAGAGTTGGTAGTATTTGGTTATCAATAACTTTCATTAAGTGTGCACAGTCATTTTTTTCACATTCATTGGATCTAAGTCTGGCATTCAACATTTAGTTAAAAACACAATTTTCATATTCACATTCAATTTGCAAACTCTTCCAATGCAGTCCCAAATATTAAACTCCTTGGATAATTGACGGTCTAGAATTATCACAATCATATCAGTAACAATTCAGTAATTGACATTAATCAAAACAATTCAATCATAGTGAGAAAACATCTAGGTTAACTCCTAGTACGCTCTAGATAAGCTATTGGAACACTTCTCAAAAGGAAGTTTAGCACTCTACGGTGCTCTTGAATTTCATTTTTCAGTTGCCCCATTTCGGCAGCAATTGCAGAAAGCCTGTTTGCAGCATCCATAGCTATACGTGCTATTACGAAATTTCTTTGGTTTGATTTTGATGAAGAAGACACTTATGGAGCCTCCATTTATAGAGTGGTAGAGGAATCCCGCCATGCGTCACCGAATTTGATGGCAGGCACACTTCTGGCTAGTTCTCCGCACTACTTTTCTGTAGTTAAAGACTATCATGCCTGTTT
>JAOXNZ010000210.1:12646150-12659603 GCA_028566095.1 Kryptolebias brasiliensis
AAGAAAGTAAGAAAAAAAAACACAGTATAGAAAGACCAAGGCTTTTTTAGATAGTTCACACATTTTCTTGAAATGTTTTTACTAAATCAGAGACATTACAAATCATGGGTCTGGCATGGATCTGAGTTTAATCTGTGGATAAACAATTTGGCCATAATGGTCATACTTGTATACAATAAATTGTTAAGTGTACAGTAAACCTTTAAATGAAAAATAGACCAAATGTTCCCTCCACTTATTTACTAAAACTTCTTTTTAGATTGTAAGGATGAAATGTGTACATTA
Organism: Kryptolebias brasiliensis; assembly: GCA_028566095.1. Classification (NCBI taxonomy): domain Eukaryota; kingdom Metazoa; phylum Chordata; class Actinopteri; order Cyprinodontiformes; family Rivulidae; genus Kryptolebias; species Kryptolebias brasiliensis. The sequence continues at coordinate 12,646,436 of JAOXNZ010000210.1, forward strand.
TTCCAGATTTGCAAATTGTTCATAGTAATTTTGTGTTTAAGAAAAAGTTTACAGTTTGAAACTTATACAAATTAACAGGAAGGTAAAGCCACTTGCACAGATGCTCTGCTGTCCTGAAATCTTCCAAAGATATTACCAAGAGGTGGTATATGTAAACACAAACGCCACATTTTCTCTAATCTACTTGCTGTGATTTTCCACTCTAGTAAAAAAGTCAAAATCAGTGTTTCAGATGATGTATGAATAGCAGCAAATTACTTTGCTTGATAAGTGAGCAACCTCTTTACTGGTGACAGTATTTTGTTTCCTTCCTGTTCACATGGTAAACTTTAAAGAATTTCAGTTCACTTTCTTACAGTCCAAATGTAACATTTTAATGCCTTACACACCAATGATTAATGAGAAATAAATGTAATTAATTCTACTTGAGTGGGCACATGTATTGTCATCACACAAGGATTTCTGCAAAAACATTGTTACCATGCTTTGCACTTAGAAGAATTAGGACAACTGTGAAACCTTGTGTATGAAAACCCCACAGAAAAATTTCAAATTCCAGAGCACAACTCAGAGTGCAAATTTACACACTGTTTATTTATTCATTGATTCATTTATTTTTCAACTGACCCTGCTTGAGCTCCACAGCATACTTATTGTGCTTTCTCTGAAAAGATGTCCAGCACCTTTATATGCAAGCTTTAGAGGTGTGACAGCTCAAACAGAAGCTTTACATCCTGTCAGAAATAACAGACTGATGTTGTACTGCTTCACAACAGACTATGTTTGATGATAAAAGGATCTGGTATCAAAGGTATAAGCAAAGTCAATTAAGCCATAAGAAATTGCCAAAGGATGGCTTAGTATAATAAAGTGATACAGTAGTTCAAATTTTTTGAAGTGGGTTCTGTGGAAAAACAATGCCCCATGACATGAGAAGCTCAAGAAATACCAAGGTATGAAAGAGGAAACAGAGGAGTTGTGGAGAGTCAAGGCCTGTGGTCTATGGAGCTGTGACCCCACCCCCAGACAGGAAGAGTGGCTCCAACAGATCCTAGGAACAACCTCAGAGAGCTCTGTCCAGAAGAGCGCAGTCCTAGGAACAGCTAAGATACTGACATGAACCCTGCTGCCATTGGAATCCATTCTTAACAAACACCAGATCTCCTTTCATTGTTATACTGATGACATTCAGATCTATCTGCCCCTAAAATGTAATTTAAAAGATTCATTGCAGCCTCTGTTAAATTGTTTGGATGGTATAAAGACATGGATGATTTTAAAGTTTCTAAACTTAAATGAGAACAAGACTGAGGTCAGATTGACCCTGATTCCTTTCTTGGCTTCCTACAGGAAATCTTCTGTAAGAAACCTTGGTGTGATAATCGACAGCTCATTTTAACTCAACAAAGCCCAATCTCTCTCCCAGAGAGTTTGAAAAAGGTATTTTTTTTCTTTTTTATCTTGTCTTGTTTGAACTACTGCAACTCTCTGCTTGTAGATTTAGATCAGCTCGTACAATATACAGCTGCTCGATTATTACCGGGATGACAAAGCGTGAGCACATTACACCAGGACTGGCTTCACTCTATTGGCTTCCTGTTCATTAAAGGACAGATTTTACTCTTGGTTATTCTTTACATTTGAAGGATTTTTTTTTTTACACCACTGTACTCCAGTATGAACAATCAGATCCAGTAGTCCAATGCTTTAGGAAGTCTCTTAAACCAAATTCAAAAGCAGAGGTGATTGTATTGCAGAGGCCGGTCCCAATATGTGGAACAATTTACCAATTCAAAAAAGATTTGCTCAGATCTTGGACCATTTTAAAAGTCTGCTGAAAACCCACCTCTTTTCATCTTTCTGTGTGTATTTAGTGTTTTAAATAGAAATTATATTTTTTTATTTTTTCACTTTTATTTTGTGACTTTTCTTTATTTTATGGGTTTTGTTTTTGTTTTACTGAAATGTGTTTTGATCATGTTTGGTTTGCTTTATTTATTGTACAGCACTTTTAGTATAACTTGCATGATTTTAAATGTGCTTTGTAAATAAATCGACATAACACTGAATTCCCGTTCATGCTTGGTCAATTCCTGCAGGAGTATTATAACACTCCTGTCAGAATAACTGTCATGCAAAATTGATGGCTATGTAAAGGTTTATACAATAGTTTTCACATAAATCAAAACAAAGTTTTGGAGGTTTGAGTAGTTTTAGGATGGTGGCAATCTATTTTGACTTTTCCAAAAATAAAAAATTAATTAATTAAAAAGACCTAGTTAAAGAGTTGTGAATTTTTAGAAATCAAACAAATTAAATTCGTTTGGGGGATTCAAAGCCCCTGCTTCAGTGCTAATCAGAACAAATTTTATTAGCTACTTACTACCTTCTGAAAAGAAACTGGAGGTAGCAGAATAAATGATAATCTGAAGCTTTTGTTGTCAACCACAACTGTAAGGGCGTGCAGTGATTGTTTTTCTGGCTGCACCATGCTAATCACTTTGTGAGGAGACTTCGAGATATTTGACTGGCATGATGCTGGCTCATCAAAGTCATTACACAGAATCTGTTGTGGTCTATGGTTTTTCTGTCTGCGTGTGCAGCTGCTGTGGGAGCACCTGGTCGTCTCCGTGGTGACTGCCTTCCACACCTGCAGCCTACATTTCTATTCCTGTTGTATACTAACAAACGTAAATGCCTAACTAACTGACAGGCCACTTTTCATTGTCAATACCATCCCTGTCCTACTGAGAATATGTGTGTCTGTCATTTGGCACCAAAAGAGCACAATGGATGTGGTATATTTTAACTCAAAGACACATTAAATCATAAAAAAAAAACCACTGAGACATCCTGCTGGTTAAATGATGCTATAGCCATCGCAATATCTGCTTCTTTCTCCACCTAGAAAAGAGGGAAAGACAAGAATAACAAGCTGTTATTGATGTTAGAATTCTCTCTGAGATGAAAAAAAAAAGTGCAGATAAAAAAAAATAAATAAATCTGTGCCACTATTCAGCTGAGACCAGATACAATTCACACTATGCTCAAAGGGTGAAAGACCTGCCATCTCCTCTCCACAAAAGACAGAAATCACAATATACATCAAAACATCATGAAAAATACACATTCCTTCTTGGTGGAAACAGAAGTGTGACTCGGTACACACACTGTTCTTTTTTTTTTTTTAGATTTTGCTTTTTATAGATGACCTAAACATCTAAACAAAACATCATCTTCGTATGTGCTATTTGGTAACAACAACGTGGGAATTCTTTTCCAATTAAATCCTGCTTTCAGCTTCAGATGAGTGTGTGTGTATCTGTGTGTTTTCTTCAATGAACTCCAATAAAATTGCAACAAAAATGCTTTATACCTTTGATGAGACATTGCTGAAATGTATAATTTTACCAACCCAATAAATATTGATCTGATTGTGTCTGTGAGTGTGCACTGAACATTATGCAAATATTAGCTGAAAAAGACCCCAATGTCTGAACAGACTATTAACTGAATAGTGGTTGCTGCTTGATAAGAAAAGGCTTTTAAATAAGCAAAATGAAATGTTTTATGAATCCTATCTGTGTGCTTTTGACTACTTAATTAAAGCGTGCAGTATTTGCTGAAGAAAAAAATGATTCTCAGAGTTTGATTTGAAGCTATGACATCTTGTGTATGTCTGGGCTAACTCTCTGTGATAGCTTCTCATGCTCAACACAGCTAAGAGCTTTCAGGAGATGAGGCATTGATTCCCTGCTTGCTAAACGCACAACTGCACAACCACAATAAAAGGAGGAGAAGAGTCAAAGAAACGATAATCCACTTTCATGGACCAGAAAAGGCAGCTGGATCAAAAGACATGATTCAAAAAGAAGATTTTGGGTTGCTGTTTGTGTTAAAATCCCAGCTTGCAGAGCAAACTGTCACAAGTGAACATGGAAAAATCCCACGCCCTAACAATCGCCCTTCTTGTCTATTACTGGATCTTTTAAGTATTTTGAATCCATCTTATCCATTTATTTCCATGTCTTTTTCCATTAAAGCCTTGGACTGATATCCAGCCTTCCTTGTTAGGCTCAAAATGTGGTAGAGGAGATGTTGTCAAACAGAAGACATCTGTGTGCGATAATGTTAACTCACTGAATACTAAGCTGTCTTTCTGACTGATAACAAACCTTCAGAACATGTGAATAAAAAAAAGCAAGCTTGATAAAAGGCACTAAGCATTCGGTTCACACTTATACTGAAAATGTATGTGCTAACTGCAGATAGTAAATTAGTAAATTACTAATAAAAAAGACCAAATGTATTCTGATACAAATATGGGTCTCATGTGTATCAGGAGATATCAGCAGCAAAGGTTAATGATTTTTTACAACCATTCACTGTATGTTCTGTGCATCTTTGTATTTAAAGCCACAGCAAAACACCAGCTGTGTGTTCCCTGAGGACAAACCTCATGCAGTTTGCCTCATTCTCTTCTATGTTTACAAGTAATAATTTAGGACAATTAAGATGGCACTTTGCATCAATGAGAATCTTGTGTTCAGGGTGTATTATCTGTTACTGCATTCAAAAATACAACTATATAATTAAACAACAGTAAACTAAAGCTCTTCAAGCTTTTCTTTGGCATTTCTGGTCACAACTGCAGTATAATACAAAGTACAAAATAAAATATTTAAAAAATCTAATCTAAAAGAAGCATAGATTTATAAGTGCTCAAGTTTATAGTTGTGCACCAGCTCAGCTATAAACTTCTGCTGAATAAATCCTATTTGTAGCAAAGTGCACTATTGGAAGGATCATATTGCTTATTTTATCATGCAGACATTTGGCTGTTAGTAAGGGCAATAAATCACCTTTGATTGGGTCTCAGATACAGAATGAGCTTAGAGACTGCAATTCTACACCCTCCTACCCACCTATGGTATAATATCAAGAAGAAGGGAGGGAAAAAACATTCTGAAACATTTGAGTGTTTAAAGAATAACAAGGCTCTTAAGCTGAACATGTCTGTCCTAATCACAAAAGACTTTTATACAAAAAGTTATAAAGCTGTCACTTTCATTTGTATTTCTGTTTGTGTACATTTTGTGCAGTCCTTCAAACTCTATCAGAGATGAATGGAAGGACCCGGTTACCCTAACCATGTTAGATCGATGACAGAAGGGTCATATGATGGGAAGATATTTAGCCTTCCTTCCAAATGAGCTGTCTCGGCATGACCTTCTTGTTACTATTTGCCATTTTTAGAAGAATGCTGAAATCTGCAGCTTATGTACTCAGAATCAACAACCTTATTTCACAATTTCTTGAAAAAAAGGATTCTGAAATTACGTGTTGTTAATCACACCTTCGGCTCACCTGAGAAATACATCAAAACAATCAACAAGGAGTCATTTAATTCAACTCTCTCCTCTTGTAGAGAAACAGCAGTTTCACAATTTCTCTCCTGTCACTGACAACTGAACAAAGAAGGGCAACACTTTTTGTAGCGCTACTTTCTTTATCCTGATGGATGTATAGCTTTTGATTATGATGATTATTGCTGATTATTGAACAGGACTATCAATATGACACACCATTTACTCAGCATTACAGAGATTGTGTCTTTATTTCTAAATGTTCTAGTTACTTACAATGGGAGGGGCATGTGTGTATATATGTTGTACTACTACAAATCTCAAAACAGTATTCTCATTTGTGTTGAATTCAGAAAAAAATTATGGAGTTAACATCAAGTTTATATTGCTCAATTCCAAAAGACAATAGATGGGGAAAACTAAATGAACCACTAAATGATTTTTTATGAAACTAGCAGAAGCTAATATTTGGATGTACATTTTTAACTATACAACCGATTAACTTTAGGTGTCAATGCAAGTTAAGATGGCCACCTCAGCCAACTAATCTTAGAAAGCATGGAAATATCTGTAGTTTGGTCACTTTTACAGATATTGAGCAAAAATTTTATGTAGTTGTAGCTGAGAGTCATTCACAAAAAATACTCCAAGTACTACTAGTTGAGCAAGATCTTTACTTAAAACTTTAGCATTAACTGTTGGATTTTTATTTTTTATTTTTATTTATTTTTTTAACAAAATATTTCATGAACCACTGGATGGAGACTTACAGAAAGTATTTATTGGCTGTACATATGTAACTCATTAACTTTTGGAGTCAATCCAATTCAAGATGGCTGCCACAACTGTTGGACATAAGCCAAAAATATATGGTTTTAATCAGTCAGTTTTAAAGATACTGACCTAAAATTTGATGTGGTAGTAGCTCAGAGTGATTCTCAACACACACTCTGAGGGGGACATTTTGCAATGTGAGATATCGCATAACATTACTTTCAAAGTTTGACCAAAATGGCTCCAACTCTGTCCTTTCTAAATATAGGATGATCCTTGTCTAAAATTCTGGCATGAGAGGCAATGAGGGAGATGCATTCCTTCAAGGCCTTTAATTTCTTTCAAGAGAAGAAAAAGCTACAACTCCAAGAGTTTTAGTTTTTAGTAGAAGAGTTGCAAATCAAGCCCTGTGTCACTGCCAGAGCTTCTGCTGTGGGAGTCTGCAGTGTTTAACTGAGCAGACTGATACGCGGCAGACATGAGCAATGCACTGTGTGTTCATCATCAGTGACAGTGAGGAGCTCTGCTTCCCTGATGAGCTTCAGGGAGGTGTTGTGTCAGTAGCTTGTGGGAAAATAAAGTGTGGAAAAGACGAAAACACTTCATGATTACTTTAAAAAAACTTTAGCAACAACAACTTGAACCAATTGCCTCTTTAGAATTATCTTATCAATCTCTTTGGCCCAGTCTCCTTTACATCATTGCTTCAGTTCTTTGAGGTTTGTGGGGTTGTATCTATGCACACCTCTCTTAAGGTCCCACCACAGCATTTCAGTCAGGTTGAGGTCTGGACTTTGAACCATTACAGCACTTTGACTTTCCTTTTAAGTTATTTTGTTGTTAATTTAAAAAAGAAAAAGTGCATTCTCATTGGAAAAAAATAGAGGGCTGTAAAATGTGTTGTAATGGCCTTATAACCTTTTCCAGAATAATGAGAGGTAACATTTAATTTTCTCACATCATTGCTGATGTTTCTCCTCCTCTCTGCACTTGGGTGCTCCTGAGCAGCAAACTGACAAAACTGCTTTGAATGAGGTGCTCACGTTTACCTTTAATCAATTAATCAAAAACATCCAAATAATGTCAAGTGGATGTTCTATAGTTTCATACTCTCCTTCAATATATTTTAAATTATTTTGTTAAATTTGGAATTAGAAGCTGTTTAATGACATACTTATGTTCATCTGTAATTGTATTTACCTGAATTCAGTTGCTAAAGACTAAATATTTATTTCAGTATTTTGTAATATGTTAAATGGAAAGTTCAGATAATTTAAAGTAGGATTCTGTGAAAAGGTAAAAAGCAATTATTATCTCAAATGTTGTAGATAGCTCTTTAAGTGACCTAAAGTAGGGAGAAACTGTGTTTACTTCTCATGAGATTAAAGAGTTAAAAAATGGATTGTTGCACCTTAAAACAAGTCCAGTCTTTAAGAATTTTACAGCAGATCATGTGATTGCTGTTTCATAAACCTTTATACTGTGGTCAGTTTTGCATTACGCAATGATTTTGACACAAATATTGTGATATTCTTTCTGGAAGTGCCCCAGGGTGCCTTTGGAAATGCTACAGCTAACTTTTAGCTGCTTCTGTTGCTATTTGTGATTTCAAGTAACTCTATATTAACTGTGTGATGAGGAATTGAGAGTGATGTAAAGCTTTACAAATTAGTGTTTGAATAAACCATGACAACATTTTTGAGGTTACAGTTGTTTTAAAATGGCAGCCAGCCTTGTTAGTCTTAGTTTTCGTCTTAGCTGTTAGCCCATCAATCCAGTTAGACATAAACTCTATTTCTCCAAACGGAGGCTGTTCAAAGAGGTATCTATAACAGGTAAGACAATAATTGTTCATACCTTTTCAACAAAACCTTATTTCAAAAGATCTGAGCTACTGCTTTGAGTTGTTAAAAATGAAGCTCTGTGCAACCTTGCTAGAAACCAGCATGCCCAGAGAATGATTCAAGCCTGTGTTTGTGCACCTGTTCCCTTTTATTGCCTAATAAGAAAACTTCACGCCAGTAATGCATGATTGATACCTCCTTTCCTGCTCAAATTCTGATCCACACAACAAACTAATAGGTTAACAAAATGTAAACATCTGCGCTTTTCATTCTTCTTGCGTTTTTTTCCCTCTCCATCTTCCTGTGTCCTCTGTCAACATGCTGTGGGAATGAATTATTTAGAGAGTCTTGCGTCAAAGACAACCAGACCATTTATAGCCACAAATGGCTTTATATTTGTATTTGATGTCAGAGCGAAGCAAAAGGTAACAACAGCCGACAAGTATAAGTGAAACATGGCAAATACATAATGCATCGGATGAGAAATACTCATTGAATGGATGAGGAGTGATCAGGAGCTGAACCTCAGGGCAGGAAGAGGTGTTAACACTGGCAGCAGAGCTGTGTGACACAGAAACAAGACTAGTTAGCAAGCAGAGTGTGAGATTTTCACAATATGTGCATAAAAAAAGAAACTAATAGGATTATACAGGAACTAAAATGGGTTACTCATGTCTTTGCTTTTATTTTTTCTTCCTTTCAGCCTTAGACTGAGGATGATGTTCTTCTTTACCATCTTCTGAACTTTATGATTCCATGGCAAAAAAGTAAAACATCTAAAGTTAAAGGCTTAGTATGGGAGGCCACTTAGGACAAAAAACGTTCTTGGTCTCACATTCACTATCATACCCTCTCATTTAAACCATGCTGAAGCTACCTGGCTGAAGTTAGTATCTGGCCTGCAGGATGAAAACAATATGAGAAGGAATAAAATGTACTCGGAAATGTATGATATTTTTTATGTATTTGCTATTTTTGTAAATTGTAATAATAGAAATAAGTCCATGTAATCAATATTGTAATATTTTTAAATTTGTAGTTTTTTTTTAAGGTGAAATCAGTCTGAAATCTTATTTTGAACAGGACACAACCTGATGCAGAATGTCAACTTACCTCACTCTTCAATCTGCATGTCACTTGTTATTTTTTTAATTAAAAATCTTATTCTGAAGTTTAATACGTTGCTACTTGTAGTGCTTGATTATGTGGATTAGTACTGTCAAGCACACTCCAACCCCTAACTCTGTCAACAACATTTTATGAGTTTGATTCAGACGTTCTCATGTTTCTCCCTCATTTAATGATTCTGCGCAGTGACTCAGGCATCACAACTAAAAATTTTCATTTAAAAAATAAATACAATAAAAACAAAAATATAAAGTACAAAATAGAATTACAATTCACATGTGTTTGATGACATAAAAATGAATATAAACAAACATCTGATAGAACCTAAAATTTTATTTAAAAGTAGCTTTCAAGTCTGAAAAACAAAATGGCACAATGTTACTCTACATCTGAGTACAAATGAAATGCTACACTTTTTTCAATTAATAAGAAATGCAGTACATCAGTCTTTCTTACGTGAGCCGGATCATTTCAACTGCGCCACAGCTGTTTTTCCCACTGACCAGATGCCAATCATTGTATCTCCTGTGTTACACAACTAGGTTGTCCGGTCCTGCTGATTTTGCAGGAATCTGTCTAACAGGCACACTTCAGTGAGCTCTCCATCTGTAGCTCATGCTCCTCAAATACAGCAGCCAGACGTTTCTGCCTTTGGAAATTTTCTGGAGTGTCTCAGAACAATGAGAAACACAGACAATCTTCTTCAAGCCTAGTCTAATCATTTGGGGATTTATAGCAGTAGCTTTAATTTTCACAAACACCTAGGGAAAGAAAAACAGGTCCTTGAAGAAGTCTGATCCATAAGCGAAGGCTGTCATGGCGTGTCATTATTACAGGAGACAATCCATACTGCAGAGCAGATGGGGTGTAAAGCCTTTCTTCTGAATTCCCAGTCACATTCCTCAGGAGTCTAATCCATCATCCTCTGCTCTGTATTAGTCCTGCCTCCTCATTAATGGGGACATGTTTGAAACTCGATCCCCTCTTCACGTCGTCTAAATTGGTGACGCACTTGACAAATTTGGGGAGGCAGCTCCAGTGATGCATTGTCTTGTTAAACAGTTTCCTCTTTGCTCATTCTCAAATAATCATGTCTAACTATGAGCCCAGTGATTAATGACTTCCAAACTCAGTATGTTTTAGGCTGTTTAGAACAAAAAAAGAAAAACTGATCTTTAGCAGAAAATCGGAAGGAGTCTTGGCAAATTATTTAACAGCTGTGCACGAGTGAGAATTTTTCTCAACTGTGTTGGTTCGATGTACAGGATACACTTGGATAACAGTTCATACACGTGGACATGTAGACTGGGAAACATGTTATCAAAGACATGAATAGCTGTAAAGTTTGGATTTGGTTGGTCAAATGTAAATGTTGTACAGTACTGTGCAAAAGTTTTAAACAACTTTCAAGTAGCCAGAATTTCTTGTAATCTTTTAAAGTGATCTTGATAAACATTTCTTTGGGTTTTCTGAAGGTCTTTCCAGGTTTTTCTTTGGACCTTGGCTGCTTTCATTTTCAAACCAGTCCTTGTACCTGACCATGGCAACATATTGTGCAGTGTGTGTGTTTAATGGGAAAAAATGAAAAATACAGCAGATGAACAAAATCTGAAAATGTTCTGAAGGAAAACAAAAAAATATCCAACAAACACCTGAGACAGGTCAAGAGATGCATCAGTCTTCATTTGATCATTCATTGTATATCAAGTTTTCAGATAATAGCTCCTTGAGAATCACATTGTTGGTGTTAGTTTTGGTATTTTTCATTAATTCAAAAACCCTCAACAAACAACCAAGGATGTCTAACAAATGTTTAAAAAAAACGATTAAAAAGTTCAAAAAGACTGCAGAAATATTGTAAACAATTTAAAAAATGTAAGGAGGACTGGGATGACTCAAAATATTTGCGCATATTTGTAAAATATTGGTAAATACTTAGCTGAACATATCAATATTGATATTTACCATTGCTCTTCTCTGTGTTTTTAATAGATTGCCATGTTTTTGTTATAAGAAAGTGTTGCTGAAAAGAAAGTGCCCAATAGAGACATCAAATCACTAAACTTGCATAAGAACTAGCCAAAGATCTTATGTTATTACTGCTGCATCAGCAGAAAGCAAACAATTGGAGTCCAGTAAACATTTTATCTGTCTAACAGTTTTATATCAGTTTGAGCCTAATGTACCTTCAGTGATAGTATATGGTCCACACTTATATATAGCACCCTTTTAACCTCTTCTGCAAATCAATTTACAAGATTTTTCATACCCACTGGGTCAAGCTCAGTAATCTAACTGGTTAAAGAAATCCTTTAATATGTTACTATAGAAAAAGGTTATTCACATTAGTCTTGATGAATTTATTTAGATTATGCATTTTTCACAAGCTAAGATCATCTTATAATGAGAAACGACATGGTTAAAGCTTGTAAATAATGCAAGACATTGCAAGATTTGCTAGCTCTCAAAGTATGTTTTGAGGATGACTTTCAGCTACTACCTCACCAAATATTAGCTTAATATCTATAAAATGAACTGGGTTATAGCCACCTTAACTGTGGCAGTCATCTTGAACGGGATGATTTAAAAAATTAACAAGTTGTACATATACACCCGGTGATTAAAATCTGTCTTGTGGTTCATGAGATATTTTGCTAACAGACAGAATGTCTGTCAGTTAATAACAAAGCAAAGATGTCACACAATAGTTGAAGTAGTATGTGTTTGATATGACTCTCAGCTACTACCACACCAAGTTGTAGCTCAATAGGTGTAAAATTGACTGAGATATTATCATTTTTGTGTTTTATAAGGTTGGTTAGCTGTAACGGCCACCTTGAATTGAGTTGAGTTCAAAGGTTAATCAGCTGTAGATGTACATCTAATGATTACTCTTAAAGAGTTTCATAATAATTTATCCAGTGGTTCATAAGATATTTTGCTAACAGACAAACACACACATACACTGGCAGTCACCAAATTGCTCTTTTGACTTTGGTAACGGGCAATAAAAAATGTAATCAAATACAAGTATAGATAAACATGCCATAAACCAAATTAGGCTTAAGTGTGACAAACTATCACCAGTGTATCTATTTGTCTTTATTATTTTATAAATTTTACAATATTGATCATATTTGTCTCAAACAGTCAGTACCAGTCAGACTTTAAAGTGAGCAGACTGCATCAAATGCTTCCACGTTCTAATGCCTGAGCAAATCTGGAGTTAACACGTTTTCAGATAAGCTGGGACACTTTTAAATGCTATTTTGGTTTTGGCTCATCATCTGTTACTTGTCTGGCACCACTCCAGTAATCAGGGATGCTGGACGTGGATCCCTGTTTGGCTGACTGGCTCCGTGTGACAAAAAACGTTAAAAAGACTCATGTTGAAAATCAACAAAATCGTCTTTTAACAGAGCTACAAAAAGATAAACAACAAACCAACTAATTGTAGAAGCTTAGGAGAACAACCAAAGCCTGAGTGGAGACAGACCCCGGTGGTTTCAGTTTACCTCAAAATCCACATGATGAGATCTTAGAAAAGACAGGACTGATGAATATGTGTGGCTTTGAAGTGGTTGTTGTGTGAGCGTGTGCAGATGAGAGCGTGGGAGGTGTTGTGTGCCTGTGTGTGTGTGTGAGTGTGTGTGTGTGTCTGAAAGTGTTTGCTGATGAGGGTGACATTTGTGCACACAGTGAGAGGTTTAACCACCAGCATCTGGGACTTTCTTGAAACCCTGTAACATCAAGCCAGGATCAACCTGGCAGCACTGTTCCACATTCAGCACACACTTGTGTGTGCATGTGTGTGTCAAATCGAGGCCAGTACTCTCCACACACTCGGCAGGATTTCAGCGCTCTGCACATGCACCATGGATTCATCACCTTAGCAACCAGTCGATTGAAAGATGATGATTCATGCCAAAGAGTGCTAATTTCTTTGCAGTTGTCAAACATGAACAATGGGTGGTACGAAGTAGCCACAGAAACGTCACGGTGTGTGTGAGTGTGTCAGTCTGATATAAAGAGACAAAGTGGAGGGGTGTTGTGGGG
>JAOXNZ010000210.1:12682484-12699229 GCA_028566095.1 Kryptolebias brasiliensis
GCTATAACTCCATCTTTTCTCAACATCAGATGATCCTAGTTTAAAACTCTGGCATGAAAGGCAGCAGGCAAAATGCATTCCTTCAAGGAATGGCAGGCCTTTAATTTTAAACAAAACTCTGCACTCTGTCAACCAGCAGCTCAATCACTAACAAGCACCTTTGTTTCAGCATCTGACATATTTTACACCAAATATTTGCTCAACACCAACAGGAAGCATCTAATTAACTATAAGAAGGGCTTTAATTCTCTCTCAATTACAGCACATTCATCAAGGCAAACAAACAACGAGGAGAGAGAGAGAGAAGCTGTGTGAAACAGTAGCTCCTAGAGGCAACTGCCTTTACCTCCTGCTCAGTAACTCTCCTTTTTGCACGAGGGTTCACACCCTGATGAATAGTGCTCCTGCCCGTGAAAAGCATCAGTGTCCTTTCCGTCCCACTCCAACCATGAATAAGTCACATCATGGTACATTATGAAACAGACATGTGAGGCTGGAAGCCAAAGAGCCTTACCATCACCTGGGATGATCCTGAGTGAGACGGTGTTCCCGGCTTCCTTAATCAGGTTGACGATGTCTGAGTGAGACTTGTTGGTGATGGAGCAGCCGTTAACAGCCAGTATTCTGTCCCCGACCTTCAGCTTCCCGCAGCGGTCCGCCGGGCTGCCCTCGATGATGCGTCCTATTTTGTGGGGCATTGCCACACAAGCATTTCCAGCTTTTGTGTTTGTATGTCGTTTTTTTTCATGGTAAAAACAGTGTGCGGTGATGATTTGTTTGATTGGTTTTGTTGATTTGTATTTTGTGAAAGAGGAAAAGAAGTAAAGAAATATTGAGAGAGAAAGGAAAAAACAGGATGAAAAGAGAATTTATCCATATCACTAATTCACCCACAGAAACCCAATAGGTTTTGCACAGATTCAAAGTAAGCAAGTGCTAAAAATAAACATATAAATTACAATTTTGATTATGATTTCTGTGGTTTCTAAACCAGCTGCAAAATTTATAGGAATTTTAAAAACAGCTTGTAGTTTTCATGGGGCACCAATCAAGTAATGACTGAAAACACAGAAACTCAGCGCAAACATTGAATAGCTCCATTTCTCCTTTACCGTCCTTTTTTGTGCTCCTTTTATCTCTCTTCCTTCATCTCTCCCTTCCATCCAGCAATCTTTGCTGCATCCATTTTAATTACATCACCTTACTTCAGTTCCCTGTCCTCTGTCTCTATTGAAAATGTGCTTTATACTGTCACTTTATCTAAATAATGACTTATGGGATACTACAGAGTGTGACAAGGATTTAATACCCAATCTGCTAAGCACAACACCAATCCAAGATCATGGTATGAGAGAACGAGAGGAGGATGGGCCTTGATGGACTTGAGGACAGCAGATTGTTTCCATGATGTATGGCAGACTGAATCAGCTGAAACTGCTTGTCCAGCAAGGTAAGAATCCATTAAAAGAGTGAGAACATGGTGCTACTGCATAACCCCAGATCAGTGCTTGCAAACCAAGCAACATTTATCTAATTCTTCCATGAAAACAAAGAGTGAACACGAAGAAGCGGTTAAATCAGGAGTCTTTAAAGCTAGAAAACCCTGATAATGGGTTGTTTTCCATGACTGTAACAGTGCTACTGTTAATAGCACATTAATTATTGAGTTGAGCACCATCAACCCATGGGATCAATGAAATGTCCCCAGGGCAAACAGCGTGGCTAGAAGATCTTATATTCTTAAGCTTTACCCGTGCCACATCATATTACATCATCGTAAAGGCTAAAGGTCCTTGGTATGACATTTGTGTTCACCACTTCAGAGGCTTGTACCAAATTTGTTCAAGGACGCTATCTGCAATTTTTTCCTCAGTGCCTGAGCAACTTTGCTGAATGCAATTCTGCTGTTTGGCTTTGATACATAAACGGCATAGACAGCTACGAGTGGTGCTGAGTGGACTTCGATTACAAGCTGAATGAACTGATGAGAGGCGCTATAAGGCATGCATCTCTGATGGTGGCATTGGTGATAAAGCTGCAGACAGCCTGATCCTGAGGGAGTCTGCTCAGCACATGATAAAGAGGAGTAGATGTGTGACCTCAGTCTGTGGCAGAGAGCACACTTGTCACAAAGCCCTGCAAGAAAAGTCATCGAGGAGTAACTGAAAATAGGGGTAACTCTGCCTTAAGATGTTATCAATGATTAATTACTCTGCTGCTTTCACTATTCCTGTACCTTGTTGCTTGAAGTGTGGTTTACTGTGGAGAGTGTATTAGGTTTGTTCATCGTGGGCAGATACATTTCAGTTTTGAAAATGTTGGGAAATTGTGGGAAATGTAAATACAAATTTCATAAACTCGTACTTTATTCACAGTGGAACTTAGTAACCATATGACATGTTGAAACTAATGTTTTCAACTGGTCAGAGGTTTGAACTGCAGGCAGGACAAGGCCTGAAAATTACAGGCATTCAATATTAACTTTCAGCCTTGTCCTTTGTGCAAAGAGATTTCCCCAGATTTGTGAAATCCTTTGACGATATTATGAACTGTAGATTATAGGATATTCAAAGTCTTTCCAGTTTTTCATTGATAAACATGTTCTGAAATTGTTCCACTATTTTTTGATGCAGCTTTTCACAGAGTGGTTAACTTCTGCCCATCTTTACTTCTGAGAGAAATTTGTTTTTGTTTAAACATTTGCTCTATTTGCTATGTTCCAGTTTGAATAAAATGTGGGTTTATGGGATTTACAAATCATTGAATTTTGTTTCTTTTTATATTTTGCACAATGTTCCCATTTTTTTTAAAATTGAGGTTGAGGTTTCAACGTGAAGATTTTTTCCTGAATGTTGCTTTGAAACCACAGCTCAGTCTACCTCACTCACCGAAAGTAGTGCCAGCATCTGGCCTGGAAACAGACGACACGATGACAAAACCAAATCCCTCGTTCTCTCCTCGCTGGATCTCCACGTCGTAAGGCTGCAGGGAGGCAGGCACCACCGCGCTCCCACTGCCTCCTCCACCGCCGCTGCCTATGCCGCTGGTGGATCCACTGCCAGAGCTGACAGTGTTGAGGGAGTTTTGGCTCCCCTGAGGGGTCCGCTTTCCCTCTGTCAGACTGGGTGCCTGGGTGCTGCTGTGGTGAGAGGAGGCTGGGGATGGGGGAACGTCACCATCTCCTTTTGACCCTGGTGGGTGAAGAGGGTGAGATCACACTGACTAAAAAAACGAACAAAGGAGCAAGCAACGGGTGGTTCGTTTACATAATAATGCATGGCAAATGCACAAACACACATGTACATGTTTTATGGAAAACTCTTATCACCTCCGTATCCGGGGGTCTTGCGTCTGACAGTGAGGTTGACGTGGCCCTGCTTGGCAGCCTGCTGCATCAGCTGCACCACCAGCTGGTGAGATTTGCCCACTACAGCCGTGCCGTCCACACAGATGAGCTCGTCACCCGACCGCAGGCGGCCATCTTCATCTGCGGCCCCGTACTTCACTATGTGCCCTATGTATATCTGGAAAAAGACAAGGAATTTGGCCTCTCTTATCTACTGAGTGACTTCTGTACAACAGCTTTACAGTTATGACAGAAAGCTGATTTGTTTTTAATGGGCAGCTAATTAAATAACAATAAAAGAAAGCGCAGTCCTAAGTGTAAATTAGGCTTCTGCTGCCTTTCTTTGAAGTATTTGTGGATGATATTTAAAAAAAACAAGAGAGGCAATAAAGGCTTCTGGAGCTATAAAGAAAACTTTTATATTGTAGAATAACCTTACAGTTGGAGGAAGACCACTCTTTTCAATGAGCACAGGGTGCCCAGGCCTTGTGAAGCATCACCCAACAGATCTGCTGTTTGCACATCACTTTTGGTACATTTAACAAGTTCAGCTCCCGCGAGGCAGACCTAAAGCCTGCTGCCATTTCATTTCACCCTTTTACTCAATTGCTGCCTATCACTCTCCTCCTGGCTGCCACTTTTAAGACAAATATATGATGCACAATAGCAAGGATTTGGAGAATAAAGCTTTTGCTTCTCTTAACAAGCTGTCTATATGATCCTCCAGAGAGCAGCAGCTCCAGTCAGAGAGGAGGAGGGAGTTGTGTGTTAGGAGTTTTGTACTATTCTGGTCTAAAGGCAGGCAAAACACAACAAAAGAGGGGAGAAAAACTGAAGAAACTAATTAAAGGTCTAGTCTTCCTGATAGAATGCATATCGCCTGCCACCCTTCATGCCTGAGTTTTAAAGTAAGATCATCTTAATATGAGAAGGGATGTAATTGTGGGTGTTTTGGTCAAACCTTGTAAATGAGATTATGTGCAATCTCATGTATTAATGCGAGATGTCTTAGTGCTCTGAGTATGTGTTGAGGATGACCCACAGCTACTACCACATCAAACTTTAGCTCTGTATCTATAAATCTGACTGAGTTAGAGACATTTTTGTGTTGCTTAAGGTCGATTAGTTGTGATGGCCATCTTGAATTAGTTGCAGATGAGTTTCATTAAAATCTGTCCAGTGGTGTGTGAGCTATTTTGCTAACGGACAAACAGGGTTGACTCCAATAGTCACGGCAAAGTTTCAGTGACGATATTACACAATGTGTACCGCTTGGAGTATGTATTGGGGAAGACTCTCAGCTACTACCACACTCATCTTTAGTTAAATATCTGTACAACTGACTGAGTTATAGCCATTTTTGTGTTTCCTAAAGTTGTTTACCTGTAGCAGCCATCTTGATTAGGGATGACTCTAAAAGTTAATCAGTTGTAGATGTATATCCAGTAATTCCTTTCTGAAAGTCTCATTAAAATCCATTTGGTGTTTCATAAGATATTTGCTAACAGACAGATAGATTTGACTTCAATAGCTAATGGCAAAGTTTTAAAACAAATTTTGTGCAATTACTTAGATCTCAAAGTACAAGTTGTGTATGACTCTCACCTACAACCACACAGTTACAGAGTTACAGCCATTTTTGTGTTTGCTAAGGTGGCTTAGCTGTGGCAGCCATCTTGAATGTGGCTGACTCTAAAAGTTAATCAGATGTAGATGGGAATTTCAATAAAATTTGTCAAGCTGAATATAAAATATTTTCCTAACACAACAGAGAAAACTAACACACCCACACACACCTTCAGCATCAGGCAATATTGAGGCAAAGATGCTGAAGAGCATCCAGAGCAATATGGTTACTGTATGTGAGTATGTGCACGTATAGCCGTAAACTCTTAATGAAGTTTAAAGAAATACTTACAGGCTCCCCAGGCTCATTTCCTCCCAAGATGCGAAACCCAAAACCTGTATCCTTCCGCCAAAGGAAAATGTCTTGCTCCTGGCAATCTGGTACTGAAACGCACAAGAGAATCAGTGAGTGGTCTCTATAGATATCAGTCATGGATGTGCAAGATCCTACATCACTGAATGCATTGTCTTTTAGATCAACATGTTCTGCCACCCAGTTTTGTTAAGTTCTTGCAAATTCAAATAAAAAAGAGAAATTACTGATCATTAATATGCTTATGTGTTTTAATTAGTGTCAGAATAAAAGTAGGCCTGAACAACACCCTATCCTTTTACCATACAATACATTATTATACAGTAGTTGGGTCCTCAAATCCAGTCCAAAAACTAGTCTCTGAAGTCTCATGTTCTGGCTTTGTCATACTCTGGGAAAAGGAGACTTAAAGCATATTTTATTGGTCTATATTATTAGCTTGCAGCAATACTGTGATTTTGAATCACACATTTAATTTCTCTCTCCCCCGTGTGTTGCATCTTCTCTGCTGTACATGATCACATCCACACTTATTTGCATCTCGCCACAGAGCAAGCAGACTGTGGAGGAGGACGCAGGCAGTTTGGTGTCAGTCTGTTCAACCCACAGGGCCAGTATGCACAGGAGGAACGGGGCAATTTTTACTGCACTGCCTTCTGTCTGCACGGCTGCCACGTAAAACCAAGAGGCAAACCCATTAGCCTTAGCACAACAGTTCCACCTATAATGTGTTCAGTTTGAAATAAAATGTTGCTGGTAAACTTGTAATTAACCCTCTGTTGACCTGTGATGAGGGGCGATCAAAGCTCATTGTAAACAACAGCAACTGGGTGCAACTACATGTCATCTTTCGTACAAGAGAATTCTTTAGCTCTAACTGACTGTGTATGGTCAGTTAGAGCTAAATAAGCCTCTTTAATGAGAGATAAATTGTGTTCAAGAGCCAAAAGTTAAAAGAAAGGCATAAAAAGTTAGTTTCTACCTGTCTTATTAACAGCCACCCAGTGAGAAGTTCAGGCACCATTTGTGGATGACATTACAGTCAAAATCAAAACCCAAGAGGCAGAATCCTTTATAGCATGTGTACAAGGGACGATGTAGAAGAAAACAACTGCTTTTCTAAACATTGATCACACTAAGCAATGCCTGCTCCCAAGATGCACCACTGACCAGAACAGAACCCTACACCAGTGGGCTCAGAAAAGACTCTATTAAAGAGCAAGAAAACATGTTGTTTTCACACATGAACACCAGAGATTTTCCTAGAGAATTTGCTGAAAATGACCCTATTAAAGAGCAAGAAAACAAGTTGTTTTCACACATGAACACCAGAGATTTTCGTAGAGAATTTGCTGAAAATGACCCTATTAAAGAGCAAGAAAACAAGTTGTTTTCATACATAAACACCAGAGATTTTCCTAGAGAATTGGCTGAAAATCTGGTCCAGACTCAAAAGTATGTGGGAGAAATTGCTTAGCTTTGTTAATAGCATCTAAAGAATACCAGAAAAAACTTCTCAATGGCCATTTTTGTTTGTATCTCAATATCACATTTGAGTATATCAACAGCATCATTGAGCCAGTGGAAAGCCTGATGCAGGTTAGAGGAGAAGAGTATAAAACAACTGCTCTTCCAGGCAGGCACATTCAGGCAAAATAAATTAGCTGGTACATTCAAGCAGTGTTTCACTTGACAATCACCAAGAGATTTTTTTTTTTTACCAAGGATCTGGCTGGAAATGTTGCAGACATTTGCATTCTCATTCGCCACTTCTCCGTAAGACAGTTTTCACGGCTGAAGCGCATGTGGGAGAATGGCTATTTCAAGAAAACTTGTGAATACCAAAACCAAGGTTTTGTCAAGTCAGCTAGGAACTGATAACAATAACAAAAACAACACGACTTTAAAACGCTGTCAATCCTTATGCAGCTGGAGAGTTTGAGAAAAGGTGGTTTTTGCAACACGAGCACCGCAGCCATGAAAACTTTCTGAAAATGTTCCAGAGGGACTGCGTGTCAGAATGCAAATGGCTACGACAGCCACATCTTGAACCTCTGTTGCAGGCAGCTACTTGGCAAAAACACAACCCACCCCCCCTCTATCTGTCAGTCAAGACTAACTGAAAAAAGTCTTCTCTACGAAAAGTTAAAAAATGTTTTGAGGAAGTGAAAACAATCTTTAGGCACTCAGGACGAACATTCAATCATACTGTCCTGCTACAGAAACAGTGCTTTGCTTGTGTGCGCAGCGAATGCACAAATCCTCCTCCTTACAAATTCACCCAGTGAGTGTTGGGATGTGAACAACATGGAAATACATGGAGAAGATCTGGGCCTCCTTGTCATTCTGTTTACCTCTCTTCTCCTCTCTTTCCCCCCTGCTGAATCCAGAAAGGGGCTGTAGCTCCTTCAGAGGTTATCAAACAGATCTAACAATCATCTGCAGCTTAACACAACCCTCTCAAGACCCAGTTAATATTTAATTAGCACCAGTCCTACTTTCTGCTTGCTGACATTACTGTTAACCGACAGTGAAACATGCAGCATATGAACATTCACCACATCGGGACAAGAACAGTTAGTCAATTAAAGGCCTAGTAGTCCTTGAAGGAATGCATCCTTTTAATGGCAGAATTTTAATCTGCTTATGTTGAGAAGTGATGAAGTTGTTCTGGTCAAAGCTTGAAGAAAACCTTAAGCACAGTATCATGTGACAGCACAAGATCTTATGCTCAGTGTATTTGTTGTGGACGTGTCAGCTACTGCCACATCAAATTTTAGCTCAATGTTTGTAAAAGTCACTTTTGTGTTGGCTAAGGTTGATTAGCTTGGCCAACCATCTTGACATGGATTTACTTCAAAAGTTAATGAGTTGTAGATGTACATACAGTGATCGCTTTCTGAAAGTTTTATTACAAACAGTCCAGTAGTTCACGAGATATTTTTGCTAATAGACACATAGGGTTGACTTCAACAGTTAATGCTAAAGCCTTAGGCAACGATCTTGCACAATGAGTAGCACTTTGAGTATGTGTTGTGAATGATTCTCAGCTACAACCACACCACATCTTAGCACAATACCTGTAAAGTTGACTGAATTATAGCAATGTTTTTTAAGGTCAGTTGGCTGTGACAGCCATCTAGAACTGAGTTGGCTCCAAAAGTTAATCATTTGTAAAGGGTCATTCAATTAAATTTTTTTGGAAAGTTTTATTTAAATCTGTCCAGTAGTTCATGAGATATTTTGCTAACAGACAGACAGACATGCAGACAGACAGACAGACAGACAGAGTTGTCTCTAAATAGTTATAGACACATTTTTAAACAAAGATCTTCGGTGATCTGTTAGTGCTCAAAATATGTGCTGGGGATCAGCCTCAGTCAGAAACATGCCAAACATTTTTTGTGTTTTTAAGGTCAGTTGGCTCTTGCTGCAATCTTGAATCAGGTTGTCTCTAAATGTTAATCAGTTGTAGATGAAAATCAAATGACTACTTCATGCAAGTTTCATTGGAATTCATTTGGTGGTTCTTGAGATATTTTGCTAACAGACAGACATGTACACATGCACACACACGAGCAAAAACATTATCACCCATCTTTCACTTTTCCGTGGTGGGCAAAAACAACTACTAACACAAAATTGCCATAAATGCCCTCTCTCTGCCATTACAAAATGTAATCTTTTGCAACAAAGAGTTGTGTTTTAAGCCATATTGTGCCCCATACTCCTCTGGCACAAAAACAGAAGGTTTAAATGATTTAGTTCAGGCATAGCAGGAGAGTGAACAGGCTATTTCTGGGGACTCTCTCCTTCTCATCACAAATATGTAAAGAGTTTCCCCATGAAAAATGCAACAACAAACCAAGACTGAAAAGGATATTAAGGCATTTAATGGCTGCCTACAATCGGACGCATCAGTTGACTTCTCCAGTCTTTGCTGAAATCTTTCAATAGCATACACAAGTCTTCTAAACATGTGCTTTATTTTTTTTATTACTGACTGATACGTAAATCACTTGTGCACATTATTCTTTGTGCTTCGAAATTCTTGGGAAGATGGTGGTTGTAGCACAGCTGCCACACAGCTCAACTCATCTGCTGGCACATGCTTTCAAGGACACTTCTTTCTGGAGGGACCTTTTGAATCAGAATCCGTTGTGACGTAGAAAAATAAATTTTGAGGCAAATGCACAAAAAGACATTAAGATCTCAAGCAGCATTCATCCTTATAAAAGGCAAAAAATATATCTATAGTTGATTTTGATTTTTTTTCTTAAATGACCACTAACTGTTTCAGTTCTGCAAAATAGGAGAAAAACCAAAAAAAGAGAAAAAAGAAATCCACTCACGTCGACTCTCATACATGCTCCTGGACTGTGCCCAGATCTTAAAAGGGTCTGGCTTCTTCTGGAGAGTGAGCATGCCATCTGCAGGGTCCTGGGGGGGCAAGACTGGCAGAGGCTGAGTGGGGGCAGCGGGAGTGGGGACCACTGCCTCACTGGGCATGGCAGAGGGTGGGTGGCTGGGAGAATCGGTGTGGGTGCTGCGATGGCTGCACACACTGTGCTGGGAGCTGTTCTGACTGTCTTTTCTCTCCAACTGGTGCTGGGTGGACAAAAAAACAAAAGCAGAAGTGAGTGTATGTGTGTGTGTTTGTGTGAAGGACAAGGCTGGGTATAAATGCAAAGGTATAATATAAAGAGTCGGGGAAGAAACAGCAGAGAAAAGGCAATGAGTGCGTCAGTGATAAAAGTGGAAAAGAGGACAGAGAATAAGAAAAAAACATCCAAGGTCATCTTTTTTAGAGTTTCGCAGCAGAACATTTCACACAAAAAAATGTATGTTAAAGTGTCAGGAGAATTGACATGGTTTCCATGGTAGCGACACAAAGACAGTTTGAAAATATAAGCAAATTTTTAATGAAGAAACATGCTTTTTAATAAATTCAATGCTTCCATTTATTGCTTTTTATCACATTTCCAATTCCCTGCATGGAAAAATAAAAAGAAATGAAAAGGTGGCCTCAGCAGGAACAGAAATGTGAATAATTTGGACTAAAAGCTTCAAACCCTTTCAGGTTAAACAACTAAAATATTAAATCTGGCAAAGGACCTTAACTCTAGTTGTGAAAATACAAGAAAAAGCAGCAGATCGCAACAAAATTTTGCACTGCTTCCATCGGTTTTACTGACCTTTTAAACCTTGAAATCAGTTTGTCTCAAGCAACAGGACACTGAAACCCTTTGCAAAATTTTAATGCAGGGCAAGATCCAAATGCTAGAACAGAATATAGAGCGCCTTGCTTCTTTTGGCGGCAACTCTTCCTTTTTAATCTTTTTATTCTAATACTGCAACTACAGATAGTACATATTACCACGTTAAGATTTCCAAACTTACAATAAAAAAACACTTTCCAAACACATAAAAAATGAGCCCCACTCACAAAATGTGATTACTGACACTGAAAAAGGGCCACGCTGACAAGCGAATCATTTTTTATCTAATAAAAATAATAAACCAGCGTAATAAATGGCGGAGAAGTCATGGCTCTGTATTCCGGTGTCTCACTCATCACAGAGTATGAGACGACTCCAGCGATGCTTCTTAATGAGGACAACAGCCACACAAAATTGTCTTCTCATTTGATCACAAGAGACTTGCTTAATGAGGTGGGACAGAGCAGTCTCATCTTGCATACGGGAGTTTACTGTGAGCTTCTATTTAGACCGAACTGAAGGCAAAATTGTTGTTCTTGGCTGCAGTGTGACATTTCACAGACTTAACACACAGGAGAGAGAAGTCTTATCCTCAGATGGACGCTAATCTAAAGTGACAGTTGGGCATTTGGGCCACTATTGGTCCCGCTCGACCCCCCAAAGGTGAATCTACTGCCACATCATGCGGCCTGGAAAGGTAACACCTCTTCCCTGGGGGATCCCAAGCTAATTCTAAAACCCAGTTGGGGCTTTTAATGCCAATCAAGAGACATGGGATGAAGTTTTTTCTTCTAAATTGGTGGGAATTGAACCTGTCACTGACAGAAAAACCCTTTTTGCTTAAATGTGGCGGCTCTCTGAAGGTGAAATTAACAGCACTTGTGTGAATGTGTCAGCATTTATGCTATTGTTTTCCTGTTTCTTCAAGTTTCAAGTTTCTTTCTTGTGTTTTCACAATCAAACAACTTCTGCATACTTTGTGCTATTTTATTAACTTATAAATTATAACGTTCAGCTCGATTGTAAATAGTGTTATGACTTTTGTTTTCTTTTTATACTTTTCAAAATCCTTACATCTATCCATTAGTTTAGGGTGCCTATCTCCACAGGTCCCTATTCTGTTACTTTTAGCTACTGTAATGCTATTTTTAGCTTTTAGCTACTGTTTTCCCACTTTTAGATTTTAACTAATGTTCTGCTACTTTTAGCTTTTAGTTACAGTTTTGCTAATTTTTGCTTTTAAATACTGTATTGCTGATTTTAGCTTGTGTTCTGCTTGTTTCAACTTTCCCATTTGAATTAAAAACTCCTCATTCAGAAAATTTCAGCGGCAATCAGAATTCACACTGCATTTTCACAAAATATGCAATTTTTCGAGTTTAAAGTAGCATCTTTTCTGCACCTGTATTGATACATTTAATTAGAGATTAACTGTAAAAAAATAAAAGGGCGTTTCCTCTTTAAACTTCTATAAAGACCCAATATCCCCAGATAATCCCTCCCTTTTTGCTTACATGTCTTTTCCTGGTCTCTTTGGCTGACCTCTGTAACAATCTCTCCACCAGCTCACTGTGGCACCATTGCCCCCCTTCTCTCTCTGTATCTTTAGGTGATTTTAGTGATTCAATATGATTTTCTTTCCTTATTCCCATCCCTTTTCCCCTATCCTCCTTGTCCTGATGCTTCTTTCCCCTGTCTTCTCTCATCTGTGGCAGTCTGCCCTCCCCAACAGCTGGTCACAGTTACACCACTCTGCCCAGGTTACGCTCAATCAGTCACAGGCTGGCAGCATGGCAGGAGCAGAGGGATGTAGAGAGACAGAAAGGCAACAAAAAAGTGACAACCCAGAGACAAAAATAAAAAGAGAGGGAAAAAAAGGATGTGGCAAGAGTGGCAGGAAGATGGAGATGGAGAAGGAGGAAAACAAAAAAGAAGAGGAAGCTTTCTAAACCTTCAGCTGCAAGAACAGCAAGAGTTACACATCACACGCCTGTGCCTTTTGTTCTTAAAATAGCACTTCTTTGAGTAAGAAGCATGCATGATATGCACACAAACAAGAGAGTTGAAGACACGGTATCTACTCACCACCAGCTTTGGGCTCCTCTTGGCTGGCACCACTCCTGCAAAACATCGGCAGAAAGACAGAGAGAGCATTAATGACCTGCGGTGCTCCTCCTCTTGCGTTCCCCTCTGGTCAAAACCTCCTCAGGACAAACGGATGGACCTGTGGTTTCTGCTGCAGAGCAGAGCGCAACTGGCCTGCTCTTCCTCCCTTGTCTTGCCCCTCTCTGTTGCTTTCTCTCTCTCTGTCTCTCTCTCTCTCTCTCTCTGAGTAACACACTGCACTAGGCTGCTTGAGATCTCCTCCCCTTGGCTTCACTTGGTGCTCTCACCCGTGTTAATAGAAGAGGGCTACTAATCTATCTGCATTAGCCAGACTGAGCAGCTGGGACAGGCTACAGGTTTCCTCTAAAAGCCAGGAATACTTCTGGTTGGTACCTGTCTCACACAAAAGGTCTCAGCTGTTACACCAGAGAAGGAGCATCACATCAAAGCAAAGCCCTGCTATGCACATCTTCTGAGTAGCTGTTCCTCTTCTCTCAACTCCACTGCTTTTGCTCAGAGCTTACATTGAAAAGCTGATCTTCTCTCTCTCTGCTTCCCCTTTCTTTCCTCCAATTCCCTCCCCCTTCTCTTTTCCCGTGCACCATGCCTTGCTGTGCCTTTATCCATCTCTGCCTCTCTTACACAACATGCTGTAAGGAGTACCCAAGAAGATCAATGTCATTTGTGCTAATTAAATATTAACGCAAGAAGCCAGATGCCAGAGGGGGAGATTCACAGGGTTTCTTTGCAGAAAGTAACAATTATCATCTTTCTGTTCGCTGGTTTTTCCACCTCAAACGTGTCACATTTTCAGTCAGACTCCACCTGACTGGTTAGTCCAGCTTTTTCATTGCTTTTCAAGAAAACTCTTTTCACCTAGCAAACCCCAATGTGCAGAGACAAAAATAGACAAATGAATGCATGAACGACATGAGGCAGGACCGGGACAAGGGGCTGCTGTTGCCAAGGCAATCAAGTAGTGCTGTATACAAAAGCAGCACAAGGAATGAGTTTCACATCACATTTACATTATCTGCAGAACTTTGATACCCTCTAACCTCTTTGTCTTAAACTGCAGTCCCTCTCACAAAACAAAACAACAAAAAAAACATGTGATACCAAGCATGTACAATGGATTTGAAATGGAATTTTCCAGTGACATTAACAAGCAACATGCAAACATCCATCTTAGGCATTTCTGCAGCACTGGCAAAAAAAATCATTAAATGTTAAAACTCTCTGTTGCTGCAAAGCCCCTCTCTCCACACGATTTATAATTCATCCCTATTTTCTCGCTCTCTCACGAGCGCTCGCTCTGTCTCTCAGATTAAGAACCAAATGGAACATCTCTCCTCCCAACATGCAGCTGAAATATANNNNTATATATTTGGGAGGTCTGACTGATTGCAGATGTATTTGTGGGTGTGGTTGACACATAAGGGACATACATCACAGGGTTAGACGTCAATAATAACAGCTTCAGATTACAGAAGCAGGTTATGTGACCCTCAAGCTTCAAACTGGGCTGTGGGTAAAAGGTCAACAGAAACCTTCCACTTTGAATCAACCTCTAAATATCACTGAGTTAGCAACAACGTCAGTATCATTGGTGGTAAATATATTGAAATTTATTAAGGACAAATGTCACCACGGATGTTTATTTTAATTAGAACACCTCATGTCACTTGTGAATGCGTCTTTGTGTGTGCCTTTTTTAATCTGCTTAATTTATTTCAACATTGTGATGCTGATGTATATAATTCAGATCTGATTAAATCTGGTTACATTCAACATTTATGAGCAGCAGACTCTCAGTAAAATAAATGCGACAAATCCACTTTTCCTCACGCAAATCTGAGGCAACATGCATAAATGCATGCATGCTGAGTAATTATGGGACATTAGCATGGGAGGTAAGCAAGACGATGAGCGTTTATTTATGAAAAAGGTGCATATATTGACAATAATGCATGAACAAAGAGCTTTTTTAACATGCACCGGTGCCATGATCCTGGAACACGAGATCTGCTCAGAACACCACAAATAAATGTCGCTTTATTTCAGATTGTTGTTATTGAACAGTGAAAGTGAAAAATGATATTAAAACAAATTGATGTATGAGAACGGGACAGTGGTCACTGGCACTGCTACATCATCTAAGACAAAACCAGCTGCCAATTTTGACAAAACCCAAATTGGCCTTCATGCAATGGGAGAGAATTGTGATCTATGTAAAAAAAAAAAAAACAACAACAACAAATCAGAATCTTTTCCTGTGCGGAAATTAACTGTAACGAGTTCACCTGTCAGTGCTGTCAGATAAGCTCAATAGGGAGGTATTTAACAGGCGAGGGGAAATTAGAGTAAGGTTAGTTAGCTTAGTAAGGTTTTGGACAGTTGGGGTTTAGTAGAAAATAAGGCAATTTTGTACCACTTGTTTCCCTGTGTACATTAAGCTGTCATTGTGAAACTTTTCATATGAACAGAGACAAACATTACACTTTGTTAATGACACTGCATAGATGTGATTTATTTTTAAGAGAGAGGAGAAAAATGTATTTGTCTTCATACTAATTATACCTAAGACAATAGAGGGGGCTTTTTTAGTACAGTGGTACAGATGTAGGCCTATGAATCCTCACAGGTTTATGGTAAACCATGCTAACAAACTAATTGGTGCATATCATCTTTGGCATTAAATCATGTGTAAACACTTCTGTTGATGTAGGAGTGGGAGGCCTACTTATTTCTTAATTTGCTCAAAAAATTTGTTTTCTTCCCATCTGTCATATTTTATCAGGAAAAGATAAAAGACGAGAGTGGATTTGAGTCTCGCGTAGATTTTTACCTCATGAGCAGCAACAAGTGATCAGGTAAACAATATGTTTTGATGTTTTTGGGTGGACATGAAGTGTTTTTTGTGCACAATGTGCAGCTCTGTAAACAGCCCTCTGTTTCAATCTGCTGCTGAGGCTGTGGCCTTGGTGGCTCAGAGCACAGCCCACACACAGTCAGTGAATAGTTCTTCCTCCAGGTTTTCTATATGCGTTTTTTTTTTAAAGCAAGTGCAACATGAGTAATGCTTGGCTTTGTTGAACAAAACTCATCAACGTTTGTCCTTGCTCTACTTATAAGATCAGCCCATTATCCGATTGTCCTCTGCCTTCATCTACTCTAAATGACATTGTCTCACTCTGTATCAGCTGTCTTGACATATTCAATCCTCCACCTTCATTTTATTTCTCTCCCTTCTGTCTTTTCATTTTCTCTCCTCTTTCTGTTCTGTCTGTCGCTCAGGGGACAGAAGCGCTCTGCAAGATCGTCATAGCAACAACGATGGAAAGATGGAGGAGTTCATAGCTGCCCTCCTTTACATGGAAGGGTATTATGGGTGAGAACATTAGATTTCATCTGTAATAATTTGTAGGGAAAGGTTTCCTTGACTTCAAATTCATTATAAGTTTTGCAGCGATTTATAGCATGAAAAATATTTTAAAATAATAAAAATGTAGCAATTATAGAAGAAATGATTAAATCATTTTGAAATGCAGAAAATGTATAAAAAGGTATTTAGTCAATCTGGTTGTAAACAACTTTAAGGAAATCAGTGATAACATTTTTGTAAAAGCTCTAAACTGATGTAAAGAATGCTTAGTTACACAAAAAAGGCAAAAAATACGGTACTTGTTCATTTCAAAAGTTTATCAAATAATAGTGGATAGAAAGAAAACTGTGTGAATTGAGTTTTTTAAAACAGAAATTAGTACACATATCAGTTATTATAAAGGCATGCCGCCACACATCATTTTAGAACCAGAATAAACAAACTATATATTTTTAGTTTCCACTAGAACATGTTTAAACTGCAATGATCAGTTTTACTGTGGAGCTAATAGATTGTTAGCCTGTTTCCTGCTTGGTTTTTACAATTTTCTAACATACAGTACCATTTTAAGGCATCAAAAGACCATATTAATAACATACTTTAAGTTGTTTTTACATTACATAAAAATGCAATGAAAGCCATATTACTTAAACAGTTCAGTTGAATAAAGATTGTGACATTTAATGTGAGAACATTTAGGTCCTAAATAATCAGCAAACTATTTTTAATGTTCATTAGTTTTGAGACATT
>JAOXNZ010000210.1:12710602-12740718 GCA_028566095.1 Kryptolebias brasiliensis
ATCAGGTGTGTTGGAGCAGAAAAACCTAAAACTTCCAGGACAGCGGCTCTCGAGGCCTGGAGTTTGACACCCCTGGTTTAGAACTTTCACTTTAAAATCTTATAATTTGGTTTGTGCCTTTCAATCTATAAATATGGATTAGATTTGCAATTCTCATGTTGATGCACGTATACAAATGATCTGCACACATTTGGACAATTTAGTGGAATAAAAAAGATACATGAAAACAAAGATGTGAGTGTTTGTGGAGTGTCTGAGGAGAAAAAAAAAAAGACGAAGCACAACCCTCCTCACAGGCAGATGGCAGTGTTAACAGGCTCACAGGAAAAGATTCTGCATCACAAAGACATGATGTAACTGCCAGACACACATTACCTTACAGAGGAGGGAGATCATAAACATACACACATGCTATCTCTCTCCTGATCTTGCTCTGAACATTCGTACAAGACACACTCCACAGTGGGGGGGGGGGTGTTTAGAGGAAACTTAACACAGATGGAGATTGGTACACATGCACAGACAAAACTAAAGCTGAAGAATCAGAAACTTCAACAAACTGAGAGGCTAAGGAGAGGTGCAGCGGTGCCCTCACCTGTAAAACTGTTGTTCATTTCCGTGGCCTGGTCGTCATCGTCGTCGTCAGCAGGCACTACGCGGACGTTTTGCATGTCATTGTAGGACTTGGTGCGCTTTGGGGTGGACTGATGGGAGCCCGTATCACTGAGAGTCACTGTCCCAATGATGGGCTGCCTCGGCGGCTTTGGGGTCCCATAATAGTTACCTAGGCAACAAGAAGGACATTAGCATGCTCGAGAGAGACACAGTAGGGAGAGAGAAGGAGATGAAGAGAAGGAGCCAGGGATAAAAAAGCACAGGCAGTGCAGGGGGACAAAGAAGCGGCCAGAGGCTCTACCCATAGTCTTATGCTGAGAGTAAAAGACACGAAGCTGGAAGGCGGTGTGACTACAAATTGTGAAAATAACACACAAAATCGACTTGTTTGTGTTTCAGGCTGTTTTTTCTAAACTCTGAAAGCATCTCAAAACATTCATTTTATTTTTGCCAAAACTATTATTAGTTAGCAGAGCATTTCTCATAATCAAGTTTTTCCTTTGATTTTGTCCCAATTATGGGTCCATATCTTGTTTTCTATGCTGGCTTAGAGGCCTTACTCCACTTTCTGCCAGTTTGAAAACCAAAATGTTACCGTTTTAAATTATGCTCAATCACTTGCATGACAGCAGTTTAATTAAAAAACTAAAAACCCCATTTCAATTAATTTTCTCTTCCTTTATTTTTAAACCAAAACCAACAACTAATCAGAATTATTATGGAAAACTTAAAAACACATAACTAAATTTGTTTGTTTGAAGAATATCCTGCTTAACTTCCTGCTGATCGCATGTTGAAAATATTGCTCATTCTCTCACAGACATTTAAAATGGTGTCAGAACATACAGCCACTAACTAGTTAGCACAGCTTAGCTTTAGGAGTAAAAATAGAAGGGATTTTTCAAACCACATTCTGAGTGGGCTTCGATCACATATAGGCATGCAACTGTAAAGGCCAAAATTTTAAGAAAACAGTTACACAAATAAATACTATTCAAGCCATTAGCTATTGTGAGTTTGCAATTTATGTCTTAAAATGTAGCCTTACTTATAAGACAGCCGACACATGAAAAACAAGGTTTTAACATCCACCCTTTATTTAAATATGAACAGGCATTATCCGTGTAAGTAATTGGTAAGCTTGGTCCGGTATTTTACTTGGGATCATGCAAGGGTCAAACGTTATGATTGGCTGGAGGTCTATACATGATGAGTGACTGGCTGTATGGCATATTTGAGTTTTCCTATTCCTGGATAGCTGGAGATAAGAAAGAAATAATGGCTATAGGAGAGCTTAAAAGAAAATCTCACAGTATTATATATTAGACTGCATTATTCAATGTTCTTCATGGATAATCTTTACCAGTGCCGTATTCTATGACCCGTAGGAGAAGAACAAATTTGTAAGAGGTTTTAGGTAAAATAAAAAACTAGTTATGAGACATGGATGGACAGATGGATGGATGGATGGATGGATGGATGGATGGATGGATTACTGTATTATGGATGCATTGCTGTTATATAAATGCTTATGTCTTCTTCCTAACATTTACTTAATTACAATGTAATGGTAATGCGAATGGTGTGTATACGATAACATAAAAATCCAACATGGCTGCCTTGTGCATGGAAGAGTTGATAGCTTCAGTTAGAAACTTGTTTTTTTTCCACTTTTGTTGGTTTATAATTTAATAAATCAGTTGCAGTCACAGTACTAAACTACTTCTGTCAGGAAACATGTTGCTTGATACAGTGTTTGAATACATAAAATACAGAGAAATACACTGTTTTTGCCTTCTATTGCTAATTATAGTTAGCCAAATCACTGCCAGATCGAAGTTTCAACTTCCAAGGTAAATGAAAAGCAGCAATAGTTAAAACCACCTCATTGTTTTCACATTCACTTGCATGCAAAACCTGTGTAATTTAAATGTTCCTATTAGCCTCAGTCCAAAAGAGTCATCCAGGTCTGTCAGTGGGCCAATATTTTGTCACTGTATACTAGTTTTGTAAACACCTGGCTCAATCTCCCAGTCAGATTAAAAGCACAACAAAGTATTAGAACATAAATACTTGTTTTAAGAAAATACTGCAGGAAAATTTCTGTTATTCACATTTCTACAATGCTTTATTTACAGAGTGCGAAAATTGAAGAATGATTACATGATCATGCCTAAAAAACATCTGCTTCTCTGACCTAAACACGTAGCATGAATAGTATTGTATACACAATACTAAACAACTGGTTAGTTTGCTCATAGTATGAGTGCAGGAATAGTAACTTGATCTTTGGTACAGTGAAGCTGATGAGCTCCCAGACTGTCTAACAATGAGCAAATCATTAAAGAAGTTTGATTAAACTTGTACTTAAAGAGCGATTTTGCCCATAGATCATTTTAGGGTTAAAAAAATACTATGTTACAATATTGAGGTTTAAGGTATTAAACCGAAGTTCATAAAATCAATAATTTTTAATTCATTTGCCTACATCCAGCATCCAGATTTTTGTTTTTCCTGTTTTCCTTCCTGTTGTGTGGATGGCTACAGACTCCTGTGGACAGGTATTTGACATTGTCTGCATGAAAGGGAGCAATGTGCCAACACAGAGCAGAGCCAGTGCCAAGCAGATTAATGTCCTAACATTCTCTCTCAGCCCCACAAATACACTCTCACACACAGGCACACGCACACACAAGTCAGACTTAGCACTGCCGGACACACAGCCTAACAAACAATCACAGTCCCACCCTCAAAACCAAACACGTGTTTACACACACAGGTTTGTGTCAGTATGAGACTTAGCCCTGCACAACAGTGTCCTAATCAGAGTGAGCGGGGCAGATGTGAAGAGACCTGCTGTCTCCTGAATGCAGCTCCCCTCATCATGCACAGTTTAATCAGAATCAACTGAGTGCACGGTCTTACAGCCTCCCTCCATGTAGTGCTACGCTCATTGTGTCCATGGAGAATGAGGACACCTGCACTATCATGCATCACATCAAGTGCCAGTTGTGATTATCGTTCTCACCTTCATACGTTCCTATTTCCAGTAGTGTGCCACTCTCCTCGAGTTGTAGGAAGTCCTCCACAGACAGGAAGTTGTAATCCACCCCTGGGACCTCTCCGTCTCGAGGGGCGCGGGTTGTACCTGTGCAAAGAAACAAACAAAGATTATGTAGGCAAAAAAACGATTTGAATTACATGTTTGCATTTGAAGGGAAAAACATGCTCTATATGCTTTTCTTTTCTCACACCTACAACATTAACAGGCTGTCATTACAGCTAACATGATCCCAAGTGTCATTTAGTTTTTTGATGATGATGATGAGCCACCACCAGGGGTTCTAAAATGAAGAGGGTGTGATTGTAATTCTGCACCATCACTGGAAGCTCACTATCTGTTGAGAGGCTGCAAATATTATGTCAAGAAATTAAATCACGGCTCACATCTTGAGCAATCAATCTGTCTCATGGGAAACAGCTGCCTGCTAAGTCAGAGGAAAAAATAAAGGTCACCTTTTGCAGTGAACTACTACTGATACTGTTAACAGTCTATCAGTTTTCTCATAGAAAATATTATAATAAAATTGTAGTTGTATTGTTTAAGCAACCTTTGATTGCGACTGCATTGCTCAGCAACCTCTGGTACTGAACTGCAGTAGTGTCTGCAGTTTGATTTTATTGTGTTGCAATAATGAATTTTTACATTGAGACTGTATAATCCAGACTCATTCATTTGTTTAGTAAAATCAAAGATGCTGTATGTTTGGCATATTTCTGAAAGATCTACATGTTAGAAATTTGAGACTAAATCAACTTTGGGGTCTTAAATTCTCTTTAAAGTTATACTGTCAATAATATTTTCCTTCCTGGTCCAACTACTCTACTGATCCCCTCTCAGGGCCAATAAACTGGGCTCTGTGTTGTTTTACTTTGTAGTGGGAACAATTTGTAGGAGGAACCTGACACCAGAAAAAGAAGAAAGGGGCTACTGTGTGAGGGACTTTACATAAAAAAGATGAGATGACATAACAGATAATTGACAGTAATTTGAACTCATCTGTGACCGGAACAGAAGTTTACATGCACATTTATACACGTTTACACATGAATATAACAGCAACTTTTAAAACTGATACTCATACAGCAGCGTGAACCACACCAGACCATGTTTAGTTGTTTTATACAGGTTCTCAACAATACAGATTACAGCATAAAGAAAAAAAAAACCCTTGCACCCCGCAGTAACAAGATCTGATATCTTAAGAATAGTGTAGGTGTGGGGGGCAAAGGTCTATACAAACTCATTCCGAACAATCCCACCTTTTATCCTTTAAATAAATATTCTACATTAAAGCTTGTTTATTTTTTTATCCTTTCAGCAGCAAAACTTTCAAGATGACTGCTTCTGCTAGTCGTAGGATTGGTAGTGTAACATGTGAAAATGCTCATAAATTAAAGGTTGCTGGTCTTGACAGAGATCCTTCTTACTTATTAAAAAGATGTAAGTGGACCCTCTTCAATAAAGTCTGAGAAGAAATTGATTTTCCTGATATTTGTATGTACCTCTTTCTATAGTTAGTTAAAATATTGTAAAATAGTATTTTTTTTACCCTAACATGGACATAGTGTTCATCACATCTACATTTCTGGTCCTAGATTCCAGATGTCTTCATGAATTAGAGCAATTATTTTGTTTTCTTTAATTTTACTTTTTTTAAGTATCTAAAAAAAAAAAGACGATAGCCCAAAGGTTTGCTGAATTTGCTTGTATAGACTACTGCACAACTGCTCATTTCCATTTTAATAGATTGTCATAAAGTCCACAACCATTATCAAGGGACTTTTTGGGTGTGACCTCCAAGTGAAACCTCAGTGATGATATCACGTGCACAACCATTATTCCTTGAGCCACCTAAGACCCTCCAACCCAATGTGCACTATATATATACAATTTTTTTTTTTGTACAAAGTTGTGAATTTTGCCACATTAATACATTTCATCACAAAGGTCCACAGGTGTTTGGAACACACATTTATGAAACTCGAAGCATTTGCTGAAATATATAATTTTCACAAGTCATAATGACATTTCTTTCCTAATTTGTTCTGATTATTGTTCAAATTTCCATCTGCCCAGCACCTGTTAAGATGTCTGGACCACAGTGTTGCTTTTAGGCAGCAGATAAAAACAGAAATTAGTATTCCATGTCTTTTTTTATATCAAAAATGTGCTTTTTTCTAAGGAGAAAGGCACTAAACCCTTTCAAGTGTGATTGTTTGCCTTTCCAGTATGCAAGCGCACACTCTATCCCTTGAGGTACAAGCAGCCCACAAGCACTACATAATAGCTAAGCTTTCACAGAGCACTGCTTAGTGCTACACCTGCAGTGCTGAGGAAACAGTGATTCTCTTTACCACTTTTCTTCCTGCCTCTTTGAAAATTAGACTCAGAACAACTGATAAACTGTAGGTGAGAAATTTGCCCACTGAAATGTAGTGCTCAGACCACCAGCAATAAATAAATAAATTCAAAATAAAGCATTCCTCACATGTAGAAAACAACATAATGAATCATCTGATAGTTTACGGCAGAAGCACACAAGCAAAGCATTGCTTTGTATTCACCTCAGTGGGGCAGGATGAGATGAAAGCAAAGGTTTCTGGGAGTTTGAATCATAGGAATGGGAGGTCCCCTGATAGAAGGAGATGTTTTTGAGGCTCAGCGTGCTTTAAAGACTCTGTCTGCTGAGGCAGGAATGGAGCCGTTACTGTAGACATTTTTGCCACAATGGAGGCCTCTGAAAGGCTGACAGATTCAATTGCACTTACATTACAGAAGATTGAAACCTTTCTTACATCACTGTCACATGTTAAACATAAAATAATTTCCTTACTAGTATTTCCATTCTTAAGAAATAGTAATATAAAATTTATATTGTATACCATGTAGTTTATAATGCCCCATGGGGTGATTGCTGCTTCTTAAATCCAATAATAAAATAAAATTTCACATTTTTGCACACTTTAAAGTCATGTGAAAGGGTGAAAATTGCTTTATAGATAGAAAACTAAACCAGTCATAGAAAAAAGCAAAATACGTCTTTTCAACTATTGATCAGTAATAACGGATTAAAGCTGAATGACTTAAAAAATAAGCAAATCTCCTGGCAATTGTCAGTGTACAAATATGAGCAGAATTATGAAATGCAAACACCACACCCATTAGGAACAAATATGTCCTATTTTCAACATTATTATCATTTGTTATGTTTGCTACTGTGTCAGAAATCATAAAACATGAAGCAGCAAAGAGATCCTTTATCAACCAAATCAGCTTCAGTGTTGAATCAGAACCAGTCCTGAAGTAGTTCTTTACTTACTGTTGGGTCATGTTCAGTTGGGGTGTGTGTGCTGTGAGGATGTGTGAATTTGGATGACTTCAAACGCCCATAATACCAAATATATGCAGTGAAATGCACACTGGCAGTGCATGTTGTCTTTTCTGAATATAGACATTAAAAATACAATTTGGACAGACAATATAAAAAATTAAAAAAAATTCTAATGTAACTTAATGTTAATTTTGTGTGTTTAAAGTAGCTGTAAAATTTTGCACACCACTATACAATAAAAGAGCTAGTTTTTATACCAGATTAACAAAACCAGATAACATCAAAATGTTATTTAAATTTAAACATGTGCAGCACTATTAAAATCTGTTCTTATTCATGCTTTCATTAAGCTTTTATACTATGCATTTGGACATGCATGTCCTCTGGCATCCATCAGCAGCACCCCTGCTGCCTACAGCCTTGGTTCTTTAAAACCAAAAAAGAACTGGATTGATTTCCCACAGCCAGAGAGCCTTCACTGTGCCATAATATTAGATCACTTAAATAAGTCTTCTAGTTTATGTTTACCATTCCTTCTAGTGCTGTGGTCATCAATTAATAATCAGTGAGGTCCACCTAAAGAACATTATTTGTCTGAGACATACCAAGCGCTGAAAAAGGAAATAGAGACGTTGGTCCAGATTTGGCCTGCAGTCTGACACTTGGGAACCTCTATTCAAGTGTGTATTCTGAAGTACAGCAGAAGACCACATTACGGGGGTCATAATAAACAATCACATTAAAAAACATTTCATAATGTTTTAAATAGTCTGTTTGATGTCTATAACCCCAACCCAAGCACCTGATAAAAGTGATTATTTTCTCTGCCCCAGCAAACACACTGTGCTACTGCAGCCCTGTTTGTGTGAGGATGAAACCTATGTTTGACAGTCAAAGCAGAAAAAAACTGATGCTAAATAATCATTGGTTTTGAATTAGAACTGGAGTCATTTTGGTGAAAAAATATATCTAAATCCCAGGCATACTTTACAAAGCTTACAAGGTTACACTTCCAACTAAAGTTGAGCTACTTAGAATAAATATAGTGCAGTTTGTTTACAATTCAGATTATTCAGTAAAACTGCTCCAAGTTTTAAAACAGTCCTTATAGTCTAAATGTTTAATTACAAATTATGAAGCTGCTGGTGGACAAAAAAAATGATTACTATTCATTTTATATTTCTAAGGACCTAAAATAAACAAGCTGAGTCATGACTTAACACAAGCCTCTATTGGGAGCTTGTTCTGTGTTTACCAAAGTCATGTGGGATAAACTGTCCGCTATTTGTTGATCTTAAATATACGGATCAAGTGAGAACATCAATATTCAACATAAAATATTTATAATTCTCAATAAAGTCATGGTCCCATGCAGTGAAGGGCAATTAAATTACACAAACAGTATTTTTTGTTTAAAAAACCCCCCAAATAAACAGAAAAATAACAATCAAATACCTACCAAGTGTTTCAAAATACTGTAAAAAATCTGAACGAATGTAACTGTTTATATATATAATTAATTAAAAAAAATAATTATTTGGTGGAACTACTGTGCAAATTCAATGGAACTACATGCTGCTGCTGGACATAAGCTTTCCTATTGTTCACTTTATTTCTTTAGGTTTTTGTGGTAACTTCTTAAGCAATGAGTCTAATTATAAGAATAAAACAATTAGTCAAATGATGGAAAATAAAAACCCTAAAGGTCTCCTTTGTTATAGAGCAGTTTTGATAATTCAGACTGAAACAATAAAAGATGTTTAAAAGAACAGCTGTAATGGTACAGTGACAATAACAATGGAAAAATCTCGCTCAGCTGTCCATTTTTTGTTTTATGTGTAGATGACCTTTCTTACAATGCTCTTTGTTTTCTTTAGAATGAAACCCTCTAACTTGGTCAGGTTATTTCAACATATGATTGAAAATTTGATGTTGAAAGTTGTTTTACTACTGTTAAAGCACTGATAATGTCTTCCCTCCAGGAAACTATTTTGCCAAAATTACAACTAATTAAACATTACACAATTTGTCAAATGCGGGAGATCTCATAATCTCTGGTAAATTACATGCAGCCAAAGAGGCCTCCAGAGTACAACATTAGCACTGAGGCCAGGCTCATCTTCTTACTATCATTGGCCTGATAAACAATGTCAGGCCACTGTCACCATGAGAAACCATCTGTGCATAAAAATAAATGAATTAATGAATAAGAAATGAAAAACAAATATGCCTGAAAAACATTTTCAGCATCTAGCCACCACATAGAAAATATACCACTACACTGAACCCAGAAATCTTTTGAATGCCTGTTAGGGGAAAAAAAATAAATTTTGAATCATGAAC
The DNA here is from genome assembly GCA_028566095.1 of Kryptolebias brasiliensis. Taxonomy (NCBI): domain Eukaryota; kingdom Metazoa; phylum Chordata; class Actinopteri; order Cyprinodontiformes; family Rivulidae; genus Kryptolebias; species Kryptolebias brasiliensis. Next base: position 12,719,956 of record JAOXNZ010000210.1, read on the forward strand.
TCAGGTTTATTGTTTAAACTTACTTTAAAAAGAAATTTGACAAGGTCAAGTTAACATTTAGAAGCATCCAAAAAATGTTCTTGAAAAGTCACTTTTGCAGTTTGATTTAGCTTTATATTTTGTGCAAATGTACTTGAATATTGTACACTAAAAGAAAAATTGTGCTGCACATGTTTTGAAGCTTCTCCAGACACACGCTCAGGTGACAATTTAGTAATTATCTACATTTTCTAACTTTTCTCAAGGTGTCATGGATAAAAATGACACTCATGTACGTATATGAAATAACCTAGTGTGTTACTCATAAACAACAGAAAAATTACAGACAGGCAGAAAAGAACAAAGCTGAAGTGTTGTATAACAGTTATACATTTGATGTTCTGTTTTATTTGTTCGTTATTTAGCAAGTCACTGTACAAAGACAGAGATAGAAGCTTCATGTCAGACTTCGAGTCCTCACAGGAGCTCCTTAAACAGCAACACAAACATCCTAATCTGTCTTAAATCAACCAAATGTTAGGAGCTCCAACTAAGTGATCACAAAACAGGTTTTACTCAGACTATTTACTGTACACAGATCTTATGTTTGTCAGTCATTATGTTAACATTATTAAAACTACAAGAGTACTGATAAATCTGTTACCAATAGACTGTTAGTGAGTTTGCAATTTTGTTGCCAGACTTGACAATTTCTTACAGTTTTTTTTTTTATGTGAAACGTCAAATCAAGTGACTTTCAGTATAAATACCCTCAAAGCTTTGTGGCAAGAGTTACTCCTTTCTTTACTCCCACTGTCTGCTCAGTCAGCAGCAGCTTGTACATGGCAGTGTTGTCATTGTGTTGTGTTATAGGAGACTGCAGATGATGTAGGAAAGCACTCTGTACATACTGCTGCTTTTATTTTCTCTGAGTGACTGTTGTAAATGAAATACAGTCAAAACTGTGGCAATGGTCTTTTTAACAAATGCATGGTGGGTTCACAATTGCATGTTGTCTTTCAAAAGTGAGATTATAATCAAGAGGTGGTCCTGGCCTGGCCTGGCGAGTTGGATACCAGTGCTTAAAGAGATAGTCCAGACATTTTCTAAGTGTTCTGTTAAATAGTACCTTATCAGTGGTGACGTCAGTCACAGAGCACAGAGTATGGAAAAAGAGGCAAAAGGCTTTGACCAGGCTAGACTAATGGCTAGCCAAACAAGTGCCAGTTTTTCAGGCTTATAAAGCAGCTCTTTCTCAAAAATAACATACCGGTGTGAAAGAACGCTTCATTAGCTAACACATCACTCATGCACCATACAAGTTACAAAAATTGGAACGTGCATGGATGGCTGAAATGACACAACTTGTACTGTGATGTGAGTATTGACGTGCACTGCTGTTTGTGAGGCCAAGATTGAAAATCATAAGTGTTGAATAAAAGGAGAAGCTCAAAAATAGGCAAACTTTGTGGAGGGATTTGGCTGTGTTAAATTATCTTGTGAGCACAGAGCAGAAGAAAAGCAAACAGATGGAAATAAGTCGACACAAAACCAAAAGAAAACAAAGACTAATGGCGTCATGGATATGCAACATTGAATAATGTTCAGCTGCTTTTATTTGTTTTCCTGCCGGATTTTGCTACTTTCTCCTAATAATATCTGGCAGCACACATTCCATCAACGTGAATGACTGACCACCAGACACCTTGTCTGTCTGTGATATCATGGGTCAGATTAATCCATCCATCCATCCATTTTCTTCCGCTCCTAAGCAGAGAGACCCAGACTTCCCTCTCCTCAGCCACTTGGGAAAGCTCCTCCGGGGAAATTCCAAAGAGTTCCCAGGCCAGCGGAGAAATATAGTCCCTTCAGCGTGTCCTGGGTCTTCCTCTGGGCCTCCTCCCGGTGGGACATGCCCGGAACACCTCACCAGGGAGGCGTCCAGGAGGCATCCTAACCAGATGCCCGAGCCACCTCAACTGGCTCCTCTCGGTCAGATTAATATTCTGGGAAATGTTTATTTGCTGCCTTTACAAGAAAAAAAGAATCAATATCACTATGCTCAAATTAAGCTAATCGACTTAGCTAAGCACAAAGACCAGAAGCCTGTTTGTTTCTGCTCAAAGTTTCTAATTTAACCTTCTAACGTCTGTTCAAGTTTTTTATTCTCATTTATTTATTTTCCATAACCAGTTTATCACAGTCACGGGGACTGGAGCCTATCCCAGCTGTTGGTGGAGAGGTGGGGTACATAACAGACAATTCATCCCAGAGCCACACAGAGACACACAGAACAAACATGGATATTCACATCCAAAGTCCATTTAAAGTCATCAAATAACAACTAAACCCACTCAAATACAGGAAAGACATCATGCCAACTCTACAGAAAAAAAAGCTGACAGAGATTCAAACTGTTCTGTTCCTTCTGTGAGTTGACAGTACTAACCACTACAGTACTGTGTCACCATAATTTGTCTCAATTCAAAAAAACTAGTCTGACATGTTGCTACTGTACTTGCTACTTTTCCCCTCTTTCACAGACCCTCAAATCACATCAAGCTATTTTGCCTCATAGATTATTTTGTAACATTTTAGCATGGATCACAATTTAATTAGGTAAAGGCAGCAGCAGCAAGGGGGAGAGCTGCTGCAAAACAAGAATAGAGAATGTTCCTAAAATGGAATATGGCAGGATAGTTTTAACAGTAATTGTTTTTTGATGATTACCCTGTTTTTGTGATTGTTTGAAATAAAAATTAAAATCATAGCTACAAATTCAACTTCTTCCACAGCTCGAGTCAAGACTATGTTTTTTATTTTGCTGTAGTGGTATATATATCTTCTAAACCTCAATGACTTACTCATGTGAAATGAGTGTTAAGGTCAAAATCAGAGAACACAGTTTTAAACTTTCAGTTTAAAACCATAACTAGAAAACTACCAAATTTATATGCAACCAAAATGATCAATAATAATATAAACAGGAAAATCTTACCAAAATACCAAGTTTCATTAGTATTTTGAACAGAATGTTGCACCATGGTGGTAATTTTACCCAAGAGCAAGTTCAAGGCTCTTGTTCTTGTGCCAAAAAAATGAAGTAAGCGAATCAATTCTTTAAGGACATTTTTGCTTTCAGCCAGTGCTCAGGTAAAAATGAGTGGAAACAAATTCCAGCCTGATGATTGTTGAGATGATTTAAAATGCCACACCTCGTAAGAAGGATGTGTGTGTGTATTTAGCTTTTATACTCACTACATAATAAACACTTATTACATCTTTCACTGATGAGTTGTAAACACTTGCTGTCATTGTCACTTTGCATCATTATCAGCTGGTAATGAACTAATTAATAAAATGTGAGCCTGTACAAAGTATTGCAACTGACTGAACACCAAATTCCAAACAATAACTTGCTCACAGTTAGAATGTAAACATGTCGATGTGTTTGTCTATAACACGTTATCCATCTTTCAATTAGCAAAATATTTCAAGAATTTCAACAATGTGACAATAATTTGGACTGCATATAACCTAAATATAAAATTATATTGGAGGTTGATGAAAAACAAAATAAATATCTCCGAGCTCACAATTAATCTCGATGAATACAGATTCATGATTGTCTGAATCCAATTTCACTGGAGTGCATCTACTGTTTTTGTTGCTGAGACATTCAGTTTAAGCCCACAAACCTCAGTTCACAGAGACATTAAGAAGGACTGCTTTTAAGTACTTTTGAGCTCAAAGTGCAGGATGATTGATATGTGTCAGTGCCATACCCTGCACAGTGCAACACTTTCTGTGTCAATCTGTGTGGAAAGAGCATGAATTCAAGTCCACATGATTTGGTGCAGATTAAGTCTGTAAACTATGGTAAAAGAAGTTAAAAAGTAAAGGCCTTGCATTCCTTGAAAGATTGCATATTGTCTACTTCCTTTCATGCCACAGTTATTAAGAGACCATTTTATGTTGAAAAATGACAGAGTTGTCGCAGTTTTGGTTGAACCTTGAAAATAACCTTATACTGCAAAAGGACACGCACAGAGTATGTGTTGGTAATGACTCTCAGCTACTACCACATCAGATTTAAGCTCAGTGTTTATAAAATTGATTGAGCCTTCTGTTAGCCTTTTATTGTGTTGGCTTATAAATTGCATTAAAATCTGTCTAGTGATTTGTGAGATATTTGGCTAACAAACATAAACATGAACACACACAAGCAAAAACATTATCGTCCAATGTAAAAAACAAAAACAAAAGACAGGCTTTGATGACGTGCACATTACTGTCATCTTTTCAGCCTAAAGAAGCCGTTCTTTCCACCACTTGCCTTTGTTAAAACAGGTCCATTATCACTTGTAAACACTTTGTTACAGGACAGCTGAAATGAGAGTGTTGAGTGGTCTCCTTGTTTGTTGACTTAAAAGGACGGCGGCAACAACATGAAATACTGCAGTTCTCAGTTGTAAAGAGAGCTGTGTGTGCAAGACATGAACCAAGTTTACACATGAACTGGTAATGCAAGAAAACTGTTGCAATGTTAGTAACTATGTTTGGATTTTTAACAAACTAGGATTCAATGAATCCTTTATTTTGTTGTATTTCACAGCAAACGCAAAGCATCATATTCAGAGGTTTTTCTGTTGCTGAACTTGTTTCAGCAGACAATTTGTTACACCGAACAATAACAAGAGTCTTTTTGAGAAATTGACAAAAGGCAGTTTTCCAAAAGGTGATTCAAAGCATCTTTCTGTCAGATTCTGCACACTTCAACCAATCAGAAAAGAGCACTATAGTTATAACAAATCATTTAAATAGAAGTAGAAATAGCTGCCAATCTGGTTCAAACACACTGATATTGGGTTTTAAATTTTTATCACCCACTGCCAGAAGGCGAATGGCAAGCAATTATGTTTTTGCCTGTGACTGTGTGTATGTGTGTGTGTACATCTCGCTGTATGTTCACAAAAAAATCTCATGAACTACAGGACAGACTTTAATAAAGCTCCCAGAACGTAATCACTGGGTGTACATCTACAACTAATTAACTTTTGGAGTCGACCAGATTCAAGAAGGTCACATCAGCTAAGTGACATTAGCAAACACAAAAATAGCTATAGCACAGTCAATTATACAGTCATTGAGCTGAATATCTGTAAAATCGATTTTGAAATTGAGCTCAAATTTGATGCAGTAGTACATGAGGCTCACAACATATACTATGAATAATGTAATAAATAACTAAAATAATGTTACTGTTAAGATTTGACCAAAATGGCTATCTCTCTTTCTTTTCTTAACATAAGATATTCTTATCAAAAAAATAAAAATTAGAAAAACAAAACCAACTAGACCTCTATTCTGTAACTGAAGATGTTTTGTTTCTCATCCGGGTAGCTTTCTAAATTCAAAACTGGAGAGTGTGGAGTTCCAAGCTTTAAACTGCAGGAGAAAATCACAGATTAATCTCACTCCCCTCCCACTGGACAGACATTAGGGTCATTCTTTGCCTGGCTCACAAGAGAGATGCTTTTGCTTATTTCAAATAAAATGAATGTTTTTACAGACAGAAGCTAATTATGCCATGAAATCTCCAGTGAAGTGGAAAAGAGAGCCCTGGAGTCCTTCAAGGGAACAACACAAAGCCACTGGTTCACATATGTGGGTGATACCTGGGTCAAAATCCAAGCTAAGGAAGTTGAACCGTTCACCAGACATATCAACTCTGCATCATCTCTGATAGCAACATCAAGCTCACCAGAGAGGATGCTAACAACAAGAAGCTGCATTTTCTGGACTGTTTGGTGCACATGGAAAGAGATGGAAGCCTAAACATTAAGGTCTACAGGAAACCAACCCACACAGATCAGTAATTTCTGCTTGACTCACCACCCACTGGAACACAAACTTTCTGCCATTAGGACTCTACAGCAACATGTTCTCATGAAGACAGAAGGGAAGGAAAAGGAACCGAAACACATCAAAAAAGCTCTCCAAAACTGTGGATATTCTAGCTGGGCCAGAAAGCACACCGCAGAACAGAACAAGCAGAAGAACAAAGTCAAAAAACATTGTCAGTTCATATGATGCTGAGAGCCCCTAACAGGGCTCTCAGACAGAGGCTGGTCCATCCTAAGGACAAAACATTCAAACACAAACTGAGCGGTGTGGTGTCTGCAGTTCAGTACAGCGAGGAATGTTCAGACTTCTGTATTGGAGAAACTAAACAGCCTCTCCACAGACGCATGGCTCGAGGCAGGAGAGCCAGCTCTTCAGGACAAGACTCAGCTGTGCACCTACATCTCAAGGATAAGAAACACTCTTTTGAATATGAAAATATTCACATTTTGGACAGAGAAGACAGATGGTTTGAGAGGGGGTTGAAAAAAGCAATTCATGTTAAATAAAACAACTTTAAACAGAAGAAGAGGTCTCAGATTTCAGATGTCTGAAATGTACAGTGAAGCATTAAGTCATTTCCCCTCTAATTCACACTTTCATATATGTGACCAAAACATCTCTCTGTGAGCCAAACAAAGACCCTAACGACTCTCCAGTGAGAGGGGAGTGAGATTATTCTGCATGTAAATTTACCTGGGATAAAGTAGCATCTCATGTTTAAATCTTACAATCTGAAAATTATACTTTAAAAAGAAAGGGTTGTAAAATGTTTTTAAAACAACATCCTTAGGGATATTTGTACAAACTCTTGAATCTCTTGATGTTTGCATTGCAGTAAAAGTAAACATTGGGGAAAAACAAGTATTAAGAGATGACAGCATGAGGTGTACGCCACAAAACAGATGCTTCTTATACATCATCAGGTTTAAAAACTGAACACATCAACATCACTATGTTCCCTTTGGGACAACAAAGGAGGACGTTTGGAGCTGTTGTGACAGGGAGCATCTGCCAAATGGTGGAACGGCCCAAAGAGGAGACGGAGAGAGTGAAAGAGGATGAAGGTTGTACAGACATATGACACACACACACGACAGGAAAAACAATAACCTAATGGGCATGTAAAATCCCTTGCACAACAGGAAGATCTGACTTTCTCCCTCATTTTCATCTCTCAGCAGAAAACAACCATCACACCAACAAGAGGCCAAGCGTAGAACTCTGATGGTACCTTGAGATGGTTGTGCAGTGAACAGGCTGAAGCCCAGTTTACACAACGCTGTTTTTAAGTGAAATCTGAACAATTCTGTTGCATTTTGCCCATTTGTTTACATGACAACAGCGGTTGGATTTTCTGACACCAAAACTTTTTAAATCCAGGTTTCAGAGTGGAAGTTTTTCAAAACTCCCAACATTGCCTCACGAGAAATCGCAATTTACCTGAAAGCAGATGTGTTTGTACATGTGCACTATGCTACCAGTCAGTCAATAGTTATTCTGCAGATATGCGAGTAGTTCAACAACAGTAACAATGGCAGGTAGCAGAGTACTGTTTGTGCTGCTCACCCTTTTCAATTTATCAGAACTGCTGACACAAAACATAAATGTGCTACATCGTCTCCTCGATCAGCGGAAATGCATTTCTTTCGTTCATGTATTTGCCATTTTGGATGTAACTGTTTTCTTGCTCAACACTGAAGGGTGCGCACATGCTTGTGTTGTTGAAGTACAAAAATCACAGCGCCAGGTAATGACCTGGCATGAAAACTAGAGTAGGTTCATTGTCAACATCTTTCTTGTCTTGTTTAAACAGCGATTGCGATCACCACATTACTGTGTGAACATGTAACATTTTTACAATCAACATCCGAAAGTCTAAAACGTTTCCAAGAGACTGTTCATGTGTAAACTGGGCCTGAACTTGGCTTCTCCCACATCTTTACCGCATTGCTTTATTATGTGAATTGCAGGTCTTTGTTTCTTACACAGAAGCTGAACAAAAGTGAGTTTGCATGTATGTGTGCGTACGTGTGTGCGCTATTGATCTAAGCACAGCTAAAGAGATAAAGAAGTCAAGGCAAGCCTGGCCTTGTCAGGTCATTAACATTGTCTCTACAGTACGTCCAAGTGTCTGTTCTGCACCTTTCACAGCTCTGTGTGCAATGTAAATCTGGTAAAGCTGCAATTAGCAGGAGAATAACAGATTAACCAACAGAAACAGCATTAATATGCAACAGTCTGAGCACTAAAAGTCCTTCTATTGAGCAAAACACTCAGTCTTCAATGGCTCCTGCTTTTTTAAATAAAAATAATTATTTTTTTGTGTATTATGGTTGCAGTAGTTTTTAATGAGTAATCTACTGATAACTCCCTTAATCCAAATAAAATATGCTTTTGGTCAGACCATAAGTATATAGCCCAAAAGTAATTTAAATTTCCAAAAATACATCTAAGAAATTATGTAATACCTCACTTCTGACCTCCGAATCTTTTGTAAGTTTATTTACTTTATTTATTTTCATAATTGCGCTTGACTAATCAACAATAATTGCAGATGCAATTTGTGTTATTTCACTGAAAACTGAATGCATTTAAGTTTTAAACAACAAAAGATTAATTATCATGTCTCAGGATTGATTTTTTGATCAAGGCTGTTTCAGTCATGAAATACTAACTGACCTGTGATACAAGTATCTGTTTAACATAGTTAACATTAACTAACATTAACATAATCATTTTTGTTTTGTCGCTCAATATTGTTTGTAATGCATTTAAACCTTTGGAAGAAAATCATTTAAGGTTATTAACAACAATGCTCTGTCCAGACTTGGTAAACTGAGTAAGATTTTGGGTCTATAGTTTATTGTTTAGATCAGCATTAGCTTTAAAACCTACCCTTTGGTTAGGCTATTATTTTTCATTTTTCCAAGAAACATTTCTGACATTTCTTTAACATCAGCGATTTTGCAGCAAAATCTAAAACAATGCAGATTTTTTCTAAATCTACTAAATCAAGTGTTGGGTTTTAATTGCTTTCACATAAATTTTAAAAGGAGCTAACTCTTCACTCATAAAACCACTAATCATGGCCTTATGCTTAGCATCACCGGGCTGCCAAATAATATATTCACATTTTGATGAGGAATCTGTCATAGATCAGCTTTGAAAAGGTTAATGACAGCATGTCAGTCAGACATTACATGACTGATGTATGACATATGCAATGAGAGGACGTGCCGCTAAGTGCTTCTAGGAGTCAGCATTTCTGTTTCTTGAACTTTGTTTACTACAAGTTCCAAGATAATCAAATTCTGCACACAGGTGCTAAGCTAAGATGATAAGCTAATGAGTTTAAATGATTAAGCCTGAAGATAACAAAATGAACAAATTAACAAAATGAACTCCTGCGACATGTTCAAGTGACAGGACTGAACACCTCTACAACTCTGTGAAGAAACTGAGAACATTGCAAGATATTCTGAAGACATTCTGGCGACTTTGTCATCAATGCTGTTTGCCAACTAGTTGCAGTCCAGTGAGATACCATTTTTAGACTATAATAAGACTGTTGCATACAGGTAGCATAGAGGTATTCCAGTACAAAATATTGGGTAATATTTATTTGAAACAAAGATGAACAACATTCATTCACAAAATAATCTAATGTTACCACCCTGTTTTGCAAGGTGCAGGAGGTTTTAATATGTGACATAATGAGTTTTCAATGTAATGCAAGAAGATTTCTAAATATGCATATTATTATGAGATGACCCATTGTACATAAGGCACAAAAACCTGTATTTTGCCTGGTTGCCTTTCATCCCTCCAGTACTCTGCACTAAATTTAGCTGCAGTCTGTATAGGACATAAACTTTACAGTAAACACACAGGATTCCAGGTATGAACATTCCCAGTCACAGAATTCACGGTGAGGCAAAGACAGATACGTTAATGAGTGTAAACACAGTACAGTATACTGTAGTCTGTTGGGACTACAGTTTACTATAAATATAAGGTGAGTGAAACAAGTTTCTGTCCTCACTGGCAGTTCATAAAAAGCTCCAGAGCAGGGGACGTGTGTTCCTGAAGTGGCCTGTTTGAGTGCAAGCTATGACCCACATCCTGTCTTCTAACACGACCATTCACTCACTGCTACTGAACAGCCCTCCATAAAAGGAGCATCAGCAGCATCAGAACAACTCTAAAATAGTAATTAAATAGCTTAACGTTGCACACAAAGAAATTAAATCCCTAGATTTATGATGTTTAGAGAACACGTTCAGCAAAGTAATTGATAAATACTCATTCAGACCAACATTAAATCCTGTCATATTGGATAACTCGAAGGGTTAGAGCAGGATGCATGAGAGCACAATAAAAATTTTGTCTTGTAGCACCAGAATTTCTCCATGAAATAAAAATGTACAAATCCAGTTGTATTTTAAAACAATAAATATTTTATTAACTACAAAAAACATGCTTCATACTTAACGAGAACAATGCCTTCAAATATAACAAGAAATAACTGACTGAAAGGTCACTGTTCTTACTTTAAAAAATATAAATGGAACAGGACCTGTTTACACAACTACAATTACTTTTAGGTTTAAAATCTGCTTTGCATGAAGCTAAAAGAACAATCATACACTTTCACCTGAAAATAAACTATACGGGGCTTACAGGTTCTTTTAAACTGAAATGTTTGACAAAGGCACACCCTTAAATTTGCATCTTCCAAAACCTTTAACTAGTGCATGATGTAAATGAGCACAAGAGGCAAAACATTCACAAGCCATTTTATCCTGCTTCAAAGAAAAACTAGATTCTAAAGCAATCTGGTTACTGAATCCTTCACAAGGCTCAACATTCAACATTTCAGCAGCTAAAAAATATTCTTCTACACTTTATATTGCAGATCTCTTGAACATTGATCATAACAAATGCAGAGCAAACATAACTCTATTGGATTACAAGTTTGCACAAATATTAAATGTAAAGATACAACAGGAATTAACTATTGCTAGTACTGAGTTAACCCTCCTGCTGCCCTTGGGTCAGTTTTAAGACTGAGGCCTCGTGGGTCATTTTGATCCAAGGGCAGCAGAAGGGTTAAAATAGGCAGAAGGTTATGAGCATCTGAATTTACAATTTATGCTTCTCTAAGTTGACTCTTTCTGGTTTTAATCTTTTCTTTTTCTTTTTGTAGCACCATAAACAAGTAATCCATCCATTTTCTGTACCCGCTAAATCCTATTCAGGGTCATAGGGTCAACAAGTCATACTTTTCACTTATTCAGTAAAAAACAAAAAACATTTATTCATTTGAAAACAACATATTTTAAAAAAATTTTTGGTATATGTAGACTTAATAGAAATGTTCCAGCAACCATTTTCTGGAGTATTAGTCTCGTGTGGACCATCTGCCCTTTGCATTTCTTCTTCTGCCTCAGTTGCTCACAACTAAGAACAGAGGCAGAGAAAAACACTCAAGAAGGAAGACATACAGGCAACAGGCATTTAACAAAATAAGACATCCTTGCATCACAAGAGTCATGTTAAACCAATGTCAATTAGAAATGATGTGTAGCAAATCACCGTAACCAATCAATTGTTTTGTTATGACCTACCATTGTATTTTATTATCTTATCTCTGGAAGAGTGAGTGTTGATAATGGGCCTTACATTTTGACCAGATACACGTATTATAAAGCAAAAAATCTTCAAAATATTTTGAGGAGTTCAATTTTTGGGTCACAGAGAGGCAAGCAGGATAGCTGCCAGTCCCCCAGGACTGGACATCCCAACCAGTTTAATTCTAAGCTCAGACCGTTTAGCAGTCAGAGAAGGTGCAAAATCAAAGGGCTACTTTTTACTTTTTACAGGCTCTAGATAGGAAGTCAAATGTTAAAGTTCATGCCAGTACAATTGGAGGAAAAAATGAAAAAAATATGGCTTGTTTGAAAGACTGCCAGGAGAGACTTTCTTCTGTCTAAAAACACTGATGCACAGCTTTGGTTTAGATCAATGTCCCTTTGGACAAACGAGACCAAGCAGAGATATTTGGCCTTAATACATAGCAGCATGTTTGGTAAAAGAAAAGAAAAAAAAAAAAACAAGCAGGGCATCAGCTTTAAAACCTCAAACCAGCTGTCAAGCACACAAGCACAGTGGTAGAAGGCTGATGATTTGGGCTTGACTGGCTGATGCAGGACCTGGGCATCTTGCAGTCTTTGAGTTGAATATGAAATTTGAATCCATGTATTTTAAAGTCAAAGGTGCAGCTCTTTGTCAGCTACACTTTTGGTAACTTGACCTTTCAAGAAGACAACAATTTTAAGTAATGAAGAAAATCCACAACAGTGACTGAAAAGCAGAGGAGTCACAGAGCTCTTGTGCAGGTGTCAAAATACAGCTTAGGGCTCAAGAATTTACAGACAATAAAATAAGATGGGCTTGAGGTGCCCACAACTCTGTGACTATTTTGAGAGAATATTGTTGCGCAAATTTTTTGAACATGTTCAAAATTCAAGTGACAAGGCTGTGAGCCTCTGCGACTCATACGAGGAAACTGAGAATCCCAACAAAGGTTTTGAGACATTTGGAGACTCCCTCATAAAAGCTGTTCGCCAACTAGTTGACATCAGTTGAAGTCCACTGAGATACTATTAAGCCTTTGTTTAAAATGATAGTGGCACAAGATTCCTCTACAACATAGGTAAGACTGGTACGGTCACAAAGATGATGATTACTTTTAATATTTACATTTGATGTTTAAGTTTTTTGTATAGTTCAAAGAAAGAAGTGAAGTTTGGTAAATCAGGTTAAACCTAATATCTATTTGTACACCCTGTTCAACTTCTTTGCTGTTGTCCTGCTTTGACCTCTGGATCATCTTGTTTGGGCCAAGATCATTGTATTATTTCTTCAATCAGTTACATGACCAGCAGCTCCATTCACATGTTAAAATGTCTCTTCTTCACCATAAACATAAACTGCCAGTGACACTGAAAGTTAATTTTGTGTGCATGTAAAACGAGGCAATTGACTGTCCCTCATCTGAACACAACCACCAATACAACAGTCACATGTGCAGTAAAAACCAGGTGAAAAAACACCCTTCTGAGTGTCAACAATGGGCAGTGAGTGGGCTGATAGCACTCTGGTGACATCTGATACCCTTCATCGCCTTCCTGCTGTTGATGGTCTGGGGAGCTTCCACTCATTGTCTTACACTGACACACACATACACTTGTAGTCACACAGAGACGCACACAACATCTGCTGTTTTTAACCCCTGCTGGTCGTAAAGTGTGATCGTGCTGAGGGAATGAGGGGTGGAGGGCATTGCACATAAGAACAAGCACTGACCTGAGAGTGAGATTATCCTTAATGATGGGATATAAACTCATGCAAAAATAACTGCTGTCTTCATATGTAAATCAATTCCAAACTGTGCTTTATTCATACTGAAAGCAGCAAAATGATTGTTTAAGATATAGGATTTCAGCTGAACTATAATGAAGCAAAAATATACCGTATATTATCTTTAAATGAGATAGAAAATCATAGCCACGGGGTACAGTGAAGTGTTTCTAGAATAAACAAAAGCTTTGTGTTGATGGGGATCTTTGTGTGTGTGTTATGAAAACAGAAAAGAAAGGTGACGTGCGCAGACATTACGAGCATATCTTTGAGCAGACAGAGCAGAGGAGGGGCAGAGATGGCAAACAGTCACACAGGGAGTTAGCAAAGGAAGTCTCCTGGGCCTTTAAGCCAATTATCAGAGATACATTGATTGAAGCAGCACTTTAAGGCCTCATCTACACAAGCAGTCCCTTAATACACTGGTCAGATGATGGGAGCGTCTCAACCACAAACTGAATGCACGGCCATTTGAATCCATTATGGTGTCAGCAGGACACATCTTTTTTTATGAGATGCTATTATGACTTTATTTTTTTAAACTTAAAGTCAGCACACAGTTTATTCAAACCGGTTTAAGGGTTTATATTTCCACCAATTCCAGTTCTGTGACATGAGTTCCTCTTTTTGTATTCATGTAAAAAACACATGTCATGCAAATCGGACAGTGGTGTAATGGTCTTTAAAGTGTAATAGCTTTTGCATGAACCACTATGAAAAAGGAATCTTCACAGAGGAAAAACACTATTTACATTTAAAGCATGGAAAGGAGTAGTGGGAGTACAAACGTCATTCAAAAAGAACCTGATTCACTTTCTGTTCAACTTGGATTGGGTATAGATAGCAATTAGCTGGTTAGGTTTGAAAATTGAAAACTAATATATTTGGTTTTGAATCATTATAGCTTGCCTTAAAATAAATTGTACTCCCATTACAATTTAGAATAGTTTAGTCCACCAGGTAGTTAAAACTTGTGCTTTAGATTTAAAAATAATTTCACAATTGTTCTGTACTAATATTGTGATTTATGTGTGATGGACCCAGAGATCTTAGTAAATATTGAGCTCTGACAGCTTGGACCAGCTTCAATTAGCACCAGGCCCCATGAAAGAAAAGCTGGTCTATAATGATTTATGAAGAGAACAGCGAGGGAATCAATTTGGTGGAGACCCACGGATTAATGATTAAGCAAATAGCTGTCCCACTCCAGATGCTATCTGTAGTTAAGGTGCTGCTAGAACCACGCCACACTGTAGTAAGTTCAAAAAAAGACATGAAGCATTAACAGTGACTTATGATTTCTTTTCCTGTTTCAAACAACAAAAACAGTGAAGCAAAAATCATCTGATTACTGATGTTGTCTTCAAAACTCCTCTTTTCTTTTTTAGTTTTTTCTCGTTGAAGCATTAATTTGTCAGTGCTGAATGTAGACAAATGAATATTTACTCAAATTATTTACCAAAAATCTTTTTAAATATTCCAGCTCCTGGCTGTTGGCAGAAATGAAAGTCGTTTGAATCATTGTGGTTTATAAATGGTGTCAAATTTAGTTAAAATCACCTTTTTGTTATTTTAAATCTTAGAATGAGCTTTTAAGAGCAAGCCCTTTCAAAGTAGGGTCAGTTTTGCATTGCACAGTTATTGGCAGAAAGGTTATGATATTCCTGCTAGTGGTGCCTCAGGCTGCACCAAAAGTGCTACAGCTAGCTGCTGCTGTTGCATTTGGTGTTTAAAAATACCCAAAGAATTCTATTTTTAGTACAGTGCAAAATTTTCACTAGGTTAAATGGTTCATAAAGGCATTTGAATGAATTGCTATGAAATCTTTGAGTCTGGAGTTTTAAGATGGCAACAATCCACTTTGATCTTAATCCTTCTTAAACTAGCTGTTAGCTGGTCAGAAATGAACTCTATTTCTCCAAGCTGAGGCCATTCAATGAGTTATCTACAAAAGGTAAGATATTATTTTTAATAATCTTTCTGTAGAATCCCACATCCAAAGACTTGAATTACTGCTTTAAACCCCTAACACACTCGATCGATGCTTGCAAGAGTAATCTAGAAGAAACAAGTCAAGCACTAGCTCTAGATTACTCCTTTTGTGTTTTTTGTAGTCCCTATACTTTGTAGTTGTATAGGATAGTCCTTTCTGGCTGAGTCTCTATTTCTTTTGTACCAGAGTAAGGTTTATTTCAAAGTAATAAAAACAAAGACTGTTCTATTTCAGATTGTTTGTTTTTTATTTGCCAGAAAATGAATACCTTAATGTTTTGGACAGAAAAAAGAAGCTAACTAGAAACATCAGTGTGTGACAGAGTGTAAAGTTGATTTGTTTTCAGTTTAGAGATCTTGGGTATTTAACCTGTGCAGTCATTTAAATAATTTGAATAAAATCCCAGGTTTTTGCTTTTGTAAAGGACGCCATTCTTTATTAAAGAGTAAATCTCACTGTATTATTTTTTTAAAAAGCAGGTTTCTTGCTGTGATTTTTCAGTTAAAATAATGATGCAGTTGCCCATTAAAGAGGGAGAAAAGGCAGTCACACAATACTTCTATACTGCCCAACACAACAGGCTATTCTTTCAGCTCGCGCCACAACACTCCTCACAGCTGAGTCCAGCCGCTATTCTCCTGCTGTTCCCTCCCTCCTCCCCATTGCTCCCTTTCAATATGGGGATGAATGATGAGGCAGGGGGACTGCAAATGAATGGTGAACAAGCACATGCAATCTCAAGCGTCATTTGCTGAGAATCTCATAAAATGACACAAAAGGTGGCCAGGCTTTTTGTTAGCTATGAAGAAAAAAAATGTCTGTTTGTAGGAAGTAAAATTTCAAGGCTTAAAAGAGGAAAAGAGCTTTTGCTAAGGGGAGCGCAAAGAGGCTAGTGCGCAAAGAAGGGTGACTCAAGGAGGTAAAAATAAAGGGAAGATGGAGAGGGGAAAAAAATGAAGGGAAAGATGCTGCTGCAGGAGCTAATGACAGGGGGAAAATGTCCTCTAACAGCAGGCGAGCGTGTCAACAAATCAGTGTTTAAATGCAGCCAAAAACCAAACATCCTCTCTCCACCACCATCAAAGAGAACAATACATCCCAGCTCATCAATACCATTCACAATCTGCATTACAACAGTCTCTTCACCTGCCTTCTGTGCATCCATCTATTTTCCCCACCCACATCTCATCCAATCTAATCCCGGAAGCCAGGGCATCACTGCCAGCAGAAGAAGTAAATGTCACAGATTTACCTCTACACCGCCACTGGTGCAGCTACTGCATCTGTTCTTCCCCCACTGCACGGTATTCCACGCAAAAATTCACAGAGGTAAATCTGAGCAGGCTGAATTCTGTTCTTCCTCCTGCATCCAAACCATCCATAGATCATGCAGCTGTCTGTGAGCGAGTGCTAGCCCCCAGCTTCGCAAGCTCATTCAGGCAGGCGGCTAGCAGGCAGCTGCTGCATTTTTTTTCTTCTTCTTCAAAGCTCCACAAGCGGAGCAAATTAGAGGTCCAGCCCAGTTTAGAGGCTGAGCCAATGTGAGCTATTCACACTCCAGTTCCTGTCTGAGGCCAATGGCTGCAGCCTCACAGCCCCCTGCGTACTCCCGCCCACTGCCTTCCTCCTTCCTTTCCACTTCCCTCTCCCTTCCTCTGTCTTTCTCCTCATCGCTTCCCCTACATTCTAAGTCATAAATATAGACTCTTGACATTACCTAACACATAGTCTCTTGTGATAAACAACCAGCTTCATGCAGGTCTCTTAGCTGAGAAAACTTCTAGGGGTGAATGCTGGGTTAAAGAAGGGTGTAGAGGGCAAGAAGAAGGGAGGTACACACAATGGAAGCAGAAGAGGTAGCAGATGGTAGGGATAGGATGGCAAATGATTATTAAATTATCATGAAAGAGTCAAAGTTGGTGGCTGGTGTCTTAATGCCTTTCTGTTGGTTGGTTTCATATCTTTTGTCAAGGCCAGACTAGAGAGCAGGGACTTAAGAAGGACTTTGGGAGATTAAGGAACTAGGGGATGGTCAAAGGGAAGTTTGTACATCAAAGCCCAGGACAGTACCTGCTTTAACAAGGATGCACCTCTAAACTGATGATTAGCTGTTAATTATTGTAAATGAACAATAATAGTAATAAATAATGACTGACGTTTTATTTTATTTAGCCTAGGTACTATCTGCACTATTTTATCCTAAAACAACAGATTTGTTAAAAAAGTCTATTACCATGTCCATAATGTAGTGGGCTAAATTTTGGGACAAAATGTTTGAATGCAAACCCCAAATCAACAACATCATTAACAATAAAGCATATTAGCCTTCATTTAATGTCATTTGTTTATTTAATCTGTACAGAAATGAATAATTTTACCATAGTTTAACAAGAAGCAAAAGGATCTTAACCCTTACCAAGAATATTATCTAATTTTTTTCATTGGGTACAACTCTTCAACTCTGGCTCTGCTTCAGATTTTTGTACAAATATAAAAGTGATACTCACACAAAAATTCTATTTATTCTTTAGTGGACTACAAAATGGTAGCAGCATAAAAACTTCAGACAATCATTTGCCAGTAGATAGATTGAGCTAACTTGACCAGATACACTCTCATATGAAGTCTCTACAGAAAACACTGTTCATCAACAGGAGTAATAAAAGGCTCGTTCATAAAACACTTCAAGCCAGGCCTTAGTGTGATTTTTGAATGGATCGAGGCGGCGAGGAGAGTTGAAGCCAACTCACCCCTGATGCGTCTTTGTGCCACGAAGTGAGGTACTAGCAGAGCCAAAACAGCTGACATGTGAAAAGGTATGATGGCTTTGCAGCTCAATAATGTGATAAAGTGACGCTATATGGTATGTGCAACCACCCGGCTGCAAGAATAAACAACAAACAGGTGTATTACCAAGGGAAGATCAATGAGGACAAACAGCAACTTTGCGTTTAGTTTAAACAATTAGTTAACAACAAACTTAACTGGTGAACTGAGTTAATTCGTAATGTTTTAAAAATGACACAAAGAAGATGTCTGTCACACATTTAATGCTTTGTGCTCCATGTCAATGCAGCCGAGTTCTGTTCCACACTTTTTTTGGTTCTACGATGCTCGCTTCAGTTCTTGAAATCTCACATTTGTGCGGGATGTGGTGTCCCGCACTGTGGTGTCCATCAGTGGTTTATGAACAGCCAGAGGCAGCATAAAGTTGGACTGGTCTTTGCAGCCATTTTACGGAACTATTTTGTGAAAGTGTCTAATGATTTCAATTTTACAAAAATCTCAACAAAATGAAGAATTCTGCAACTGTTCTGCTAATTCAGCAAAGGATGTTAAAGCATATTAAATGAGGCACCATCACACTCTATACTTGGGGGCAATGAGGTTAGTTACTGTAAGACAGATCCACATCCAACCATCACAAGACACTCACACATAGAATCGGATCATACCAGAGAATCAGTGTTCATTAAGTGAATTAAAATACTTTATTTCCTCAACGTCACAGAGACAGTTATTGTCATCATAGTATATAAATAAGATGAACTAGCTTATTGTGTGGGAAATTAACAGTGCTGCTGCACTGCTTCATTCAACTATCCTGATCTTTCTCTCAGTGTTTCATGAACAGACTGGACTTTCTCTTTGGCTTAAGTATCAGTGTGGTCTGAGCGTGGAGTGGCTGCAGCCGGATCGCTTTAATTTGACCTGAGTAACTGGGGTGAGCCTGTCAACCATCCTCACATCCTTACCTGAGTATTAACAAGATCAAAGGACGATTGTCTAACAAGAGCTCCACACAGTAATGTGAATAAGGATTTCAATGCAACTTTAAGCAGGAAAGGCAATGGATGGATGAATGGACGGATTGTTCTGGCCTATGTTTTATATTCGTTTTCACAGTTGGTCATCATTAGTATTAATTAAGTTGATTTAAAAAATGGAGGCAAAGGTACAGACTGTCCTAAACTTCAGGTGCACAAACAAACAGAAGAAAAGGTTGTGGATAACTTGACATTAAATGTCTTTGAAATGAGCCTGGAGAAGATTGACAACAATAAAAACAACATCAGAGAGACCACCGCCTCCATGGCTACCATCCATTTCATTAGCCAGTCTTGATGAAATGAAAAGGAGGATTGAAAGTTATTTTAATCTATATGTGGCTTGTAATTAATTCTAAATGGTGCCTGTTTGTGACTGTGTTCTGTAAAATTTTAAAAATACACACAGAAAGCACCAAGCTATGCGTAAAACATGAGCCTCACATACACACCGTTCTTGTAAACACACACACACATACACAGAGAGAGTGAGTCTTCTGCACCTGTCTTCATACATCAGTGCTCCGTGAAATCCTATCTTTTTCATCCGTCTTGATAAGCCAAGATGCTTCTGTTTTCCTTTTTTTGGCCCTGTTTTTAGACAGAACTGTGCATGAACACAGCAGATATCTTATCACATGAACAGAATATGAACTGTGCGTATGTGGAAAAACAGTCAAGCAGAAAGCTGGGGCCCACTCATCCGTTACAAGAATGAATGGCCATCATTAGCATGAGGCTCCCCGGCAGCACCCTGCAATGCAGCGACACACACAATGGTGAGTGCCACGCTTCCCCCTGCCGTTCCCCCCCTTCTTCAGAGAAGCCCTTTTGTTTGAGCAGCATCTGGACCTGACCTCCCTGCATTCAAGTCTGGAGACCCCCACAAACCCTCTTTCCCAGCTCCTCACGTCTTGCCCTCTTCTCTTCCATCTCAGCCTCCTCTTAAAAACCTGCAGCTAGCCCCTCCTGTCCAATCTTTACCCAACTCTCTCTTCTAGCTAAGGAGAGTAGCCATGTCTTGCTTCTTGAAAAGAAGGTCTCTGTATTAGTGGAGCTTATACAAAGCCTGCAGGCTGAATCAGAAAGGCAAAGAGGAAAAAGGACCAGGGCTACTGGCCATCTGTCCCTCTGGGTTGGACGTGCCTGCTCCTAGTGTGCCTGCCCCCCTTTTTCCTCTCACATAATTCCCACCCCTACCCCCACCTTCCCTGATTCCCTTAGCCTATATACACAGCATCAACTACGCACACACACACTCTGACAAGCGTACACCATACGCTTTGGATGGTGGATGATGGTGAACACATTGAGAAGAAGAAGAAAAAAAAAAGAAGAAGAAGGAAGAGAGCAAAAATGATATAAGGAGCTGCCACTTGCCTGGATGCAGAGAGAGCCCAGAGCCAAAAATCAACCCCTAATCCCTTACTTTGTGTGAGCGGCAAACAGAAATTTGTCTCCAACAATGATTTCCCCGAGATCAGCAATGGAGTGGAAAACAAGGAAGAGAGGGAGTGAAAGACAGAGAGGAGGGGAGGGAGGAAGAATAACAGAGAGAGAGAATGGCCTCACACATACTAGAAAAGTGCAGTTATTTGTATTAAAGCGCAGCAGAAAATGTATCTCCTTTTAAAA
>JAOXNZ010000210.1:12759823-12774493 GCA_028566095.1 Kryptolebias brasiliensis
AGACAAAGACAAAGCTGTTTTCTGGACTGATACAAAAAGGTGGCTGAGTATAATGTGAAGAAAATTTCAGCCAATCATTACCAACATTTGGCTGAACTAAATGCTGAAACAGTGTTGATTAACTCTGGTCAACTATGTTTTCCTGCTCCATCACTTCTTATTCAAATGACTGAATTCTCTCCTGCCTGAATTTATAGTAAATCTAATGTGTTGAAAAAAGAAACATTCTAAACATTTATATCTAAGATTGGTAGAGCATTGCTTCATATGAAACAATGACAATTAAAAATGCTCAAAACAGAATGGAAACCTTTATTATGCTGAATTGGAAGTACTGTAGTTCAAAATCATCAGCAGACTTTCTGCCAAACTGAGTAATAAAGACAGAGACGGAAGAAACCTGTAAGACAAATATCATTACAGAACTCTGCTAATCAGAACTTTATAGAAGAATGACCCAGACAAACTGGTCTTAAAATGAATTTCACAAAACAAATGTAGATGTTAAAGAAAATGGAGCATCTGGCACATTTTACTGCAGTGAACAAAAATAAGCTTAAAAATGGGCTGCATTTCAATGTTTTACAACACTAAGAACAACACTTTGCAATTCTGAAACAAAGTTAAAGAATGTATTTTTTTATTTTATTGTTTTACTACTGGTACTCAAAGGAATAGTTTAGATCTTTTAAAGTGGACTTCTGTGGAAAGGTTATGAACAATAAAAATCTTACCTTTTGTAGATAGGTCTTTGAACAACCTCAGTTTGGAGAAAAAGGAGTTTAACTCAGACCAAACCGATGAGCAAAAGGCTAGTCAGAGCGGAATCAATACTAAAGCGGATTGCTCCAATCTCAAAGATGTCAGACAGTTGTTTTTGATGGCAGTAATTCAGTTTGGAATGAGTGTTGCTTCAACAAGCTGTTAGGTCATTCAAAGAGGTATCTGCAGCAGGTAAGATATTGACTCTTCCTAGCCTCTCCACACCAATATTTTACAGATGAATTATTACTTAACTACAAGGAGACTAAGAGATTATGGTATCATTGTTGCAAAGAAAGTGCTTTAAATAGCTAAATTACTGCCTAACTGATGACTAAACATTATATTTATGGATTATAAACTGTCAAACCGTTGATGCATTTATTTTTATATTTATTAGTTTATTGATCATTTTTGCAGTTCTTACATGTTGTCGTTTTTATCTATAAATTTATAAAACTTCCACTATGGGCTCAGCAGTTTACAGTGGAAATTTGCAACAGAAAAGTGTCAGTTCTGCAGGTTGCCAGTCAGCAATGAGTGTTTTGCTGATAAAATCCAGCTACTGTTTACATGCAACATCAAACAGTATGAAGCTACCAAACACATGGACTGTGGTGGTCTGTCATTTTTAATATATCAAGCCTCCGTCAGTTGTTCAAAACTAGTAGCTGTTTGTGTTTCTATGCAAGTTTTTGTTAGTGTGTTTTGAATGATAACCCACCAAGAAGCTGACAAGCTTTAAACACCTCAACACTGACCTTCTCTTACATCCTGCAGCCAATACAGACAGCCACAACCGGAACAGTCTTCAAATATGTTCCCACTGATGAGAATATCAGATGGTGGAGTTCAGTTCCTGCAGATCTGCTTGGATTTAGATAAGGCATTCTCTGGACTGACACAACACAGATTTACGAGATGATGTGGTCACTAGGACACAAACCCATAGCACACTGACACACAAAGCTCACGAGGGAGCTTGACCCTTCGTCTTCACCTGTTTAAAGCTGTCAGTCCTCTGGTGGGATTTCACTTTTTCACCCCTTTCAGGGTGAAATCTCAAAGAACAGGATCATGGGAAAACTAGGTTGGCTCTTCTAAAGCTCACTGATCAAAGACAGCTTTTCTCATTAACTCTAGTCTGTGTATGGTTGTATTCAGGTGTAACAAAGACAAGAAACCATCCTATTACTGTAGAATGTTAATTTTAACCTAAAAAATAAAAATGTGTGGAAGCTTAAAATACGGTATTGATTGATCATAACTGGGGACTTCTCATTCTATAAACATGGTAATCTGAATGAAATTTTAGTGACTTATAAGTTTTAGTTTTGTCAATACAGGAACCAAAATATCAGTTTTAACACTTTAATGCCAACTGATGAACTAGGACTGAGCTAGTTACTGTGGGGAATTTTCAAAATATTAAACCAACATTTGTTTGAGGAGGATAGAATCCACTGGAAACATTTTAAAATACAGACCAAGACATGTAAAATGGACAGTTAAGATAAGATGAGTCTCCTTTTTACCAACATATGAGTTGTACTCCTGTGTGATTTAAAGTGTATTCCAACTGTTTACTGAACCAAAGAAAAGTCTGAACTTTGTCTACTGGAGCAAATATGACCGAGATCTCTGAGGACGTTCCACAAAAGGTACTTAATGTCAGCTCATTTCATACTCCTATACTTTCTCTACACCCTCGACCTCCGTTTTCTGGTGTTTCAATAAAGACCAGTGATCCCGCGAGAGATGTAGACATTAGAGGCTTTTACAGTCTGAGCAAATTAATCTCTCGTAGCACTGTAGCAACAACCCTGTAGCTCATTAAATATTAACAATCCATGTCCTGCCGAGAGAAAGCCCTCACAGCCTCATGCACTTTTAAGAGCACGGGAGCAGTCTGCTGTGTAGGAATAGTAAGGAATAAGCTAAATGAAAGTAGTTTTTCTGTCCCACTTACTGCTGCATTAACATTTACTGCAGGCTTGCTGGGGCTGAGTTGCAGGATAACATCTTACAGTAAGAAGCATGCTTTTAGATAAAACAGCAGCGTGAACATTAGCGTCAGGCTATCAGATGATGGTGCATAAAGTGTTTTACTCGCTGTTAAATCCTGCAGGGTCGGGTCAGCCACTCAAGCGCTTATGAGTGGCCTCTTGGTCTCTCAGTCTCCAGACTGTCAGGCTCGGAGGAGAAAGGAACAGAAAGTAGAGAAATCCTGCCATAACTTTTCCCCTCCGATGAGCAACACACCAATACTCATGTGACACTAATACTCTTAAAGGAATTATTTCCAGAGAGACAGAGAGTTTCATTAAAATCCGTTCACTGGTTCGTGAGATGTTTTGCCAATGCTATTTTCTTTTTCCCAGATTGTGAGTTTGATGACGGAGGAGTGTTTGGCCAAATTAAAATGTTTCATACACTACATGCACTTTACATCATAATGAAGGTGCAATTAAACCGCCTCAAAAAACAACAAAAGCAAAGAAACAAACTAAAAATAGACTTGTGTGATTTGAGTGTCTGAAATAGGGCCTGTAATGATCCAAAATGCACTCCAGATGTGCGACATGAGGAAACCTGAATGACTATTTATAGAAACTGTCTAAAAGTGTCTTCTTGCGGTGAGCATGGATATAGCTGATTAATGCTGCAGGATCAACACATGAGAGAGAAAAAAGTTTGTCATACTAAGCCACAGCTCCTACTTAAAATTAAACTCCCTTCTGAAATAGTTCTCAACTTCCTCCCACCCATAACTTGTGGTAAGTTGCATTTTTGCATGCAGTAAACACACAAGGTCTCCTCATACGACACTAAGCAGGAACAATCATTTGTACAACATTGTACTATATTCAGTACCCTGATGTCACTTTTATGCATCTATTTATGATAAATTTTGAGGAAAGCCAATTGTCAATTAAACACAATACAATAGGCTGTAAAAATTGGAGATGATATAATAGTATTATATTGTAGTATTATAGTATTGAATGATAGCATGTGCTTGCCAAAACAAAATGTGTTTCTTGTCATCCAGTATTTGCGTTTAACAGTACAGAAATGTTTACCTGTTTTTGCTATATTACAGCTGAATACAGTTTAAATTTTACACTAATGTGGAAATTTTTGCAACATGTGTTTTTGTTTGATTCTCTGCTATCCAGGTCACGATCATCAAAGGACTTTGAATAAAAGGAAACAGGAAGTCCAGATTTTAATTGGCTAGTTTGTGAGCAGAAACAAAAGGGGGAAAGTACTAAAATGCTGTTTTTGTCATTTTTGTCAACGAATGACTTCTAGAGTACTGGTTATTTTCTGTAACTCAGACAACCTGCAGCTGTATAAATGCTTGTATGATGAGGATCTCATCCCTCAGACAGCATTGCATCAATTGTTTACATACCAGTCTTCTAAACCATTTTGTATGCCAAGTTAAATGCCAACTACCATTCATGGTACCATGGTACACGTGACAGAGACTTGCTGACTCAATCAGAAAGTTTGAACTTGAAGGAACTTGTTAAGCAACAGAAACAAAACAAGTTAAATTGTGCAAACATCTGCTTTTCTGGTGAAGCAAAATTGATGGTGAAGTGGGGAATCATATTCTGCAAGAAGTGAAGAAACTGTGGTGCAGAAACCCCTCCAAAATCTGTACAGTGCCAGACCAAATTTCTTCCCGCTGGGTTCTTTACTCTTCTGTCCCTGTACAGATTTTTGCTTCCCTTACCGCGACCAAACATTTTTAACATACAGACTGAGACAGTAGATGCCGTTTGGCATTTGCAAATTTGTCACAAAGAGACACCCACCGTTTTCGACAGACGGTGCACAATAACAAGCGAACGTCAGGAAGGTGTCACAATATAAGGTATCACAATAACTGTCATATCTCCTTCCACGACTTATTCGTCATTTGACTGTCTTTCTAAAATTTGCTGGAACAGTTGTTGACTGAAAGATGACTGTATTTTTTAACAGCTTCGGACAGCTTCTTCTCAGCAGAGCAGTTGTAGCAAAATGACTCTATTAAAGCCTACTGGCTTTTCTGACTAAACACGCCCACAACAAAGTTCTGATCAATCACCCGATAGTTGACGCATAACGCTGTGAGAAAAAGTTCTGTCAGGGCCTTGTGCACAGAACGGGCTCTCTGGGCTCATGCGAGAGCAAAATGACATGATTTTCATCCCACATTTACGTCAGTAAGAGCAGATTCCTTCCCTTCTTGCCGAGTATAAATCCAGTTTCAGGGTATTTGTCCACTTGGACCTGAAAATCCACTTGGGATCAAATGATCACACAGCCTGACCTTTTAGGTGCTGGTTTCTGATACAACATAAAACTAAACACCTCAACTTTCAATAACGGATTTTGTGTTTGTGTTTTTTCATCCACACACTCGATTCTTTGTATATTTACTTGCTAAGACAGACACTGCCACCTTGTTTAAGTACGATCCAGGAATGTTACCTGCCATACAACCTTCAAACTTCAATAAAATCAAGTAATGAGTCAAGTAGATGACAATTTCTTCACCTGTAAGCTGGGAAAAACCAATGATCACAGAAAAGAGCTCCACCGGAGGGTCAAAGTCTTTACATTGTGTGTGAATACTCCCTCTTTGGACTTTACCCTGACAATTCAGTCCTATAATAAAGCATGTGTTGTTCATCCCAGTTGAGTCAGAGCAGCTAAAATCCTTTCAGTCAAACAACACCCCACACGAAGAAAACATAAAGTTACGTTGAATCTAATGTTTACTTTAAAAGTTGAATTTTCTTGAAGTTTTTAAGCTATGAAGTGAAAAAAGGCAAAGACTAAATTCCTGAGATAAAAAGAAAAATGTCCATGCTATTATTCAAACTACAAGGGGAACTTTGTTATTGTAGTTTGATTGGAACTTTTGTGATTTTTATTCCTACACAGTCTGCAGCTGAAACTTCATCGTACAGTGTTATCACAAAGACAGATACCTAACCGTTTTTAACTGAACTGTCACAACTGAGAGCTGCAGTTTGCATACACTGGCCCCTCCTTTTCAAAGCTAAAACTAGAGGAAAGTTAAACACATAAACATGATGCACATGTATTTAGATTTGTCTCTAAAAGAACAGCACACCAACCTCTGCCAAGACAAATGTCTTTGAATAAAATTTAAAAGATAAAATCTGTATTCAAGCCAAAATTTATTTCCTGTTTTGGCTTAATGACATCTCTGCATTAAATTGAACTAATAGGTTTGTATATTGTTAATTACTCTTAAAAAACAAGCCAACAAAAGGTCCAGCAAACATATCACAATACTTCCAAAGATTATCCAAACATCAGAAAATACCTCCATATCAAAATCATATTATCTATGTTTGGGTAACATTGAAAATCCAGAGAAGCTGGTATAAACCCATGGATGCATCACTAACAGATCCAAAAATTGGGTATGCTTTGAAGCAGGACTGACAAATTCATATCCATATAGTTGCATCATTTTGATGGTTTTAAATCAGAGCCACTAACCATTTCACATACTTAGTTTCAATTGAATAATATGACAAAAATGTCAAACACAAAGTTTCAACTAAAAGGCCTAGCCTTCCTTTAAATAATACATATTTCCCACTGCCTTTCAAGCCAGAGTTTTAAACCTAGATCATCTTTTGATGAGAATGGACAGAGTTATAGCTGTTTCAATTAAACCATGTAAATGACAACATGTATGATCTCATGCTATATTGCAAGATCTCCCAAGATGTTTTATTGCTCAGAGTTCTGAGGATAACTTCCAGCTACTACTACAACATATTTTAGCTTAATATCTGTAAATTTGACAAAGTTATAGCAATTTTTGTGTTAGTTAAAGTTCATTAGCTGTGGTGGCTTTGTGAACTGGGTTGATTCCAAATGTTAATCAATTGTAGATGTACCTCCAATGATTACTTTCTGAGAGCTTCAATAAAATTTGCCCAGTCTTCCATGAGATACTTTGCTAACAGACAAAAACAAACACACGCACACAGACATGGGAAAAAATATTATCACCCTTTTGCAATAAACAGGTCCACAAACCGACAAGTCACACTGGTGTGGTGAATCTTTCTATCTATGTACCCAACAGCAGTCTTTTTTTCCATGAGAAGATTGTATTTGTTTTTTTACTTTCTAAAATGTTTCTATAAAGCCAGTTAAGAGGCTGACGCAGAGTCGATAAAGTTGGGGGCTTCAAAAAACACACAAAAATGTGCAAGTTCATTTTCTCCCCAAGGACACAAAACCATAATTCAGGTGGATTCTGCTTCTTCATTCCTCAGCGTGAGCAACACACCTGTAGGCCCCACAACACTGATAGTGTTTCCACACAGACTTCTGAGGTGACATGGCCTCATGTAATATGACCCACAGGAGTCTGTACAGAAAAAGACAGAGATCTGATTAGTCTGGATGGCCCCTCATCTGCTCTGGGAAGGCTTGGACTGGTTGTGCACGGGAGCCCCACAGATTGCCAGGCACAAAGGAGGTCTTTGAGCTACTGAGATAATCGAAGAATATCCCCCCACCCCCCTCCACCTCCTTTAATTAGAGATGGAGAATCTGCTGACTCATGTAAGAAACCGATGACAGATGGGCCAGGATATCCTTCCTGTCAATGCTGAGAGCACTGCAGCTTTCTTTAGAAGGACAAAGTCTTTCAGTAGAAGTTTGGAATAAATAAATAAATAAATAACTGTTGGTGGAAACTAAAATGTTTTATAGCGCAGGCTCAGTCAACATTTCTTGATGTAATGCATATCGCCCGCCACCTTTCATGTCAGAGTTTTAAAGCAAGATCATCTGAATAGTGGAGATTTAGTCGTTTTGGTCGAAGATTGAAAAATTATGTTATATAGTATGTCAAGTGATTTCACAAGGCATCGCATGATTTGTAAATCACAGTATGTGTCGGGTATGACTCTCAGCTACTACCACATCAAATTTCCGCTCAATATCTGTAAAATTGACTGAGTTATTGACACTTTTGTGTTTACTAAGGTTGCTTATCTGTGGTGGCCAGCTTGAATAGAGTTCACTCCAAAAGGTAATGACTGGTAGATGTGATTACTTTCTGAGAGTTTCATTAAAATCCATTCAGTGGTTTATAAGACATTTTAAAAACAGATACACAGGCATGGTCAAAAACATTAACACCCACATTCCGCCTTTCAGTGCAGGGTGATACCAGTTCTGGCAGGGAGACACTTTAGTGTCCGAGGTCAAACGTTCACTTCTGGACATGTAGGCAAAATATGTTACTCTGACTTTAACCAACAGTTACATAACAACAGTTAATGATTTCCCCAAAGAGGAGGCACTGCCAGCTTTATCGCATATTGTGCAGTGAGTGTACCTGTACACCAGAAACTGAGTTTGAGCATGCTTTCGTGTGTGTGGGTGTGTGGGACAATACATCCGAATGGAAGCACTGAAAGGCATCTGCTTTAAAAATTTTCAACTTATTTCACCATTCACCCAGGCAGAAAATGACACACAGATTCTGCCAGGACTGGGATGCACAATACACTGAAAAGAAAAGAGGGGGGAAAAAAAGGAAGAAAAGATGCTGGAGTTTGAATCTGAGCCTATATGTTCCTCTCCCTCTGGCTGACTTGCAGACAGATGCAGATGCAGCAGGCTGGAAGCAATGGGTCAACCTTGCCTAATACACAGGCAGCATTTGCACAAATAACAACTGCTGGCCATCAGGGCTGTCTTAACTCTCATGGGCAGCAGATGCCTTCAGATTACATAAAGGCAACATGAATTCACAGAGAGAAGTGCAGCCGAAAGGATTCACTATGTAATTTGAGTGAATAAATGCTCATTATTCTCATCTTAAACCTAAGAGAAGTTTTGTACGGTTTGACATTTTTGAAATGTCTTTAAAACTGTGACTGATAGTGTTGCAAAATGCACAGAATCACAGAAACTTAACAAAAAAAAGAAGAATACTTATTTGTAGAACCAGAAACAAGCTGCACTAAAATAGGACTCATAATAATGGGACAGAAGAGCCATCAAAGCAAAGAAATATTCCAGAAATGCAGTTTGGTTTAAATCACAAGTCACTGAGATAAAGTGGCACTTCTTAAAGATTGCTTTAATGTAAGTGGCCTAATCTGTGACCCAGAGAGGCTAAGTTAGCAATGTTGGCCAAATGAGGACAGGATGACTGTCAGGACTGCTTCACGTCAAAGTCTTTTGGCTCCAGGCTGCTGTGGAGGGAGGATGAGGATGGAGCAGCAGCAGCAGCACTTCCTTACCCTACATCATCTCTTTGACCCTACAGAAAGGAGACTTTTCCCTGCCAGATGTGACTGAACTTACCTTGACGGACAGTTTTGAACCTGACGGGACCTTTGCAGCAGTTGATCACAGTGTAGATGTCATAAAGAGGTAATCCAGACACAGACAGTCCCTCCACCTCCAGCAGCAGCTCTCCCTCAGACAGTTTCCCGTCCTGATGGAGCACAGCATCCTCCCTGGTGTGCCCGATGTAGGCGAACTCTCCGTCCTGCGCCCCGCCGCGCAGCTCCAAGTTCAGCTCCCCGCTGGGGTCCCGAAGCACGGCGCACTCCTTCACTTTCGTGATCCAGTGGTTCTTCTTCTGAATGACTTTTGACATGATGAGTAGTATTCTGGTGTGAGAACGAGCCGCTTCATAGCACTGACTGACGGACGGGACGCTCGGCTCCAACTTCTTGGAACATCTCTTCAGATGGTCGCTCCTCTTCGCATCCCCGTTCGGATCAGAGTCCAGACTTCTGCTTCTGTTCTTGTTGTTGTTGTTTCCGCATCCTTAACAGCTCGCGCTCTGATTCCCCCTAATTGGATCTAATCCACTTCCCCGGAGACTCCCTTTCTGGATTAATCTGAAGAGTTCCGCCTCTTTTTTATTATTATTATTGTTATTATTAGAGTTATTCTGGTTTCTTTCAACTTTCTGTCAAAGAAAACAAACATACAAACTAAACTACCTCGGAGCTTCTTTCAGAGCCGGCGGCGCCTTTAAGCAGGTAACACACAGCAAGTTCACTCTGTTGGCTCCTCCACTGGGGATGAAGTCACACAGTAGACACGGAGGCGCATGCGTCACGCTGTGCTTACTCCACGAGGGAAAAGTCTAATCCAACTCCAAACCTGCCGGGTCCTAAAGCTCCTCCGGCGCGCGTTTCAAGATGGATCTGCGCGCTGTCCACCCCCAGGGACATCCGCCTGTTGTCTTTATTCCCCAAAATATGGAAACACGCAGCAGGGGACACTTCTCTCTGTGCAAACAGAGCTGCGAGTTGATATGAAGGCTGCTGTAGGTGCAAACCCCCAAAGCAGCCTATATGTGGCTTCAAATGTGTCATTAACTTCTTAACTAAATCCAGTACCTCTGGAAAGGTGAAGTTCAGAACAAAGGTTTTTGAAAAGCCGAGATAAAATTTGGAATTAATTTAGTCTCTGAGGAAAATTTTGCCTTTCACTTTAGAAAAAGAAACATTAAGACTGTTGTGTTTTATTTTGGATTTAGATAAAGAGACCTAAGCCTGATAACTGTATTACTTCTCTGACTTTTTTTGATTTTCTGACTTTTTTGTTTTGTTTGCTGTTGACAAGTGTCCTGGATGCAGGAGCATCTCCAGAAAGTTTTCACAGGGGTGACCAGACTGGGGCCCCTAATAATCTTAGGACTGTACACCAAAACCAAAAGCCATAACAGAATTTTACCTGTTTTATTACATTGTTGCCATATATATAAAGGTTCTATGAAAAATACCGCAGTGTGGGAGTTAGGGAATTGCCTCCTTTGGTTTCTTACAGTACAGTTGATATTTGTAGTTTCTCACTAAGCTGCAACTGTTAGAGACTAGTTGGTGACTCAAAATTGTGAGAAAATAGGTTATTTTTTAGTTGCTAGTTTTCATGCACTGAATTCTGAGTATTTTTTTGACCTTGTTCAAAATTCAAGCAAAAAGGTTGTGAGCCTCTGCGATTTACACAAGGAAATTGAGAACCCCTGCAAACACTTGGAGACATTTTGGAGACTCCCTCTCAAATACTGTCTGCCAACTTGTCTCCAGCAGCTGCAGCTCATGAAGTAGTACCCAAACTGGGAACAGCACGGTCACTTAAAGTTTAAGTAACCCTTTTGATATTTAGATTAGGCATTGAAATTAAAAATTAAATTAGTCTTACTAAATACTGAAAATGTTGCTGAGTGGTTTTAGTTATCAACACTACACCTAAACATGTTAAACTAACGAAGCAACTTTATGCTGTAAATTGCACAGTTTGAGATTTTATTCAAGTTACAAAACTACTTATTTAACTATCCAACTATATTTGATTGATTGATTGATTGAATAAAGTCTGTGTCAGAACAGATTTGTTAAACCAAGTGTTTATTTTTCAGGTTAAACTTTTTTTTTCAAATTCCTGCAAAAAAGATGAAGGTAATTGTTTCAGGCCTTTTTTTAAAGTTTGGGACACCACACAGATATCTGCTTACATAATAACATATCTGATTTTTGAGACTTATTTGAGACTTGAGGCAAAAAAAACGATGTACATCAGAGGAAGTTGTTGCTTTTTCATCTTTTCTTGAAGAATATAAATTTTGATTTTGACAAACTATCTTAATGTGCAACTTTATCTGTTAAACACGTTCACAGAGAGGTATATTTTGTGTCATCTTCCTGGAAACTTCTGAAGCCAAGCAGGATTGATCAAAGTGATCAAAGACAAAGCCCGTCCCTTCACAGAATGTTTGACACACGCATCACTCTCTCACAAGCTTACTGCCTCATCATCACAAGTTTTACAGAAAAAAAAGTGGATCTCTGAGTTGGTTTAACTAAAATATCAAAATTTACACTATATGCATTTGACATTTTCATATGAGTTCACACTTCTGAAGTCTGGTTTTCTTTTTTTGACCTGACCAATTTGATTTTAGATGCTGAATTTGTTGTCAAGCAAAATGCACAAATAAATTATCCACAGCAATGCAAATAACTGGGGCTGTAATTTGGACAGTGAGGGATCAGGTGAGCAACTGCAAAGAAAAACAGCCTCTTTGTGTTTCCTGCCTGTCCAGATGAAGCACAGTAACTGGCACTCTTTTACTGTGAGGGCAGTGGCCTGGATAGCAGCACATAAAATAAAGCTTTTCCATCCGATTTCATCTCAGTGTTCACAGCAGAAAGCTTTCACTGTGACACCACTGTCATTCATCTCCTGCTTGTCTGATGAAAAATATTTCTCTAAAACCACCAACATGAGCAGTACTCTTTATTTTCCAGTATTCATTAGGTGAATTTGGATATTGTTTCTGTTTCTATGTTAACATAATGTACTCTCATATTGTCTACGTTGTGAAGTGGGCTCTGTTCTCCTGTCACTTGACATTTTTAGTGTTATTAAAGAAATGTCTGCAGGCCAGTGACTGTCACACAAATACATGACACCGATGTGCTCTGACTAAAAGGATGTAGACTGTTTCCAAGAAGTCAGCTCGTAAACAAATCTAAAAACACTTTCATACACGTTGGTTTAATTACCTCTGCCAAGGAGGTTATGTTTTCAGTGGTGATGGTGGTTCGTTTGTCTGTTTGCAAGATTACTAAAAAAAACTAATGAACAGATTTTGATAACATTTTCAGGAAATGTTGCGGTCGTTGCTAAAAAAACTAACAAACAAAAAACAAGTAATTAAATATTCCTGGTGATCCAGATCCTATAACTGTTTAATGACCTTATGGCCTTTGACAGAGCTTTGCGCTCTCCAAGTGCTTCTAGTTCTTTGACTACTTTAAACGTTTACTCCAGTGTTAACATATATTTACTAAAATACTTTTTTTTTTTTTTTTAATTTAGACAATCTGTTATTTTGTCCTGGTTAATTTCTTTGTATATAAGGATGTAATCAAAAATGCATTGGGAGGGTTTTACTTATTTGTGCAAGTTACATTTAAACTTTAGTTTTAATGTAAGAAGAATGTAGAATTTTATCAGACTTTGGTAAATAATCAATTTCTCTTATAGCCAATGAAGGAACATTCATCCATTCACCTTCTAAAATTGCTTGACCCTGTTCAGGGTCACGAGGAGCTGCCTATCTCCAGCAATCATTGGGCAAAAGGTGGGGTACATCCTGGACATAGTTTCAGTCCACCACAGGGCCACAATTGAGACAAATAACTATTGACATCACACTCACCAAGAGCCAATTTAGAATTGTCAATTAATGTAACGTGTATAGTTTTGAACTGTGGGAGGAAACCATGTGTGCATGAGAACATGTAGACTCCATACACAAAAAGCTTCAGCCGTTTTAAACCTGCAACTTTTTTTGCTGGGAGCCAAGAGTTCCACCATGCAGCCCACGAAACAAACAAACAAAAATTCAAAGACTGCTCGATGAAAATACTTCAAATAATTATCGGTTACACTTCCTTTAATTGGGACATTAGATAAAAAATGTTACATTCAAATAAAAGAAAAAGAAAATGTGTTTTCTAATCATTTAAACCACAGTTTCATTGTACAATAAAATAGGTCTTTGAACTAATTAGACTCCTGTTCCGGATAAGTTTAGGACAGCTGAGCTGGTTGTGAATCAGCATTAAATAAAAATGAAATAAGTAGTAAATTATCCCCCTCTAGCTTGTTTAAGTTAGTGACTATTACCAATATGCTACAGTGGGAAAAACACAATAATAAAAATGAGAGTGATGATTTTGAGCTCATTAAAACCATTCATCGCATCACTTAAATGGCATATAGCCATCCTGAAAGTTAGAAGTTACAATATGCTGCACTGTTCTGTGTAAAACCCTGGAGGACTGACATTCTCTCTTGTCTGGATTTTGAAAGCACTCAGATTTACTAAAACTAAACACAATTTATCCACAGGGTGTACAGATAACTGGTGTGCTCCAGCAACTCTCAGATTTGCTTCACATAAATATATGTTTTTAATAAATATCAGAACAGTTACGACAACTGTAAAATCTCACAGTGATTCAGAAAAAAGGCCTCTCCTGAACTTTTCTCAATTTTTTCAAGTAGCTGAATTCTTACAAGGTTTGCAAGAACACAACCAGATACCAGCAATTTCAATAGACTATTTATATCGTGCATAAAAACCAATCAGTATTACAGTGTTTAATGAGCCTGTTTGCCTAAATAAATGAGGAAAAACCCTCCACTGATACTTGAAGACAAGCCTGCAGCAACAATGATTACAAAGCACCCTGCATTGTGTAACAAAGAGTGTGTTCAGAGTTATGAGTTACAGCCATTGAGCAGCTAAACCTCAAGAATGCCATCAGTCCACAAAACAGAAGAAGTAGGTAAATATTAACCAGCAAATCAAACACTGTATTGATTTATATTGATCTGTAGCTGTCAGGCAAAAAAAACAACTTTCTCCATCAACGCTTTCATTGCTTTCATTGGTGACAACAACAAAACCAATGCTGCTCTACAACTGTTTACTTAAAGCCACTTATTCACTTTACAGCACATTTCACATTCTTTTGAATCAGTATATGCACTACGTATTGTATCACAAATAAAAGCACATTTGAAAATATGCATGGTATGATTCAATAAAATCCTTGTCAAGTACATCAGTTGTTTACTCACTTTAAAATGGTTGTATTTTTAAAACAATTATTCTCACATTATTCTTTTAAAACTTGGACTAAACGTGTCCTCCTAGCAATTTGAAAGAATACATTTCCTATATAAAATGTTCTAAAACTTCACTGAATCATAAATTATAATATGGCAACTGTTTAATAAATTTTACAGGTTAATTGTTTTATTTAGTTTATGTAGCAATTAAGAAGTGTCGCAGAAGGAGAAAAT
>JAOXNZ010000210.1:12799897-12813202 GCA_028566095.1 Kryptolebias brasiliensis
GCCAAGGTCCCCGCCTTCGGCCACCACCCAACTCACATTGCACCCGACCCCTTTGGCCCCTCCCATAGGTGGTGAGCTGATGGGAACGGGAACCCATGTCACCTCTTCGGGCTGTGCCTGGCCGGGCTCCATAGGCGAAAGCCACCAGGAAGCCACCAGGCGCTCACCAACGTGCTCCACCTCCAGGCCTGGCTCCAGAGTGGGGCCCTGGTGACCCACGTCCGGGCGAGTGAACGCTGTGTCTCATAATGTGACTCATTATAAGGGGCATTTGGGCTGCACTTTGTCTGGCCCCTCACTGTCTGCCTTGAGTGACCCTACTAGGGGCATGAAGCCCCTGACAGCATAGCTCCTAGGATCATTGGGACACTCAAACCCCTCCACCACGGTAAGGTGGCAGCCCAGGGAGGGGGTTACCACAATCTGACATTGTAAAGTTTTTCTTTCTGATCTAAACTGATTTTAAAAATTGGAAAGGTTTTAGTTTCTGAGTTTGTGTGCAGTTTGTTTCAGAATTTGCAAACAAACCTCACAACTGCAAACATGGTCTATACTGCCCTGCTGTTGTGTTAAGCGCTTTCAACATGCAGATGTGACATGAGGAGTTGGACGTTCAATAGCACATAAAACCAAAAGCTTGAAAACAGAAAAACAAAGTTGTAAACAGTTCTTTGGAAATTGCTAATAAGTGTTTGTGTTGGAAAAATGGGTCTTGGCAGAATATTTTCTAGTCTTGATGTATTTTTTGGAGGGCTGTTTCTGATTTTTTAATTTCACATAGCTAACACCCCTACAAAGGAAACTATTATTGTTTTGTAATCTAATTCTGTCTGAGAGATATTGAGATCATATCATCTTTTTAAAAGTTATTTTAAGGGTTTGAGTTTCAAAAACAAAAAAAAAAATGTTACACACCTGAAGTTCACAGAGGGTCCTACAGAGGATCTTTAATTAAAAATAATAATAACAATAATAATGATAAAGCATTTCACAAGATTGGTCTACAACCGCAAACCAGTTTACCACACCACATCCTTAAAGCCTGGAATACTTTGTCAAACTTGTAGAGGAGGGAGGTGTTAAAGAGGGCCGTCTGTCAGCTGAAATAGTCAGTCTCAGTTTGAACTCTCTGAAGGGAGGAGGAGCATGTCAGCCAATGCTTTGAAAAGCAGTGCCACATGACGGAGTGTCACATTTACTTAACAAGAAATTCCTTTCTGTGGAGTGGACGTGGATATATGAAAAAGACCTTTTTGCTTCAATGTGTGTGACAGAGGAGTCTGGTGTTTTCCATTGTCAAACACGTACCAGATGACCATCCCTGTGTCAACCCTGAGTCAGAGCAAAGCAAAGGTAGGTTAGAGCTTTTGACTAATCAGCGCAATGACAAATCCCACTCTAATACACTCACTGGGCTACTTGCTACAATACATGTGATAATCGCTGCTTCATTGTGCAGTTTATTGTGCTGAAGATATTATCAAAAGCTTGGGAAAAAATGATGTGCTGGGTGATAATTGCATCATGTGGTCCTGCATTTGTCCCATTCCAGTCACAACAATAGTTTTATTACATTACATTAATCTGATTATGTGTCATCATTAGGCATTCAGTGGATTCCCAGCAATATTCCAACATGATGATTGTTTCTTGAAGAAACTCTCTTTTCACATCTCGGATTCAAGTTACCGAGTATTGGTTAAGTTTTTTTTTTTTAAAGTTTAAGCCTAGATGGCATGAGAATTTCTCTTTTCTTTCAAACCACACAGTTTCACATTTATGAGCAAAACAGCCAGGAAAACCAACCAAAGGGAAAAAAAATAGCTTTTCATGCTTGCAGCTCTCTAAGAACATTTTTTTTACTCTTAATCCAAGTCATAAATTGAGTGAAAATATTCTGCTCTTTCGTTTTAATTTAGTGTCTTGCTTTGCATCTGTTTTGTGTTTATCAATAGATGAAGGCAAATGTGAAGTCAAATAAATTATGTGGATGATTAACCCCAACCCCTTCCCCCTTAAAAAAAAAACTTCAAGTGTTAAGACTTTTTCTTGTAGTGTGAAGAACACAAGCTTGTCTCCATATTTTCAGTTCATCTGGAGTCCATTTGGCCAGTAATGTTGCCATAAGGTGCTTGGTAGGAGGCATCAAAAGCTAAAGGAAGAGACCTTCTGTTGATCTTTGTAGCTGAGCTTCTGTGGCACAAATTAAAAAAGAAAAAATCACCTGAACTTATTTACTCTCACATTAGCCAAAGTTTCTTTAAGGTCACACACTCAAACATTGTCTGTTTCCACATTTGATCCAAATTTTGCTCAAACCACAGTTGTTTCACACAATTTACACAAATATGTGCAGAGGTGGTGGAATAAGGGGTTATTTTTACTTTTATTCAGCAGCTTCTCGTATCTGCTGCAGGAATTTGGGTTAGGCCATTTGGAAATTCAATCAGGCTATGCTTTGAACCCCCATTTTTGTTTTATGTGGGGTTTTACTTTGTAAAATGATCTATAAAACAGTTTTGGGTTTTTTTTTCAAAGAAAACCTAATCTGGCTCTGGAAGGTGCCACAGAAAAAGAACGGAGGACGATTAAGTTGAAATGTTATAGTCAGCATAACACATTGGATTTTATTTACATATGAGATGACTTTAAGGCCGTTAATATGTGTTTGTGTCAGTTGCAGGTAAAGTGTCTGTGTGTGCTTATGTTCCTGAGCTTCCCCCTGACAATGACTGAGATCCCTGGTCCATGCAGGCACTCGATTACTAGAGAGCACCTGATGACAGTTAGGCAGCTGGTAGGTGTTAGAGCAATATCAGAATGATCGAATTACATTTCTTCGATCTGAGCTCCTGCTGTTGTTGTTTCTGCAGATGGATAACCAGTTGAGAAGCGGATGTTCAATAACCTACACATTTATAGAACGGAGAGCGTTGGTAAGGCAGCTCTTGTTGAATGAGACGGTTTATTGCCCGCTGCTGAAGACGAGAGGCGATTTTTTTTTTGCCCCGCCTGTGCATGCGCGTGTGCTTATGTGCATTTGTTTGACTGTGCCATTAGCAACATATCGCATGAACCACTTGACAGATTTTAATGAAATTCTCAGAAAGCACTTATGGATGTACGTCTAAAACTCATAATAATTCAAGAAGGCCGACACTGCTAGTTGACTTCAGTCAACACAAAAATGCCTGTAACTCAGCCAGCCTTACAGATAATGAGCTATAATTTGATGTGGTAGTAGTTGATAGTCAATATCTCACAGTACCACATGAGATCATGATTAATATCATTTGCAAGGTTTACCAAAATGGCTACAACTCTCATTTCTCAGCATAAGATGATCTTAGTCTAAAACTCTGGCATGAAAGGCGACGGGCAAAATACATTTCTTCAAAGAATGCTGCACATTTAATTCTACATGACAAGTAAAGTTTCCATTGAAGTACTTTACCTGATTACCTTTTCTACAGAGCAAATGTTGCTTTGTGAAAGCTGCTTTACCTTGGATACTGGAGATGCTCACCACCCACTTCAAGTACAACCGGGGTTCAGTAAACGATGGCTATGTTCAGACCCTGAGAGCACTCATCCTTAACATTTATTCTCAGAGATGTGTGCCTGAGATCAATGAAGAAGTTGAGGTGGGTTGTGGAAATTAACATCTCCTTTAAAACATAAAACTGAAATCTGTTAGATGAGAAATCTCCAAGCATACGCAGATAAATTTTGTTCTGCCTCTTGGGATCTGTTGCAGGACAAGCCTGAGAGTTTTGAATTGGTCCACCATGGGTCTACTTTAGACGCCCTGCAGAAAGCTTCAGAAGTGTTGTCTGTTTACTGGGAGCTGGTAACAACCAGTGATTCACCAGTCGACTGGAGATGCCAGTATGAATACTCAGAAACCTTCGGCTCCACAACAGAAGAGCTCCCTGCAGAGTCCACCACACGGTATTTTACAGGTGTGAAATTTAATCTTTTAGGAATGCCGTGTGATGGATGAGAAGTGCAGATGTCTGAGAACACTGTGATCACAGAACATGTGGATCTTTCTGCAGACAGTTTTGGAAGGAACTCAGCGAAGGCCTCGCAGAGAAGACCAAGCAGAGATTTGTACAAGCTTGGCTTCATCATTACGTCCATCTGCGGAGGACTGCTAATTATATTTACGCTCTACTGTCTCATCATACACAAGGTACAAATATTGCCATTTTGTAAACTTAAAAAACCCACACTTTCTAATGATGTTTAGTCATGCATTCCAGTCATATTGTAATAAAACAGGCCTTAGTAGTGAGGCGAAGCCATCTGAACCGTTCAGAAGTCATAAAAGAAAGGTGGAAACTGGCTTTATTCTCCATCATTACATGAAAAAAAATCTACTAAAACAAACAAGTGTTTTTATGTTCTTATTCCTTTGCTAAGCAGTTTTGCTAAAACTGCTTGAAAATTATGTAGTGCTCATACAAAGCAGTGGTTTTCTTCTGGCTGAGGCTCACAATCCACATTAAAGTTTAGTCACGCAGTCCACTTTAATGAGTCTAACTCTGTGAGTAAAACCACTTTAATTTGTTTCACGATCACTCCTGTAAGACAGAAAGAGTATAATAACTATGATGGTAAAAAGACAAACAATAGAAAATTATTTCTCTCTTCACAGTTATTTGTAAAGAAACTTGGACACACTGCACAAATCTAGTTGCTGTTTAAAGTATCTAACCATTTGAAATTAGGGGAGACACAGCTGCTCTGTGCTTGTCCTTAATGTCAGAATAACACTTTTTTAATCTTGATGAGAGAAACTTATGATATTCATCTGACCCAGATATCTTGTATATTCGAGATCATTGGACGAGGTCGAAATATGTGAAACTGTTTATTAGATCAAGGCCAGTCAAATAAAAGCCACTTCCATCTTTCAGCCTGCTAGATGATGTTTTACTTTCTTTTCCTGGATATCTGCTCAATCGTCTGTTACGTGAGGAAACTTATTTCGTTTTGCTCACCAGTAAAAGCCCTTGTGTGTGCATGTGTGTGTGCATGTGTCTGTTACCAAAATGTCTCATGAACCACTGGATAAATTTTATCAAAACTTGCAGAAAGTAATCATTAGATATATTTCGGCATCTGATTAACTTTTGGAGGCAACCCCACTCAAGATGTCTACACAGCTAACCAAACTTTAACAAACCGAACAAACAGAAGGATGTCTATAACTCAGTCAGTTTTATAGATATTGACCTAAAATTTAGTGTGGTAGGAACTGAGACTGATCCTCAACACATACTCTGAGCACTAACAGATTGCACAAGGTCTTTGTTTACAATTTTGCCATTAACTATTTGCAGTCAACTGCCTGTTTGGCAAAATATCTTATGAACCACGAGACAAACCTGGGTCAAACTTTCAAGAAATAATTATTGGATAAATTTCCACAGCTGATTTTAAAGCCAAACCAATTCAATATAAATTGAACTGGTTTGGCTCCGTGCAGCCAGTCTGCCACAAATCATGTAATTTCTTGTTACAGTGGTACCTGTTTCAGATCAAACAGCAGATAGGTTAGTTTTCTGCAGCTGAAGCACAAGCCAGTAAGAAGTAATGGTGAACAGCAGGAAGAATAGTAGTGAAAGTGAAGGGGAAATGTCTCCCCACAGTCTCCGTAACAGACTTATGTCATCTTTTCACCGGATGCACGGTGTGCATGTGTGGAACATTATGCTTCTAACTTTAGATCTAGATTGGAGCATGCCTGAATGTGTGTTTGATCTACAGAAATGGGCTCTCTGGGGTTTTTACACGTTACCTGATTTTAAATTGTGATATAAGTGCAGAATTTCTCAGCATAAAAACAAATCTAGAACATTTGACCTCAACCAGACAGCACCTTTCATTCTAGTTTCACCACCTTGTCATGAATGATGTTGTGTTATGATCATGACTTTTATTCTAATTTTAGCAATACTATGTTACCAAAAGGGGATTTCCCTTTTATAAGTATTTATACGTTATATATATGCGCAAAAGCTTATTGTGGAATATTGTTATGTCACTATGTAAGGTTAGAGGATCCATTAGGACCTGTATGAACAAATGACCTTCCACTATGATGTTACATTGGTTGGTAGTACTCTGCTTCTTATGAGTTTATATTAAGGAAGACAGACATATTGCTTTCGATGTTATGACAGAATTCCCCTTTTCCTGTCATCTGTGCACAGTTACCAGCTCCACACCACTAGAGGAAAAGCAGGAAGCAAATGGTTTTGTTTAAGCAGCGTTGCCATGAGAATCTTCTGAGTTCAAGGATTATTTTTGGACACCCTTTTTTTGTTCCCCACACTGTTGCAATTAGCTAAGTTAGAAAGTCTTTGTTACTCAGAAACATGATCATTAAAGAAGGTTTTATGCTTCTCAAACAGATGTTCTTTTACACAATATTCACTAAATTAAAGATATAAATTTGGTCTTTGGTGACAGACAATATAGGACACTGATATTTATTTAACCTAAAGAAAGTAGGAAGTTTGAATTGTTTATAGATTTGTTTAGCTGATTTGATACAGCTGTATCTCAAACAGTTCCTACTGTACTCAGTAGGAACTGTTTGCACATAAGTTATATGACAATCCAGTATTTTTATTAAACTATAAGCAGTTATCTATATTTCTGGTAATTTTCCTCTAATATTAAATGACTAAATACATCTGTTTTGCTTAATTTGTGTCATTTGGGTTATCCTTATCTACTTTTTGAAACTTGTGTGACTTTAAAATGTAAACCTAACCCTAATTTTGCAGACAATATAAAACGCTGTACGGATGTGTAGTACAAATACAACGGTAACCTAACTGCTAGTTGAAAAACAATAACAAGAAAAATGTTGAACTCTTCATAGATTATTTGCTTATCTCCTAAAGTTCTGCCTGACTCAAATGCTTACTTGATTTTTCCAAACTGTATTTTTTAAAACCAGTTATGTGAAATTGTGCTGGAATACGTCAGTGCTGATTTGATTTGAAGGGAGTCCTTGGATTTAACTTATGCTAAATTATATGTGAAGCTCAGACTGTTTCTTTTCTGTTATAAATTATAGGCAATGAAAGGCATGCAAAAACCTCTTTAAGGGACCTTTCTTTAAACTTTAGTTATAAGTTTACACTTAAAATTGAAATACTTAACAAAAAAATCTCAAAAAGCAAAAGGACACAAAAGATTACTGGTTTTTTTTTTTTTCTTTTGGTTTTGTTTCCTCCCAAACCAATGATTTCTGCTGAGGACTTTTAAATTATTCTGCATTTTGACTGGTCTGTGCAGAAAACAGGAAAAGATTTTATCACTGGGGTCGTCTTTAATGTCAGTTAAACAATGGACTCATATTTCAAGCACATTTTAATCTGTCACCGTTTCTGCTGCCACTCTTGTCAGGATCTTGATTTTTTGGTCAATTTTTTCACAGTGTTTTGTACTGTTATTGTAAGGCTTTATCTTTTCTTTGTGATCATGTGTCTGTACTTTGTGCCACTTGTGTTTCTGTTGTGATGTTTTGTTGTTGTTGTTGTTGTTTGGTGGTAATATTCCCTGTGCCTCCCTGTGTTCCCAGTCAGTTTCTGCTCCTCTGTTCCGCTCCCATCCTCACCTGCTCCTTGTGTCATGCAGTCAAGTCGTTTACCATATCCTCATCAGCCCCAGCTCACATATCCAGTTCCCCTGCATGTTCTGACTGCCCCCCACCCCCACCCCCACCCCGCCGCCCAGCGCACACACACCCCCTAACTGCCCCCCGGAGGTATTTGCGTTAATTTTTTTTCCTCGAGTTCCTTCCATTTTGCTGCCGCATCTGCTTTTGTTTCGTTTCTTAAAATAAATAGTTTAGCTTTCCTAAGCTCCTTGTGCCAGTCTGCACTTCCTGGGTTCAATTCTACTCCTAAGCATTTCTCTCTTGAAAAACTACAAAATCACAGTCACCATAAAGTAGGAGGAAAATACGCTTCCAATCAACGCAATCCTGCTGAAACTAAATAAATAACTCCCAAACAACAGCTGAAAAAGCAATTTACTAAACTGTTGTTAAAAACACCAAATAAACAAAAGTTGCATTTTCACAGAAAAGGCTGTGGGAGTGCTAAGAGTTGAATAACTGATAATATTTGCTGAAGAAGCTGAAACTGAGTTGTTAAAGCTAAAAGAAGAGGGACACTTGCTAAAAGTATCAAAAGGGTAGCCAAAATGAAACAGAACTTTAGCTAAAAGCTACAATTAGCACAAGAAGACAAAAACAGAGCAATGATGAAACAGATTTTAGAAAGAATGTTTTTGAAGAAACTGAAAAGATCTCAGTGTATTTTTAAGGTGGAAAATGTCTGTAAATAAAGGTAAAGATTCTGAGAAGTGTAAAAGTTACAAAAAACAAAAGTCATAGCCCCATCTCCTGAATGAGCTGAACGTTTTTATATACGAATGACTAAAATAACACAAAGTATGCAGAAGTAGATTGGAAAAAAAACATACAAAACAATAAAAAGTAGGAAAAAACTATTTAATAGTATTTCTTGAAGAAACAGATAAAGCCTGAGTTTTAAACCCAGATCATGTTATGATGAAAAGGAACTGAGTTACATCGGATTTGGTCAAACCTTAAAATGACGTTATTCACAATCTCGTGTGATATTGCGAGACCCCACAAGATCTGTTATTGCTCGGAATGTGTTGGAGATGACTTTCACCAGAATTTTAGCTGAATATTTGTAAAACGGCATTTTTGCGATGATCAATCAGCTGTGGCAGCCATCTTGAATTGGGATGTTTTTAAATGTCAATCACTTGCAGATGTACATCAAATGATTATATCCTGCAAGTTGCCTCTTCTTCTGGAGAGGAGGGTGTCTGGTTTGGGGACCTCAAGGTTGCAGCTTTCATGTGGTTCTGTTGGCATCTTCAAGCCGTGACCTTCAGCATGTTCTGGAGTGGCGGCTGAGGGTGAGATGAGAGGTAGTTCCTTCAAATCTGAAACAATGGTTTCCAACTGGGAAAAATTGGGATCCTCCCTTTGGGTTGGATGTGCCTCAAGCAGAGGAGTTCAAGTATTTTGGAGTTTTGTTCCCAAGTGACATTATGATGAAGTGAGAGACTGATTGATGGATCTAAGCTTTGTTTGCACTAATGAGGGGGCTGCTTCAGT
Source organism: Kryptolebias brasiliensis (assembly GCA_028566095.1). Classification (NCBI taxonomy): domain Eukaryota; kingdom Metazoa; phylum Chordata; class Actinopteri; order Cyprinodontiformes; family Rivulidae; genus Kryptolebias; species Kryptolebias brasiliensis. The sequence continues at coordinate 12,809,079 of JAOXNZ010000210.1, forward strand.
CTGTGGTGGTTTTACTATAGCAGGTCCCTTTAAAGAACATTTTGAATATTTATGGTAAAATATCAAATCCCCCTTTTATATTTAAAATGGAACCTTATAGGTACCTAATCTAACTGTTGTCCATATTTGATCTACCGGCTCCTGAGCCACTGCTCATTTTCTGGCCTGGTCTTAAGTTTTCAACATGGTTTTGCATCTGCTCTGCATTGCCACTTAGAAAGAAGTAATGTAATAGTAGTGATAATTAAATGAGATGAAAATTAGTTTAAACATTCATTTATTGCTGGCTTCTGGAAGCAATCACAGAGAATGTGGAACAATCCAAGGTGTGTGCTGCTGTTGGATTGTTTGATGCTTGTTTGTGCTTTTGGTGTGCTCTTGTGATATTTTGATATTTGATATTTAGTTATTTTAAATATCTTGTCCATTTTTGTAATGCAACAGGTTATTATGATGGCTTCGAACTGAATGAAGATCAAAACAGGAAACAAACTTGCAAACTTTTTTGGCAATTAAACCAAACAAAGTTTTTTCAATAAACCTTTACCTTCACCATAACTATGGCACAGCTTCCCCACTGTGGCTCAGTATCCAACAAAAGTATGTTCAACTTCAAAGGGCAGATTTATTTTTGGCTGAAATTCTTCCCTGAAAATGATTTGTAGCCTACACCTTGGGTCATCTCCCACTATTTGGAAGCCAGGAGATAACTTTATTTTGTCCACAGGGGCAAGACAAAAATCCACAAACGTCAGATTCCCAGAGACTTTCCATCCAAAATGTATCTTCAGGCCGAGGTGCTCATCTGCTGTAAATTTGATACGACCTGCAATTCACTCAGTTGGAAAGAGTGGAGCCTGTGGTGCAGATGAGACTCAAAACAGTGAGGATGGATTCCAACAATGCTAAAAATAAAAGAAGAAGGAAAAAAAATCACAGTGGAAAAAAATATTAAATTACCTAAAACCTAAAAGAAATGTAAGCACCTGTCAAGATGAACTGACCTTAAAGATCAGGCCCATGCAGGAGTGGGGGCAGGGCATCAGCTTGGTATATACTGCATTTGATGCTGACTTATGCATTTGGCTTTTAATTGGCTTAGAATTGTCATCCACATTACCATTGAGTTCTCAATGAAGGCTATTAGTATCCTGTTGATGTTTAACTACTCTAAGCACCCCAGTATCCATGTGTGGTTACTGTCCAATCCAGAGGTGATTGACCAGTAGTCGGATGGATTTGCACTTTCTGGGTGTCTTTCATGATCAATACTGTCCGGCCTTGCATCAACTACTCAGGGTGGGTCCCTTTCATTACTAGCTGGTCCATTTGTGCTGGTAGGCGATCATGGAGAGCAGTCAATTTCTTTAGCCAGTAGGTGTGGATCATGTCAGGCCCTGGTGCAGTCATTTTCATTCCTGAGACTTTGTCTCGAATGTCTGCCACTGTGCTAGAGACTGGTCCTTGCTCTGGGATATTGGTGCCTCCAGATCTTATCCGTGGCTTTATCAATGTGTGATGCCTCCTTCTCCCATATGCTTTGCCAGTATTGCTGTCAGAGCAACAGAAAGGTTGCCTTGACCTTAGCTTCCAGTCTCTTTCTCCATGGGGGACAATGCTCCTTGTTGCTTGTAGGCTTGATCTTATAGCCAAGTATGTCAAGGATCACTGTTGCTGTGGTGTATATCAGCTTATTGGTCTCTGTAATGGTGTCAGTTGGGATACTTAGCAGTGCTACATTAACATCTTGTAGCATTCGAAATGACCTTTTTCTAATTTTTCTCTCTTTTAAAAAAGTGCAATTTCTTAGTTTCAACATTTGAGATGTTTACTGTGTTGTGAATATAATAGCTCAGTGGTCCCATAACCCTGAGGCTGCAGATTCAAGCCCAGGTCAAGTCAGGAAGGGCATTCGGTATAAAACAATTGCCAGATTTTCAGTGCAAGTTTGGTTGAGAGCAGCAGAAAAAGAAAAAAAAGAACAAGTTATGAAATTTCCAGATTATTGCATTCTGTTTTATACTGTTTAAGTTTTTTTTATTATACATGAATCTATCTTGGTTTTATATATATGTTTTTTTATTTCCAAAATAGAAAATTTACACCCATCATGGCTCAAGAATATCCACAAACTCGAGGTGAGAACATGCTGTATCAATAAACCAAATGTGAATTTATTTTCCATGGTTGTTGAAGTTATGCTCATACATATTTCTGTAATCTGTATTAAAGCAACGACCCACAGGACACAGAGCTGGATCTGCAGTAATGTGAGTATGCCTCTTTTCTGCTTTAAAACATTGACAACTATCAAACATATGTAGTAAGCGGAAGTGATATGTCCCAAGTGAATTCATGCTTGCCAGCAAAGTATAACTGCAGAACAAAGATATCTTTATTTTACAGATTTTGTGTATTCTTCTCTCTCCTCAGGAAATGAGGAGCAAATCATTTCAGCAGCAGACAGAGCTTTTGAAAAGCTGTACATTTTATCCATCACAAATAACTTTTTGTCTTTGTGTGTGTGATATATCCAGCTTAGATATTTAATCAGAATTTTTGCTTTCTGTGAGATTATTTTTTGTTTGTTTGTTTGTTTGTGTTTTTAATGCTGTGCTGTATATATTATGCATTATCTGTTGAAGATGTCTTTATGAGTTCACTTAAAATGTTAACAGTAGTGATTTACGCTGAATAATGGTTACCTCTTCGCTACAAAATAACCAAGTGTTTGCAAACTGTGTTTTCATAAGTTATTTATAATCTGAACTCCATTGAAGACGTGTATTAATAATAAACTTTATCTACATGTATATACAAATCAAAATTTTTAAAATAATCTTCCAGTTTACATATAAACACAAAAGTTACATATGAATACCAAATAGATATTTAGTTAAAGGACCTGTTTGGACTGAATTGAGGTTCTGTGGAAAGGTTTCGAACAGTTAAATTCTTACCTGTAGTAGATAGCTCTTTGAACAACCTGCAAATTGTATTTTACAAACATTTACATTGCTGTTGGTTTCATTAATCTGTTATTTCAATAGAATTTTATGTAAATAATCAAAGAACTGACAGCAGTGTAAAGGTTTAAAAAGTAGAGTTGCCATGATTTGCTATGAAATTTTTTATTGGAGTCGTTTCTAGATGGCAGGACTCCATTTAATTCTTGATCCCACCAGCAACTAGCTTGTGAATACAGTCAGAAATAAACTCTGTTCTTCTAAACTGAGGTCATTTAAAGAGCTATCTGCAACAGGTAGGATAATAATTACTCAAAACCATCAGAACCCCACTTCAAAAAAAATGTTAAAGATTCATTTAAAGGATTTGCAACACATTAAAGTTAACATTTTATCTGGAAAGCAAAGTTATCTTCACTTGTCATGTTGTTCAATATAACTACTGTATATATTCACATCATCATTTTCAGCCCTTTATCACATACAATACACAGTAAATCCTTTTTTTCATTGACAGATCGAAGAAGCATTTATATCACAATATCTGGGAATTGGTTACTGGTTAAACATTTGGAGTTGTTTTTGCTGGCAGAAAAATTAAGGAAAAACACATGTGCATGACACTGACTCATCCCTACATGGCAATGAACAGGTAAAATATGTTAATGTGAAAATCAAGAATGTCTTCCTTTACTGTAATGAATTTCGCTCATGTTTCTTGTGTGACGGTCCCACCAAATGTTTTAAAAGTATAAACTGCATGATTCCTGAGTCTGAGAACTGCACACTTTCCCATGAAATGAAGCCTTTACATGCGTCTTAACAGACCACATCAGGAAGAAAAAAAAAAAAAGATTCCCACATGTGATTGAGTGCATATGTGTTGGCCTCTCTTTTGTATTTTGAAAATCTGTGTAGGAAGCAGAGGAGAGAGAAACAGGCATACCTCACACCCTTTGCAGAAGCTACCACTTTTTCATGCGCAAACCATTGTAGGAGTGGCTGTAAATCTTTCTTCATCCCAGTTTGTTGCTCCATTACAAAACAAGGAAAATACTTCCAACTCAGTGTTGTGTCTTTCTTTAGACAATTAAAGGCAGCTGTGGATGGATAGGGAGGAAGAGGCAAGTTGCCTTCAACAATAAATATGTAAAAAAG
>JAOXNZ010000210.1:12840228-12852125 GCA_028566095.1 Kryptolebias brasiliensis
GCATGTTTTTGGTCTGTGGGAGGAAACCGGAGTACCCGGAGTAAACCCACGTGAGCACAGGAAGAACATGCAAACTCGAAGACACTGAGTTCCCCCTGCTCGGTTTCGTAGAACTGAGGGCAGGAATAGAACCGCTGCCCTGAATGCTGTTAAACAAGTCCAGCTCTGACCACGAGCCGTGTAATGTGATTCCAGTCAGCTAAAGTGGTTAAATGTGACTTGGACACAGAAGAGCTAATGTTTCTTTTTATATCATGAAAGCAAATGTGCGTTCTGGTGATGAAAGAAAGCTATTATTAGAGATGAGAGACTTTTATTAAATCTATTAAGGAGCTGACAATGCTTAATAAGGCAGTGTGCTTATTGTTTAGTTTAGGTCATCTAACCATGTGTGTGTTGTTGTTGTTTGTTTGTTTTTCTTTCACCAGTTTTGTGATCATAAATCCCAGTTTGTGTGACTGCTTACTGGAGAAATCAGAATATCAGGAGGTGGAGGCTCTCAAATGGGATGACCTTTTTAGCAGGTAATAGATTAACTGATTGTCTGACAGACTGGACAGGTTAAAAAAAATACATTTTTAATGTTTAAGTAAACATTATCACACACATAGCTGCATGATTTAAATGATTTAAAAAGCCAGCAGGACAGGAGCTACAAGCAGGGCTGCAAGTGGACAATCTTCCTTTTTGTTTAGAGATCCTCAGATATGGACGAGTTTGCCAGCAACAATAAAACTGATAAATGATGTTTTTAACTCTAGGATGAAACAGTGGCTCCAAATAAACCCAAATGTGTGAACTCTGAGCTCTACCAGCTTGTACATCTGAAACCAGACGTTTTTCTTCCCATTTTATGCATCCTCGCTTTTCTCCTTTTTCTGTTGGTATGATTTATATGCGTGCGCGCACGTGTGTGTGTGTGTGTGGTAATTTTTATCTCCTATATTTCAGCTAATTTTACAGATATTAAGCTAAAACAGTGTGGTCCTGTCCTGGTTCGAATAAAGCTTTAAATAAACAAATATTTAACATTTGAGCAAGTAAATGAGAGAAGTATAAATTCCAGTTTTCTGTGATTATATGCTTTACATCATTGCACTTGAGACACAGTATTATTTGTAAATATCACCATCTTGTTTTCCACAGGACATTGGGGAGAATGCAGGAGTGTTATCAAGTCATCTTTCCTGGACAAGCAGCGGTAATAAAGAAGGGCCACATCGAGCCAATAGACATCGCCGTGGCTTCTCGGGGCTCTAATAAAAAGGTGACGGCTTTTACGATGAGTTTCACAGCTACGAGCTGTAGTTTAGGTTTTGTTTTTAACTCAAATTTTGTTTTGAGTTTTTGAAAAGTGTCTCCAGACTGATGATGTTCCAAGGATGGCAGCGCGACACAAAATTAGGGAATTTTATAGCAAAGTTTCTGATTTCCAACAAGATTTTGAGCTATTACATTGATGAATTATAATCTCGGCTCCTGTCAAGATTAACTGAGGCTAACCTTTGTGATCCCTTCAATTTTCCATTTAGATTAAATCACATTCAGTTCGTCTTTCATGTCGAAATTCTTGTCAAGCTGACATCTGGACAGAGGACAAACTTCAGACGTGGCAGTTTTCATCTGAATTAGTCACATTTTCGTCCAACTTGAGAACCCCTTTAATGCAGTTTAAAAGATGAGACACATGAATAACACATGTTTGAACCATTAATGCATTCATCATTAAGACACAGTTATGTGCAAAAGTTTTATACTCTGTTATGATAACAAGGAAACGAGGGAAGATGCAAGATATTAAACTTGGGCATCTTAGGCTGAAAAATACAGATTTGTCCGAGTCTTATTAGTATGAATGTTGTAATGGACTTGATGTTTCAAATGTTTTTCAGGTTTATCTTTGGGATTCTTTGCTGTTAAATGTCCTCTGAGGACACAGCCCACATTATACCTGTTGTGTGACTTTGGTTCATTTGTCTGACTGTAGCTGCTTCCTCCCTGTAGGTGACTCTCATAAAGAATTTGGAAGTGTACGGTTTGGATCCTGCTGCTGTTGCCGCTGCTCTGCAGCACAGAGTCCAGGCCAGCACGGTCCTACAACCAGTCCCTGGAACCAAGGACAAAGTCCTGGTCCAGATCCAAGGCAACCAGATTCATCAGACTGGAAGTCTGCTGCTCAGTAAGAACTTTGTAATATTAGTGTTTATATCTTAGAATATTGTTTTTCAATTGTTAATGTTCCTTTTGAAGTTATTTTTCTTTTTTCTTTTAATTTCAGATCATTATCAAATTCCTCGCAAGTACATCCAAGGACTTGACAAAGCTCCCAAAAGTGGCAAGAAGAAGTAGCATTTCAGTGTACCGTTCCAGCTTTGTAACGTCTCCAGAGTTGCTTTATTCTGTGGAAAAACGACAAATTGTGAACGACGCATTTAATAAAGTTGGTTCAGTGTTATATTCTGAAAGGTGGTGAAATTGTCCTGTACAGTTTGTTGTTTATTTGATCAAATCAGAGATTTAGCTAAGTCTGAGGATAGTCATCGAAATGAGAGAGCCAAGCGCCAGTCCCTCATTTTATTATATTTTTTTATTGTACAAAAAAACACATGCATATATACAAAAGGAAAGTAGTTCAAAAAGAGCATCGCAGATAAAAGATAAAGATGGGCGCAACCAAAGAAATTAACCTACTAAATAAAATGAGCTGGGGTTTAGATTCTAAATCGTACTCAACTGAAGAGCGTAGTTACTTATTATGCCTCATTTTAAGAGCTTTACAGTACAAAATAAAGTCTGTGTGAGAAAACCAGAAGTTTGGCTTGACTTTAAAGTATTTGGCTTTGTGGATGAAAGATTTTCCCTGGGTGAGGATAGTGTTTATTAGAAATGCGTCGTTGTAAATTATGTCTTTGCTAGAGGACATTTTAAGAGAGGGAACTTTGGAAAATAACCAGTTAAAGATATCAGACCACAACGCTTCGACAAACATGCAGTGAAAACAGTAAAGGCTCAGTTGTTTCAACTGCATCACAAAAGACACAGTTGTTTGTTTCAATACCAAATCATTGCTGAATAAAGTCATCAGAAGGATAGACATCATTTAGGGTTTTAAAGTGGATTTCTTTGGCTCTTGGATCTTATTGGACAGCTCGGAGTCCTTAAAAGAACAGTTTTCAGTCAACAATTGTGGTAAACGGAACGATTGGTGAATGAGCCAGACCACCTGCAATCAAACATAAGGTAGATTTAGGAATGGCGTTAATAGTGAATTTAAATGGTTTTTGGTTTGTTTTTAATTATACTGACAACACAGCATCGCATGATAAAGGCAGCCATTGCCATCAGCTAAATGTAACACCGACCAAATGCCTTTTTCCATCCAGTCCTTATTAAACAACAATTTGTTCTTTACTTTATATTGATTGTTCCAGTTTGATGAGTAATGTAGAGTGAAATTATGACTGTACAGAATTTTTCAATATAACAACACTTGCTGACGAAACTGTGAAAGTTTGACAGGAAGACGTTGAGTCATAAAGTCACAGCTTAAAAGAAATTCGATTCTGCCCGTTCTTTCAAACAATACTCTGGTTAGATGAAACCACAGGCTATTAGAGTTAAGACACGATTTTAACCAATTTATTTTAAGGGTTTCATTTATGAAATCAAAGTCTATAGTCTGTGTCTCTATCTTCATATTATTTCATCATGTCTGTTTTCTTGATATAGCGTGTCTTCTTCCATATATAATCATAGTTAATCTGATTGATTTTTTTAAAGCCTCGTTTGGGATAGCTAAGGAGTAGGCTGGATGAATATGTCTAGATATCAATTCAATTTTAGTTAGAAAAACTCTACCAAACCAACTGAAGTTCCTTAACAACCACAAATTCAGTCTGGATTGACATTTCTCAATAACCTTCCATACATTCTGTTTTTCACTCTCATCCAGATTTTTTCAAGCACATCTCCTGCTCTGCCAATCAATATATATGTTTTGTCCTCATTACTGATTCAAGTGATTTAAAAATAAGGATTGTCTCATACTGAGATTCAAGTTATTAACATTAAAAAAAGTAATCATTGGCTTTACATCTACAGCTGGTTAACTTTTGACATCAATTAAATTCAATAATAAAAGTAATTTGTTTATATATGGGTAAAACATCTGCTTCACTTACAGAAATAAGCCCACATACAGTACATGTTATGTCTCAAAATTCTTTGTCTTGTACTTCATTTCCCTTTCTGTCTTATACTCTGCATATGCTATGTAATGTAATGTTTTCTTTTTATTGTTTTCAGTCAGATAAAGATACATAAAATCTTTAAAATCAGTCATCAGTGTCTATTGATAACTACATTTATACAAATGTAATTTTTTTCAGTAGTTTTTACTCTGTTTGAAAAAGATAATGGTTGTCAGGCGAGGCCCTTCCTGTGTGTTTGTTCGGAGTCTGGAAACAAGCTGCAGGAAATTAAATCATAATTTCAGAATCCAGCTCAAACACTGGAGACATGTGTTGGGATGATTAAGAGGATGAGCCATATTTTTTTCCTCGAGAGAGAGGGGCAGAATGAATGAAGTGCCATAATAAAGATGAACAATAAAGTCATTTTATGGACTGTTAGTCCAACTAAAGTCTGTGTGTCTGTTCAGGTAAACAGAGCCATAATTCTGCTCTGATCGCCATGATGCCTGTAAAACGCACCTGTGTGAACTTCTTTAAAATGTGTTTTATTGGGTTTGTTTAGTAAAGGCACAGAGGACACAGTTACACTCTGTAGGTTTTCTTACAGAAAAAAGTCAGCTGTCTAACACAAGCTAAGAACTCCTGGCGAAACCTGGACTGGGTGCACACATACAGGTACATGTTGATGGCAGCGTTGCTCAGGCACAGCATGGTGCCAATGTCCGCTGCTATGTTTATCTTGCAGTTGTAGTCATCACGATCTAAAGTGTACAAGTCTGTGGTGCGGAGGATGATCTGGGTTATAGCGCGGGTGACGGACAGCAGCACAAAACTCATAGATACAGTCACCAAAAGGACCACAGATTTTCTACTCCTGGAGCGAAGAAGAGGCTTGACTTTGTGAACCCTAGAAGTCACATTTACAGCAACTTGAACCCTGCTGCTGAGAGAGATGAGGCGCAGGGTCAGCCCATTCAGGGTGACGATGATGAGAAAGGGGAAGACGTAGGCTTGCAGTGTTTGAAACCAAACCAGGGTGTGAACAAACTGGATCTGAACCTCTGGTTTGTAAACACAAGAGGTCAGGTTGTCCTCTTGGATCGAGGCGTTAGACCAGTAGTAAGGAATGGCAGAGAGATGACTGAAGACAAACGTAATTAATATTGTCCAAATGGCACATCTCGGTCTGCAGAGTTTAGCTTTGATTTTCCATGTGTGAATGCTGATAAAACGCTCCACTGTGAACAGAATCACCAGCCATGTCGAGGCATTGTAGGCGCCATAATTAAAAATGTCTCTTAGGTTGCACCACGGCTCATAACTCCAATACGGCTCCTGCTGGTGGTACTTCAAAGAAAGTTCGAGAACCACTATGAAGATCAGGACAAGGTTGTCAGCCACAGAGATCGCCATCAAATAGAAGGCACTGGACATAGAGAGCATGCAGTTCCTCCTCCAGATGATCAGAAAGGTGATGGTGTTGGCTAAAGGCAAAACATAGATCAGTAGAGGCATCTTGTGTCTCAAAATGCTAATAGGATCACAGTTATTCCTGTTTCTAAATGGCAAGTAACCGATTAGATGTAAAATCACCCAACAATTCCAATTCTTACTCGTACAGTACTCACATGGGATTCCCACGGCTGCTAGGGCAGGATAAAACACTTGTTGCAGAGTCACCATCCAGTGTATCCTATGAGAGTTCATGTCCTCCCAGATCACAGATGGTGCATCAAACTGTAGCACAACAGAAACCTGGAGGCTCGATATGAACATGCTCCCCGGGCACCATATGGTCACTCCCACCTCATCTCTGTATACAGTTTAGGACAGTGTGTTAACAGCCTCATTATTCGGACTCTGTGACGATCAAAGGGAGTTTATGACGCTATTATAACAAAAGGAGACGAAGGAAAAAAAGAAAATCTGAATACTCTGTTTTGCCCTAAACATTTTAGGACCTGGATAAAAGACAGCTAGCTCTGAGTTGGTCAGAAATTATGACTTGCTCAAGCCAGGTGTGAATCATAAAAAACAGATTTGCAGCCAGATCGCCACTGACTAAAATTAAAGGCCTACCATTTTTTTATAGGAATGCATTGCCCCTTCCACCTTTCACGCCAGAGTTTTAAACTGAATTCTACGTATGCTAAGAAGGAACAAAGTTATAGCAGTTTTGGTAAAAACCTTGAAAATGGTGTTGTGAACAATCTCATGTGATAGCCCTGGAAATATGTTTGGGGATCATGCACAGCCACTACCACAACCAATTTTAACTCAATATCTGTAAAACTGGCTGAGTTATAGCCACTTTTGTGTTTTTTGAGGTCAGTTGGTTGTGGTGGTCAACTTGAATTGGATTGATTCCAAGAGATAATCAATTGTAGTTGTGCAACCAATGAATGCTTTCTGAGAGTTTCATTAAAATCCTTTCAGTAATACATGAGATGTTTTGCTAACAGACACAGTTGATGCCAGCAGTTTATGGCAAAGTTTTAAAACCAGATCTCAATTTTAGTGATAGTAAATTTTGGATGATGCTCCAAAAAAATTCTAACCACTTTTCGGATTACTAGATTTTTTGCAAATGTGTCTTTCTAAAATGTTTAAAGTTACCCTCAGTTGCAAGCTTGTGAAAAGTAACATGCAAGCATTTAAACATTTATGTTTTAGAAAGTGAGCTTTGAGGAAATCACAGATTTTAGTATGTTGAGTTCTGAATAGGGAAACCATCTATACCAAGATACTATTTACAGTGACGGTGGTGCTGATTTACCACCAAAGAATCCAAAATAGCATTTCCCTCTTCTTCTGCCCATGATTCTCCAAATGGGAAAAAACAACAACATTAAAACACTGACTTTTTCCTTCTCTTTTGTTGACACTAATCTGACCTTTACCAGAAATGAGTCCTTTCCCTCATCTTGCTTGCAGCAGTGCGAGCTCTTGAAATCAAAGAAGCAAATTCCAAAAGATGAAAGCGCCTCTGAAATACAAGATGAACAAGTAATGTCTCAAACTGTCCTGAACATGCTCTTCAGAGTCTCCTATAATTTTTGTTTTTGAAGCAGGACAACAGGACGTGAGGAGGAAGTGATTTTGTCACACCGAAGGCTGACAGTTTTAAATGTGTTGGCTTTGTCTAACAAAAAATCAAAGTTTCATTTGACACATTCTTACGTGACCTTAGGCACAGATGACACATCCCCATCTGTATATAATGCACATTGAGTGATGAAAACCAGTCAAAGCAGGAATATCTTGACTGGATGAGCTTTCATGTAGTTTATCTGATGGTGTTGAATGTTTTCTTTACACTCTGTCCAGCAATTTCTTCTGTGAGGGATCACTAACAAAAGCTTAATTTTTTGCCCAGTTGCTGAATAATTTCCGTGCCTGTGTCTGTCCAAGCTGTCTCTTCAGTGTCTCATCCAGTTTGGCCCGAGCTCTACACTGTGTTGGGTGCTTACATAATGATGAACACGACAGATGCTGAGTCATATATGTCATCATTAAAAGTCATCAAGCAGATGTTTGACTGTATGGTTTTGATTAGCTCTCCAAAGACAAGTGACAGTTTATCCAGATCAGTCTAATTTTCATTTGTTCACTTGTTACCGAAGAGCCTTTTTGTTAACCTTTCACACGATATTCCTGATGTAATTTCTATTAGATAAGTAGAGTTACAGAGGGTTATCTCACCGTCACGGTTGGGTGCACAGCACAGTAAACTCCTGTATGAGAAGAAAATGTTCAGAGTCACGTGGAAGTCAGATTCACAGCATCAGCATGCTCCCTAATGTGATTTCTTACAGCCCACCTTCAAAGCCTTGCTCACAAATACATCTTAGACTTACTGTCCCTTGATCACTGAGATCTGCAGTCGGTGATAACTGATAACTATTTTTAGGTCACAGTTTAAGACAAAAGCGAGAACACTTAGATCCATTTCAAATCCCTTTTTATAACACTCTTCCTTGTAAAAACCCATTGCCAGTATCTGCTTTTTCCCGCTGCTTTGATCAACGGTATTCAGAAGACGTACTTCAGTAGTAAAATCTCAGCTTGAGAAGGTGGTTACACCATGCAGAAGGGAAGCGCAGTAAAATCAATGTGTCCTGAAGCAATGCAAGGCTTTATTATTCACTTTTTATGCCACAGAGTTTTAAATCTATGTTTAAAAACTGGATAACCATGAACTGATAAAATGTGTCACTTTTTGTCAGCTAATGCGGAGGTTGGTAAAATGCTTCACATTAAGGTTGCATGTAAATTATGCACAAACTGCATTTGTTTGTGTGTGTCAACAGTGAGACCACTATTATAGTACTACATGGATTCATTTGAGCAGTGTGATTACGCTTACAAAACAAGAGCATTACCATTGAGTATTAAAGCCCTAGCATTCCTTGAAGGAATGCATATCGCCCGCCACCTTTCAGGCCAGATTTTTAAAGTAAGATCATCTTAAGATGATAACTGACAAAGTCGTAGCCTTTTTGGTCAAACCTTGAAAATAACTTTATGCACAATCTCATGCAATATCGCAAGATCTCAAGGGCTTAGTGCTTGGAGTATACGATGGGGATGACTTTCAGCTACTACCATGCCAAACTTTGGTGAGATAGATTGTTTTAACAATCACCCAATAATAGGGCTGTTAAGTTCACATGAGTCTCTCCGACCTGTGAGTCGTTTGGGTCGTTTTCACGTGTTGAATGCTTCCTAACAAGACCAACATGTTTCAAGGTGTGAATGGTTGTGAAACTGCCTGAAGAGAAGAGTCAAGGCAGCTGTAGGTGTTCAAAAATGAAACCTACGGGTCACCTCCTCTGTTTAATGTTGGTTTTTCATCTTTACGTAGATGGTTTCATTCAGCCCTCTTTCAAACCACCTGTCTAAGTTGTGTCCTTTGGCCTCTTGATGTGAACGAACAAGCTGACAAGCTGCCTCTTTTGTGTTGCGTCATCCACTTGTGTTGCTGCCGCTTTCTTTCTCCAGTCTAGAGGCCTGAAAGTTCCTCCTGCACTGCACTTCATATACCACATCGCTGAGCTTGTGTTTCGGTGTTTTATGCTTGGCGTGAACCGGTCTCTGTCTAAGAATGTTCTTAGAGTTAAAACGCACGGAAACAGGAAGATAAACCTTTCGTTTGTGTTCAGGAGAGAAAAAATGTCTCACTTCAGGAACTTCAAATTAAAAGTTGACCTGAAAAACAACTGCTTTAATGAATTTGCACATGCCCTCACTCTTCAGAAGTGATCACCTGGTGGCCCTCCGTGGGCATACAGGTGATGATCACTGGCCTAAATAAATGATCTACAGATACTTATCTGTAACAAAAGATAATCAGTTAATGAAAATGTGGCACAAAACTGACAGCTTATAACTGAAAGTTGTTGATCCTCAGAGGTGGATTTCAAAATTTAAAAACATCTTTTGTTTCATGACAAGCTTACCAGCTTGTGTAACCTATGGTCCACACTGTAATCAGTCATGTATTTGTGCTCAGTGCTGTTGGCAATATCTCTTCAGTGGGCTGCTGCAGGGACCCCCTGCTGCTCGCTGCTCTATAAGCAAACCCAGATTGCTGTGAGCAGCCTGGGAAGAAGAAAGTATGTGTGAAATATTAGATGACTGTCCATTCAGTCAGAGACATGAAATCTTCTCCAGATGAGTCTTCTCACTCAGCAGAGAGCAGATCACAGATTTTAGTTTCCATAGCGATGAAGCTTCACGTTTGACAGTAAAATCAACACACATGTTTGAAGGTGCTTTTCTCTCTCTGTGCTTTACAAACTCAGCCAGCCATTTGCTTTTGCTGTGACGTTCGTTAACATACTGTAACGTACTCAGCCATCACGCTGAATTTAACTTTTTTGGAACTTCATTTTTATTACCCTCGGCAAAGGCAAAAAGGATTATATTTTTGCCCGTGTCTGTTACTGTGTTTGCATGTGCGTTTGTTTGTCTGTAGCGTTATATATCTCCAGATGGATTGTATTGAAACTCTCAGAAAGTAGTCACTGGATGAACATCTTTGACTGATTAACGTTTGCAATCAACCCAATTCAGGATAGCTGCTACCATCCTGAATGACCTAAAAAAACATGTTTAAATGGCTATAATGGCTGTAATTTTACAAATACTGACCTAAGATTTGGTGAGGTATTAGCTGAGACTCATCCGTATCATACAGTTTGAGCTCTCATTGATTGTGTGAGATTTTTCTTTTTTCAAATTAAACATATAACAGTGTGATCTTTATGCATTCCTTCAAGTATTGCTAGTTTTTATTATTATTTTATTTTATTTCTGCATCAAAAGCTGTCCTCCACAGAGTCTTCTAGGAAAGATTCTGGGTCCTAAGCAAATTTCGTTGGAACCCCTGATTTAGGCCTTTATTTATTTTTTCTTTTGTTACCTGTACAGTGATTCAAACTGAGATAGATATATATTTTTTATTTTATTTGAATAAACAGCAACAATATTTAAAATATGATTTTAGTTGTCTTTTTGATGACCTATTTAGACATATTTCTTAAGCTGCGTCACCCTTTTGTGCTTCATTGACTTTGAGATCACAGAGATCCACGTTACTCAACTTCACAACCAAGAGGATGGAGGGAAAAAAAAGCACATTTGACTTATATTACACATTGTTATGCACTTCGAAAGCATCCTATAATCATAGCAAATAAGAGACATATTATATCCATTAATCATTGCGCTTTGTCACATCTCTAGTGTCCCTGCTTCATCATAAAAGTTTGGCCTCCTGGCATCAAGTGAATTCCAAAACTTTGAGACTTGTCATAACACAGCACGAAGCAGAGATGAGAGGATTCCGCTCACAGTTTCAGCTGTAACTCAAATCACGACGATCCCCCCTCAGAAAAATGTCTGAATTTAAAATTCCGGCGGGCTGTCAAGATTGCAAATCAATTAAAAGTTTAAGGCAGATCAAACAGTAAGCAGACATAAAAGAAGACAGAAATAGAAAGGAAATTTACATGAAGGGAATAGTAGAGGTATGGAATGCTTTTTATACCAACACTGAGGACTGAGCAAAATAGAAATGTGAATAACGAACCATTAATAAAAAAAAGGTTGAAAAATCAAAAACTAAAGCTGTCAGGAACAACTAGAACAGTCTGTGTCGCCATCTGCTGGATATTATTCAGAACAGCAGGAACGCTGCACAGTGAAACTGGAACCCAACAAAGAGGCCTGCAGTAAAAATACCTTTTGAAATCATAAAGTGTTGGGTCTGTGACAGACAAAACATTCAAAGCCATTGCACCGAAGGTTCACTTTAGGCAGAGAATATGTATTTATAGCAGGGCTTTGGTTCTGTGACCGTTTTTAATCATTTGCAAGAAATGTCTGTAGCAAAATATATCATGAATGAACAGATTTTAATAGAAGTCTCAGAAAGTAATCAGTGGATGTACACCTGATTAACTTTTGGAGTCAACCTAAATCAAGATGGCTGGCACAGCAAACTGACCTTAAAAAACACAAGTTTAAAAAATATTGACCTACAATTTGGTGTGTTAGTAGCTGAGAGACATCCCCGACTTATTCTCTGAGCACTAACAGATCACCTGGCATACACTATATTACCAAAAGTATTCACCCATCCAAACCATTGAATTCAGGTATTCCAATCACTTCCATGGCCGCAGGTGTATAAAGTCAAGC
>JAOXNZ010000210.1:12876566-12887360 GCA_028566095.1 Kryptolebias brasiliensis
TGTTTCCTCTCTTCAGTTTTACAGAAATAACAAACTCTATAAACTTTAGAAATTCTGATGCACAATTTTATTTTATCATCAAAGTTGACAATAATAAGTTTAGTTTCCTTCCTTGTTTTATTTATTATGATTCAACTGGTTGCTTTTCTTCTTTGTTGTTATTATAAATGTTCTTTGTTTTTTAATGCACTATACTGAACACTTTGATTGTGAAAATATGTTTCTTCATAAACTAAAGCTGATAGTCTTCACTTTGAGCCCAAACTCAGAACAAGTTGAATTCATTTTGTAAACAGCAAAAATTATAAAAATGTTTAAATGACTAAATATTTTTTTATCTGTCTATTT
Organism: Kryptolebias brasiliensis; assembly: GCA_028566095.1. Lineage (NCBI taxonomy): Eukaryota > Metazoa > Chordata > Actinopteri > Cyprinodontiformes > Rivulidae > Kryptolebias > Kryptolebias brasiliensis. The sequence continues at coordinate 12,876,915 of JAOXNZ010000210.1, forward strand.
TTAAATAGGTATTAATAATAATATAATTTCCTAAAGTAAATAATTTTGTGCAAATAAACTATTTCGTTTGTACTAAATGATGGAAGCCTGTTGTTCACATTAAGCAATGCAGTAAGAGAAACTACAGCACAGAGATCAGTGTAAATAAAAGAAAAAACTGCATAGGTTAAAAGGTCATGTGACCAACAGATTTGGCAGTTTAGGGACACAGTTGATCCCATGTCAGTAGGGTGTGGCATCCCGGAGTACCCGGAGTAAACCGACGCAAACACAAGGAGAACATGCAAACACCACACAGAAAGAGCCCAGGTCGGGCTAAGGTCTGGCTTGAACCCAGGACCTTCTTGCTGTGGGGCAACAGTGCTAACCACTAAGCTGTCGCGCTGCCTGAGATGACCTGAAGCTGCTGGTGTCTCTTAAAAACATTGACTGGATTGTCTGCTCCCCTTGGTGCAGTCATAAAGGCACACAGTGGTCAAAGATTTAAAGCTGATAATGTTACGACACCACTTGTTATCAGCCCGTGCCTCCTATTTACAACACCCCTCCAAACACCATCGTCTCTTCTCTGGTTTTAATGGCATCCTTCACATGTGATAGTGAACTCATAGTCTGGTTGATGCCAGTCACTGAGACATGGTGCTGGATGACTGACTGTTGGATGTTCTGGTATTATCTGATAACACAAAATCTCCACTTGTTTTGCCACCATTTTTGTCATCTGGTGCTCATTTGAGACATGTCAACCTCTTGCAAGCCAAATTATTTCCAAACTATGTCCAAATAAGACAATTCCTTCTAGGTGTTTAACTTTGTCAATGAGTGTTTAAATATCTGAAGTAGCATTCAATCATGTGGGGGCTGCTGGAGCTCAATGGTCAGTGCTGTGGTCTTGTAATCCTGAGCCTGCGGGTTCAAGCTCCCCGAAGAAGGAAGCAGCTGAAAGAACAAAACATTCCTTCATGTGAACACAATGAAGCTTTTCGTTTTAACTTGCTTTAACTCAAATGTCACCCCATTTTGCTTCCCTTTTATCATTCCCTCTTCCACTTCCTCCCTCCACTGGTACCCTTTTTGTCCACTCTTTCAGATTTATATTGTGCCACAGGCAGCTATCTTTAAAATTGAAGGCCTGGAGGGGCCAGAGGCAGAGATTGCACTTCTCAACAACATGCGAGTTTACGGCACAATCGTGCTGAGCTTCATGGCCCTAGTTGTGTTTGTCGGGGTCAAATATGTCAACAAGTTGGCGCTGGTCTTTCTGGCCTGCGTTATTCTCTCTATCCTGGCTGTTTACACTGGAATCATTAAAACCGCCATCGAACCTCCTGTCTTTCCGTAAGTGTCTTTAACTTGTCTCAGATGAGGTCAGGTTATGGCACATGATGTTGATTTCTTTTGTTGACTTTCTTTGCAGCGTCTGTCTCCTTGGCAATAGAACTCTTGTCTCTAAATCATATGACGTCTGTGCAAAAGTTATAGAAATAGACAATGAGACCATCACCACCAAACTGTGGAGGTCATTTTGTGATTCTGACTCCCTCAATGCTACGTGTGACGAATACTTCACCAACAACAACGTCACAGAGATACAGGGCATCCCAGGGGTGACCAGTGGGATCCTGGCAGGTTGGTTTACAATTTAAATGACCTTCTGAGACCAACCACAGTGTAGTTTGCAGAGAGTAGTTTCAGTTTTAGAGGGGTTTCTTCTCCTTTATTCTCAGAAAACCTGTTTGGCAACTATCTGAAAAAAGGGATGACCCTGGAGAAGCGCGGCCTGGTATCCAATGTGGATCCTGACAGTACCCCATCCAACACAAATCGCTACGTCCTGGCTGACATCACCAGCTTCTTCACCCTACTGGTGGGGATTTACTTCCCATCTGTCACAGGTGAGTCCCACAGGAACGATCCAAGGATACAGCTTTTAGAAACCTACATCTCTTGACATCTCTATCATGACATAAAACAGTGAGTTCTCAGCTTAAAAATCCTCTAGTTCAACAAACATCAATTAGCCATTAAGATCCTGGCTGTTATTACTGCCACTGTTGGGTGTTGGATAACATTGGGTAGGTAATGTTTTAGAGAAAATCCTTTCTCTCAAGGAAATGAGTTGAAACATCGTCCAACTGAAAAATTAAATCTCAAATTACAGCCTCAACATGACTGAACCAAAGAAGTTCCTTCTAGAGATTTTAAAATAGTTATGCAAACAAAATCTTTGTAAGACAGAGTCAAAGAGAACCAACAGTCAGGTGAATCTCATACTGTACTGACATGACAAATTCTTCTCTCTACATTGTAAAGGTAAAGGTTGTTCCTTTGTTTGATGCTGGATTAACTTGTGGACTATTCATAGACAGTACTGATATTGTTTAATATCAGTTATATGTATCACTTTCCCATGGTGAATAAGTCACTGCAAAGCTTTTGCCTAGGTATCATTTTTGGTGATACTGGTCATATGAACATTAAGGTGAGGTAAAAAGAGAGAAATTTTTAAAAGTTTAAAAGTTTAAAAGCACAAAGCTCCTAATGATCTATTTTTTTCCTTTTACTCACAGGTATCATGGCTGGCTCTAACCGCTCCGGTGACCTGCGAGATGCTCAGAAGTCGATTCCAATCGGCACCATTGCAGCCATCACCACAACCTCTATTGTGTGTATCCTTCACTGCCTTGCAGTTGATTAACACAGCAAAAAAAAAGATCCTAAACTGACAACTAATCCTTACAATGGTAGCAAATTTTCTCAGTCGTGTGTTCCTTAACTGTAATTTCACAGACATGTCGTGTGTGATCCTGTTTGGTGCTTGTATAGAAGGAGTGGTACTGCGAGACAAGTAGGTCCGATTGTTTCAATTTCAAGATTATTTAAAATTTCAGATCAGTCTTTTAGTGAGGCATCTTGTAGTGCCTTTATAACCTTCGCAGGTTCTATAAAGCGCTTTATAATGTTTCTGTTTCACCCATTAACACACATTCACGCAGTGTTTTTTATATAGTCAAATGGAGACAGCTCCAATTAGAAAAATGGACAATCATTGTCACCAATAATAAGAAACCTGTTTCATCTACCTGTGTTAAAAACTGAATAAGCCAAGTATTCTGGTGGTAAACTGTGTTGTGATTATGAAATGTTGGTTTGATTTCCTAACACATCTAACTGTGTGCTACAGTTTACATTTCTCAATATTAAGTACGGTCCAGTCAAAATAAAACAAAAAGTCATTGCGGTGTCAAAAGCGAAGCAGGATGTACTGACATGGTGAGAAAGTTGAGCACACTAAGCATCAAATGATCACCTTTTTCTTCAGGTTTGGTGAGGGGGTTAATGGTAATCTGGTGATTGGTACTTTGGCGTGGCCGTCTCCATGGGTGATCGTATTCGGCTCCTTCTTCTCCACCTGCGGCGCGGGACTTCAGAGTCTGACTGGAGCTCCACGTCTACTTCAGGCCATCTCCAGAGACGGCATCATCCCCTTTCTGAGAGTGAGTCTGTGTGTTCAGTAGCATTCTAGCACACATCTGTCACTGCCAAAATCTCTCAGAGTCACATCAAATAATAAAATTTTGTTGAGGCTTGTAATAAAATACTGCTTCATGTGGATTACATTAGTATAGTACTTTTGTGTTGTTGCAGGTTTTTGGACATGGCAAGGCTAACGGAGAGCCCACCTGGGCTCTCCTGCTCACAGCTAGCATCTGTGAGATTGGCATCATCATCGCCTCCTTGGATTCAGTCGCCCCCATCCTCTCCATGTAAGAACAACAGAGTTTATTCACATTACAGGTGACATCCAGTCCACCTGCGTACCTTTCTCCTCTGATCTTTTTTTCTTCAGGTTTTTCTTGATGTGCTACATGTTTGTTAATCTCGCCTGCGCGCTGCAGACTCTGCTGAGGACTCCAAACTGGAGGCCGCGCTTTAAGTTTTATCACTGGTGAGTTTGAACATCACCCCTCACTTTCCAGATGTGTAAAACGAGGCATTTCCAGCTTTACTGAGGAGATTTTGGGGAATTTTTTTTGCAATATGATTAAGAGCAGTATGATTGAGAGCATTATCATTTATTATGTCACTGCCTTTTTATTACCCACCACAAAAAACTGAAAGGCAGGCAATGATATATTTGCCTGTGTGCATTCATTTTCCTGTTGTGTTAGCAAAATATCTCATGAACCACTAAATGCATTTTAATGAAACTTTCAGAAAGTAATCACTGAATTACATCTACACCTGAATAACTTTTGGAGTCAACCAAATTCAAGATGGCATTCATCGTCACTGAAAACAGAAAACACAAAAATGGCTATGAGTCAGTCAGTTTTACAGTTATTGAGCTAAAATATGGTGTGGTAGTAGCTGAGAGTCATCCCCAACACTCACTCTGAGTGTAACAGATCGCATGAGATAGCACACTTCATTTTCAAGATTTGACCAAAAGGGCTCTAACTCTGTCATTTGTGTCCTTGATTTAAATACTTTTTTAAAAAAGTGGTTAAATTTTAATTTTTACAGATGTTAAACTAACTTAGGGGATCCAAAAATTTGCTTAATTTTTATTATTCTGTATTTTTGGACATGAACTTAAAAACTGTGGCCAGTTTGTGAGTTTTCATTAGAGATTTTTGTCATGTAGGCATGTAAGAAGTCGAAACTTTTTTTTTAGTTCATTAGTTAAAACAAATATGCAAAAAATCCAGTTATGATTTATGCTCTTACTTTACTACAACAAGATTCTCAATTGTCACTTACCAGTAAAATACAGTAAAATAAAATGGTTTGTCTCCCATCCAGAGGAATTTTTGCCAAAACAAACTGAGCTAATTTTGTTTGAATTGCACCATATTTAAAAACTGAATTAAAGTAATTTGCTCTAAATATATACTACCGTACCAGCTTTTGAAACAAACAAGAGCCCACTGTGAGGTTAAATGTGAAGATAATAGCTTCACTTTACCACCTGAGTAATTATAGGCTCCTAAAACCTGTTTGTCTGGCTTCCTGTATGAGATCTGTAGTGTTTTGCTCCTTTGAACGCTGGTGTTTCATCTGGGGTAAAGCCCCAGTTAGACCAACATGTGGTGTTCTGTCGCCCACAGGGCTCTGTCTTTCCTGGGCATGAGCCTGTGTCTGTCCCTCATGTTCATCTGTTCCTGGTATTACGCCATCGTCGCCATGGGCATCGCCACCTGCATCTACAAATATATAGAGTTCTGTGGGTAGGTATTCATGACAACACAGAACATTTATTTTATCGTCCAGCTGGACTGAGTTCTTCATATTAGTGAACAATTGTGTATTCTTTGAAAAAAGTGATGTATTCACAAACTACATTACTTTTTGAGATAACTGTAAGTGTGCTGTGAAACAGAGCTGAGAAGGAGTGGGGGGATGGGATACGAGGTATTTCGCTCAGCGCTGCTCGATTTGCTCTGATGAGGCTGGAGGAGGGACCACCCCACACCAAGAACTGGAGGTCAGTTCACTTCAGAGTCTGGGATTTGTGTTTAGACATTCAGTACATTATCAAAAATGTTTACTGATTAGCTTTTGCCTCTGGATCTGTCACACTCTTGTCTTCTAACTATTGTAAATGACTTCTCCGTAGGCCTCAGATCCTGGTTCTGGTGAGCGTGGATGCTGAGCAGAAGGTGGAGCAGCCCCGTCTGCTCTCTCTGACCAGTCAGCTGAAAGCAGGCAAAGGTCTGACCATCGTTGGTACATCTGTTCAAGGAACCTTCCTAAACAATTACACTGAAGCCCAGAGGGCAGATCAGGTACATAACTTCACTTTAGTCGATTCAAACACCTCGTCTCTTACTGCTCTACCAGACAAATTATCTTTTTATTTTGTATCTGCAGTCTTTGCGGAAGCTGATGGAGACAGAGAAGGTGAAAGGTTTCTCTCAGGTGGTCCTCTCCTCCAATCTGAGAGACGGGACGTCCCATCTGGTCCAGACTGGAGGACTTGGAGGTTTAAAGCACAACACTGTGATGGTCAGCTGGCCCCACAACTGGAAGCAGCCCGAGTGCTACCAGCATTTTAGGAACTTCATTGGTAAGGGACAGATAACATACAAGATAAATATCTAGGAAGTTTATTGTTCCACTGTTGGCAAAATATTTTCTGAACCAACGGATGGCTTTTAATGAAACTCTCAAAGTGGATACAAATCTACAACTGATTAACTTTTGAAGTCAACCCAATTTAAGATGGCTGCCACAGCTAATCAACCTTACAGAACATAAAAATGGCTTTAACTCAGTCAATTTTACCGATATTGAGCTAAATTTGGGTGTGGAGGTAGCTGAGAGTCATCTCCAACTCATACTCCAAGGGCTAACTGATAGGTCAAGATCTTTGTTTTCAACTTTGACATGAAAGGTGGTGGGCGATATGCATTTATGTCTGACTGGTGTGCATTTTACCCAGTCAAACACACTGGGCAATTGCTGAGCATGTGCTGTAAAAAGTAATCTATTTACAGAGTGACTAAGCAAAAGCTCACATCAAAGTTAATTTAGTTTTTAGATAACTTCTTTTTTTTTGTCCTCTGATATTGCTTTAAGCTACAGAAGCAGGGGTGTAGAGTATTTGTGAATATATACACTTTTTTTAGTTATCATAAAATAAAATTCTACAAATTAAACAATCAACATCAAAAATCTTACAGTATACGTATTAAAATTTCCATTTTAAAAGTGTCCAACTCTCACTGGAAACGAGCCCAACTTACTGCCGACAATGCGGACCAAGCTCTGTCATATATGGACCTAACAGCCCATATCAAAGGGCCTGGTGGTGAGAGTTGGACTCCGCCAAGGTTGCCCTTTGTCACCGATTCTGTTCATAACATTTATGGACAGAATTTCTAGGCGCAGCCAAGGCATTGAGGGGATCCGTTTTGGTGGCCTTAGGATCGTGTCTCTGCTTTTTGCGGATGATGTGGTCCTACTGGCTTCATCAGGCCGTGATCTACAGCTTTCACTGGAGCGGTTCGCAGCCGAGTCTGAAGCAGCTGGGATGAGGATCAGTGCCTCCAAATCCGAGGCCATGGTCTTGAGCCGGAAAAGGGTAGAGTGCCCTCTTCAGGTCAGGGAAGGAGTCCTGCCCCAAGTGGAGGAGTTTAAGTATCTTGGAATTTTGTTTACAAATGAGGGAAAAATGGAGCGGGCTGGGGAGAGGGAAGTCTGGGTCTCCATGCTTAGGCTGCTGCCCCCGCGACCCGACCCTGGATAAGTGGAAGAAGATGGATGGATGGATGGATTTTAAAAGTGCTTTAAAACCACTAAAGAGTTTATGCAGACTAGGGATTATTATTTGCATTAATAAATAAAAGTCCAATTTAATATACAGTTTGAAAAATGTTACAGACAAGGCATTATAAACCTTGGGATGTTGGTTTTAGATTCATATCTACAAAAAGTTAACCAGATGCTGTTGCTGCACAGTTTAAAAGTGTGTTATTGCTCTTTATTAATCTAATTTAATTTGTTATAACCCACTGAGTCTAACCAAATTAACTGCGAATGTTGCATAAATAGCATGGAGTTCTAAAAAGCACCATTAACTCATTGTGGGCCGAACACGACACCTTGTCTTGTTTTTATGCTTGTAGTTTTACCAACTGAGCAAACTGATTAAAAACAAGATCTTCATTAAGTCATATTTCCTCTCTCTTTTCAGAGGTGGTGAGAGAAACCACTGTAGCCAGTTTGGCCCTGTTGGTCCCCAAGAACATTTCCAGTTATCCATCCAATGGAGAGCGCTTCACTGAAGGCCACATCGATGTGTGGTGGATCGTCCACGATGGAGGCATGTTGATGCTCCTGCCCTTCCTGCTGCGCCAGCATAAGGTGGGAAACGAGACAGTGTGCTTTGTGTACACCTAAGATGGTCAGTAAAAGTAATCATATAGATCAGTTTGGTGTGGGTTTTCTTTTTTTTTTTTAAAAAGAGTCTTTGAGGAACATTATAGACCTCAGAGTTTGTGACGGTTTTTGTTTTGCGTCATAGGTGTGGAGGAAGTGCAAGATGCGCATTTTCACCGTAGCACAAATGGATGACAACAGCATCCAGATGAAGAAAGACCTCATCACCTTCCTCTATCATCTGCGCATCGGTGCTGCTGTGGAGGTGGTGGAGATGGTACGAGATGTGCCTCACACAGACTCAGCAATAAACCCTTGCTTCATCAGTAGACCAAAGTTTTTCTTCGAATAATATAATGCATATAATTTAGGACTAAGCATCCATATATTACATTAAAAATGTGTTTTTGTCTTGAAGCTTGACAGTGACATCTCAGCTTACACCTACGAGAAGACACTGATCATGGAACAACGATCGCAGATCCTCAAACAGATGCATCTGACTAAGAATGAGATGGAGAGAGAGGTAAAAGCAGAGAGGTGTCAATCTGAAGAGCATGACTCTCATTTTTAGCATTTTCATTATCAGGAGACTGATTCATGAGGAGTTTTGTCTATGCCTGGACTTGTGTATTTGGACTAAAAACAAAAAAAAAAACTAACTCCAGAGGGAAAATGGAAATCAAATTATGTGTCTCCTGTTATTTTGACAGATCCAGAGTATTACAGATTCATCCCGTGGGTCCATCCGTCGTAAAAACCCGTCCACTTTGCATCCACGGCACAGCGCAGACGAGGGAGGCAGCCTGGCAGAGAAAACAGACGATAAGGTAATTCTGCTGTAATCCCTTTGGAGAGAAAAAAAAAACTTTTTCCATCCTTTTTTGTCTCTCTGTCCTTTGTGTTGTCTCAAAAGCAGCAGCAGAGTCCCTCCCACCACCCCCACCCGCTCCTTTGAGCTGCACACTGATTTCTCTCTGATTCGCAGAGGTCCGTCTTGACTGACAGATGTCTCTTTTCGCTCTTTCACCCCGTCACGCTGTCACGTCACGTGTTTGTCTCTCAGTCTGCGGCTGTCTCCAACCCAAAACAGGTCCAGCTGATCCACAACAGGAACACCTCCACGCCCGCGGGCCTCACGTCGCCTGCTGCCGCCTCTGCAGGAGGCGCTGCCACCTGGACGGACGGCAGACATACAGAAAGGGGGAAAACTCTGTCAGCAGTGACGCCAGAGGGAGGACGAGACCTTCTTAGCATGAAGCCGTAAGTCAGCCAACATCCAAACTCAGAAACATGGCCCAGCTGGAAATATTTGGGCCTTTAATTGTTTCTGTTTTTTTTTTATCAAATAGTAAAATAAATGATTCACGCACGCCACCGCAGACTGTAAACAGTGTGTGAATATTTGGAGAAGCAGAATCACATTTCTCACCAAATCCAGCTCTGTATTTTTCAGTTTATATAAATGTGATCTTGTCATCACTAAAATGACATTTTATCCTCTTCTTTTGCTATGCATTCCATCGTGTTTTATGTGATCTATCTGTTGTTCTGTGTTTTGTTGTGAATCAGAAGAAAATCAAACATGAACATGAAGTTGAGAATCTTATTTGTGTATCCTGTGGATATATGCCATGTTATTGAAACTAAACCAACAAACCACCAATAGATGCACCTTTACATAGTTTTGTTTTTACTCCAACCATGCCGCAGCGAGTGGGAGAACCTGTAAGTACAAACATTTGGTAATTCTGCCTGTTTTTTCAGCAGCTTAAAGGCAGCTTTGCTAACCAGACCAGCCGAGACTGTACGTTTTCTTTAACGTTTCAGGAGCCAAATCGACGTGAGGCGCATGCACACAGCAATGCGGCTCAATGAGGTCATTACCAAGAAGTCCAAGGAGGCGAAACTTGTCCTGCTCAACATGCCGGGACCACCCAAGAACCGAGTGGGTGACGAAAACTGTATCCTTGAGTGAAAAGATGGAAAGTGTTTTGAACTACAAGGTGTGTAAATACTGTACCTCTCTGTGTCAGATAAAAGTAAGTTTCAATGCTTCACTCTGGACGTCTCTCAGACATGGAGTTCCTCGAGGTGCTCACCGAAGGCCTCAACAGGGTTCTCCTTGTACGCGGGGGAGGACGAGAAGTCATCACCATCTACTCCTGAGAGAGTTTGACTTATCAGCATCCATAGGAACTCTGACGTCCTCTTCTGCCCCCCTCATCCTGTCAAACACACACCCACCTGCTGCACTCAGGCTGCAGGGAGTTCATGTTGATCCAGCTGTAACCTTTGAACCACCTGAGCTTCCATGACCAGACAGTCGACGCTCCCTCCCAGACTCTGTGGCTGACAACAGCGGATCACTTTAAGCAGCTTGAAATATTTTTTTTGTTTTCTCTTTCTCATGTCTTAAATCAGCTTTTTGCTTTCATCTTTTTCCTCTGGGTTGTCTTTCTTCTCATCTGTCAAACTCATCTGTTTCTTCCTTATCAGTTTTTATGTTTTTCCAGTATTTTGTAACATTGTTTTTTATGTTTGATCCTCTTATATATCTTT
>JAOXNZ010000210.1:12907970-12918308 GCA_028566095.1 Kryptolebias brasiliensis
TTATAACTTTTATATAAAAAAAAAAAGGTATAAACTGTGTTATAAACTAAGAAATCTGTAAAACCTTTTTTTTTTTTTGTCCCTGACAAGTGCGGGGCAGGTAGGACTCCTTCTTGGTGCACATCAACAAATCAAACATATGAGAGCAGAGGAGTCCCTGTTTCCTGATTTCTCTTTTAAAACTAGGTGCCAAAGAAAAGCTACAAGATCTGCCATGGGTAAAAATACAATTTGAAGTTGTAAGAATATGTTCCCTTTAGTTTATTAAACCACAGATTTGATAACAGACCTTCTCTTTGAAAGCAAACAGCATCTTAAGTTAGAGTAAGAAATGTTGGACAAATTCTTAATTCCAGGTTCAAACCTGCAGAAAAACAGACACTACAGCCTCATTTTAATCAGTTAAACTCCAAACTGAACAAATGTTGTGGAATCAAAGGAGAACAAGGAAAAGAGCTTTCCAAATTACATAAACTGGCATGTTTCTAATTAGACTTCTGGAAAAGGAGATAGAGAAACAAATGTCTGATGTTACTTAAGGGAGAACTATTTTACTGATGTTACTGAATATTACAGCATTTGTAGACGATCCCTAAAGCCTCGTCTCACTTCCAGTGTTTTGTTTTTTGGACACCAATGTTATTAAAGATATGATTTACTAAACTGTGGGACGGGATTCTCCGTATAAAGCAGCCAGCGTATAACTTTTGTTTGTTTTTGGTGAAAAGCTGATGGAGTGCAAAACAAGGCAACATGCAGGGAACTAATCGAGCCCACAAAAAGCTAAAAAAAAATAGAAACTATAAATCTTGAAACTATAGAAAGAAGCAAATATTTCAGTCCATCCTTTAAACTGCTTCTGTAACCAATCTGAGAAGACACGCAACTTGGCACATTTTACCTTCTGAGCGTCTTCATGGTGAGCAAAGTTGACAAAACCGAATCCTCGTGAACGCCCCTTCTCGTCCCTCATCACCCGCACACTAAGAGTCCTCCCTGAGAGCACACAGTCAAAGTTATACACCGTCCTGCCACCGATCAAGCAGGTGTCAGGTTTGTTGATGTATACCAAAGGCAGAAAAGAGTTCCTTGAGTTTCTCATCACTGAGGTCTTCTCCAAAGTTTTTGATGTAGACGTTGGTGAACTTCACAGCTTTGGAACCAAACTCGACCTCTCTTTCTTTGCGCGACTTAAAGTGGCCGACAAACCTGTAGAGAGAACCACAAAACCACAAGGAACCAGATGAACGACTGTTCGAGACACGAAAGAGAGGGAGTCAGTTATCAAGTTCACCAAACACAACGTGGAATATTATTTCTGGCCTCACCATGCAGCACCAAAGCCACTTTTGGACAATACATGAGGCAGAAATTGATTTTTACAAGCCCCCTAAAAGTCACACAAAAACAATTTAACTAAATACTGTTTAGATCAGATTTTTGCTTCTATCATAAATAATAAAAAACAAAGATTACTACAGGGTTAACAGCTTTTAAATGGTTTTGCTTTGTGTAGCAATCCTGCCTGCATAGCCCTAAAATGAGAGAACAAAGAAATACGACAAAGCTAGACAAAGATCATACCTATGTGCTGACCTAAGCTCGGAGAACTGACATTTTTCCCACAGGAAATGCTTCTTTGGGTTGGCAATGCCAGATTCCAACTGTTTCCCTGTCTTTCGACTGAGCAAACAACAACAAAAGAAAAACACACACATGGAGAAATAATCTGAAAAAGATTTTGTCCTGGAGAGTAAATAGTACTAACACACACATACTCTGCTATCCTCTTTGCCTAAGCTAATTCCTTTGATTTCTATTTTTTTTGGCCAATGTTTAGAAAGTTTTAAAAGTCATTTTGAAGTACTTACACTTTCCTGTCATTTAGAAGCATCCCATTCATCGTTTCAATGGCTCGATTTGCAGCCTCCTGAGTCTCAAAGTGGACAAAGCCATAACCTTTGGATCCCTTCTCATCACAGACTACCTATAAAACACAGGAACTGTGAACCATTAGCGCTACTGCTAACTACACACAGCTTTTAGTAACAAATACAACTTACCTTGCAGGATAAAATATTGCCAAAGGCTGAGAAGGTGTCATAAAGCGCTTTGTTGTCAATGGACTCATCCATGTTCTTAATAAATATGTTCCCCACGCCAGACTTCCTGAGCGCCGGGTCGCGCTGAGACCACATTATTCGAATTGGTCGACCCTTGATGACATCATAATTCATTGTATCCAGGGCACACTCCGCTAAAACAAGACATACATCTTCTAATGAAGAATTTGTTTTTGTTTTTTTAAATCATTATTCGTCAAAAAGGGCAGCAGCTTCAGGCGGGATTAAACGTCTGCATTCATGAAAGTTGTAAATGGATTCTCCAAACACTTTGTTTACTGAGCTTAATAAAGTTAGGAGCATCAAAGTTTCTTTAGTGAAAAACAGTTCTTCTATTTCTTCACTGTCTTTACTGCAGCATTAACCTTGTCTACCTTTTGTGGTCAGAGGCCTATTTTTCTGTTTTTTTTAATTGTGGCACTGACTGAGCGTCATCTTTTGCATCACATAAGTTACAATATGTGTCTCTCATTAGAATAGTCTGTGTAAAAGTCTTGAGTCATCGATGATTTCTTTAGATTTTGCTTCAGACCCAGACTTTCATGTAATCATTTTAAAGTGTTCTTGATCCAACAAGTCGCAGACTTTGTGATTTTTTTTTTTTTTTTTAAAAAGGTTTTCTTTGGGCTCTTAAACTCAAGAGAGAAACGAGTGTTTTGTCTATAGATAAACAGCTGGACCTGTAGTCATTCTGTGAGCGGTCTGTCACAAAACAATTAGTTTCTTTAGTTAAATCAATAAAAAAACAGCAAGAAAAAGACAGACCAAAAAATTTCAACTTCAACATAACGTAACTTGACAGTCGATCAACTGAAGGATGATTCTTTCAGACTTTCAGACACTGTTTATCTGTCTACAGCAGATAAACAGTGGATAAGGCATGAAGGGAGAACTTTTGCTCAAGACCACTTTAAAAGATAGGAGTCTGGGTGTTTGAACTCAAATGTTTTTGGGGTTTTTTTTAAACTTAGGGGTGGTTTAAGACTTCTGCACTGTCCTGTATTTCTGTGACAACTGCTGCACATACATAGCAGCTAATAGATTTGATTTTGCCAAGTACACACATCCCCCTTATAACCCACAGCCGTAACACGAGAATTTAGCGTGCCGTGTCAACGCAAGAAGCATGAAGTGGGTGCTAAAGTGCTGCTGTACCATCAGCCGGCTGCTGAAAGTTTATGTAGGCATATCCCAGCGATCTGCGAGTGATGATGTCCCGGCACACACGGATTGACATGATGGGTCCAGCAGGGGAGAATTTTTGATAAAGCATGGCCTCCGTAACATCAGGGTGCAGGTCCCCAACATACAAAGAGGCCAGAGGGTACGCCGGTCCACTGCCGTTCATCTTGCCTGAACAGCTAGATCAAACACAACACCAAAACACAAACAATGCATTTTGTGGGACTTGATTGTTTTGCACAACAGGGAATTCAAATAATTTTAATTATTCTTCAGTTTTAGGGCAATAACTATCAAATCTACCTTCTGTAATATAAAAAAGTAGGATAAAACACAAAGAGAAAACACCTTGAGTAGGAGGAAAGGTACTTTTAACAAATAATTTCACATCAACTCAAAGAACTAATGTAAAAAAAAAATTAGTTTCCTTTAAAAAAAAACAACTGTTTAACTGCTATTATTGGGCTTTTACCCGACTGTACCTCATTCAAGCCATCATAAACTACACATTTAAATCAAAACATCTCTAAAAATGAATAACTTTAAAGCTTTCATTGTAGGCGTACTTTTATTTTAAACTGTTTAAACTGGTACACGCTTTCAAGACAGTAAAGTTTAAGCTAGCTAAAAGCAAGAATGGCAACTGGACGCAATTTAGCCAGTTTTGTGTCACAATTTTAACCGTAAAAGTATCTTTATTTGTTTAATTAGGAAAAAAAGATGCTAAAATATTAGCCTGGTTAGCGTCCAATAAACTAGCTAGGCTCAACAACAAAAAAATTAAAAAAAAGTCGCTTCACGCTTCATGAACTTACATTTAATGTGAGCGCGTGGGTCTTTTCAGTGCAGCAGCTTGTGAGCACACTTTCCACAGGCGCGTGGGCTTGTTTTGATTTAATTAACGCCGTGGAACACCTGCACGCGACTCCTCCGCGCAACGGCGTTTCAATTAAGCGGCGAGAAAGGGGCTCGGACCGAACGGGCGTCGGGCTCCGCGAGAGAAAATAGTTCCGATTAGCACGTTAGCTCGTCGTCGCTTTCTGATTAAATCAGATTTGAGCTTCAGGACGGTTAACTAGTTTAATGATTTCACTCCAGGGATTTATTGTGGACAGAAATGAAGACGTAATTTGCCTCTTATCTTAAACGAAACTTTATTTCACTGAATGGTCTTTGACACTTTCCTATTTCTTACATGTATAGTGAAACTAGAATGGTTTTAAGATACATAAACACAAAGCTAGAATTACACCAACCATTGTTTATCTCCATGTCGTCACTGCTTTTTATAGCTATTCTAAATTTTCACAACCACGTGTGTGCACTGGGTAATAGACTGTTACAGAAGCAAATTTTAGCCATAAGACTTGTCAGTAAAAACAAAGCAAGTAAATACCTGATATACAGACAGGCTTCGTTCCACATTCACTAACTGCATTTTCATCAAGCATAATAATGAACTGACTTTTTTTTTTTTATTATTATTATTTTTTCCCAACAAAAAAAAAAAAAAAAAAGATTTCAATTCATCGGAGCAATGTCAGAGTAAACAGACCGCCAGCTAAAACGTGGAATGGTGTCTTCAACTACAGTAATGTGGAATGTAGTGGTGATACATGGTATTGTGACACTGAGCTTCTTTTTCACCTTCTTAAGAGACCTGATCTTTCTTTTTTTGTTGTTGTTTTTAATTTTAGGCATTCTCACCGGCTATCTTTAAAACAGCCAAGCGATTCGCCCGGATTTAAAAGAAACAAAAAACTGCCGTCAAGATTTAACATCGGCGGTCTTAAAAGTCAAAATGTGAGATTTCAAACAAGCAGATGCTGCTACCTAAAAAAAGGAGAATGCAAGAGAAAGCCAGGCACGAAAGCGTCTTGAAGAAAACAACCGTTTTAAGAGGAATATTTTGCAAGCAGGGTTGGTACAGTGTGGCAAGACATTTTTTTTTTTCAATTAACATCGATAAAAGGTTACTTTAGGTTTTACATACAGATGATAGTCAATCTTGCAAAATACATGGAACCACATTTACGATTTTCATTGTACTGAGATCAAGCAGCACCAGAACAGTGAGAAAACTACAATGACAATCTATAGTTAGTTTAAAAAGGGGAAAAAAAAAAAACAACCAAAAAACCAAAAAAAAAAAAAACAATAAGGAGCACTGCTGTTTCCAAAAGCCTAATGATGTGGAATGTCTATGTCTGAACAAACCTAACGTGACAATTTAGGGGGTCCGCGTCGGACCTTAAAACTGACTTTGTGAACACGGTTGAGAGGGGGTGGGGGTGGGGTTACTACACCAAGATGTCAGTGTCACAATACAGCCTGCCTCCTTTTCTGTATGAGCCCACAGCAGAATTGCAGTTAACTGAATACGGGATTGTACGTGTCTGGAAATTCAAAATACAAAAACTGTTCCGGGGTCATGAAGCGAACGGGGAAAGCCTACCATCACAGTGTTTGGTGGAAATCAACTGCCAGTTTAATTACCGTACAATAAAACCTGTAAATATCATGAGGAATCACAAATAAGTAACAAAACATAGGGGAGAAGTGGGGGAGAAAAAGGGGGGATGAAATGCACACCGAACTAACCGGGACAAAGGAATTTGGAAGGACGATTAGGATCCACGACACCCCTCCCTCACCCCCCCCGGCGAACGCAAATCTGACACGTCCACTCGCGCTTGGCTCACTCGCTACATACAGACCTACACACAAAGCTGACAAAAACAACAGCGACATGGACTCACTAATCAACACGACATGTTTTCCACAGAGTGACTGAATCTGCTAACAACTGAAAATTACCCTGTCGCCTCGCAGTGAACTGAGAGGGGTAAACTAGTTGGTCAGGAGCAATTCAGGCTGCTTGTCATACAGAAGTGGGAGAGGCTGATGGAGTGGAGGGAGGGGCGGGGATGGAGAGGAGGAGGAGGGGGGGGATGTATATAAGCTGTCTGTGTTTAAGATAAGAGTGTAGGTGGATTAACAGTGCAATTCCATTAGTTTTCCCCATCTCCGGCCTCTCCCTCATCTGCCTGGTTTTCCGATGTCCACAGCTGGGGAAAAAGAGAGACAAATGACCGTTACAATTTCCTGGAAAACAAAAAAAAAAAAGGGGAGAAAGATAAGCTCAGTCGCAGGTCAAACAGTGAGAAGCATGAAACTCACAGTCAGGTTGTCCCTTAGTAGCTGCATGATCAGGGTGCTGTCTTTGTAGGAGTCTTCGTTCAAAGTGTCAAGTTCGGCAATTGCTTCATCAAATGCCTGAAAGAGGGTTAAACACAGCAAGAATAAACACTTAATGTACACGTTAATTCCAGGTCTGTCTTATTTATTTACTTATTTTGGAAACTCCGCCTTTACTCTCCGGTTCGTACCGTCTTAGCCAGGCTGCAGGCCTTGTCCGGGTTGTTGAGGATTTCATAAAAGAAGACTGAGAAGTTGAGGGCCAGGCCGAGCCTTATGGGGTGTGTCGGCTGCATCTCCCCCTTGCTAATGTCAAAAGCTTGCTGGTACGCCTCCTGGGAATTCTCCACCGTTGCTGTAAAGGCAACACAAAATATTCAAATAAAACAGCAACAGCAACCTGCATTATCAGTTTAATTTAGATTAACTTGTTCGCATGCAGATGCTTCACACTTTAAGCAGACACAAAGTCGAAACATTTAAAGTTTGATGCGGCTTTCGATTCTACTTCCTGAGAAGTATAGACTTTTATTCGCTACATGTAGTTGCAGAGGATGCAGGCGAGCGGATTTCATTCAATGCAGTATTATAGCTTAAGAAATGATTGTAGCATTCAGTTAACCACAAAAGTAAAAGTATGTTCTCACTCTTCTTAGATTCTCCAGATGCAACCTCAGAAAGGTATCTATAATAGTCGCCTTTCATTTTCAGATAGAACACCTTGCTTTCAGCAGCAGATGCGTTGGCAATGAGATAGTTGTCCAGTAGCCCCTGAAAACATTAGTCAAGCATGTCAGCTTAGTCATAAAACTGCTTATTTACAAACAATCACTGTCTTGACAAGTCTACAAATTAAGGACCTCCAAAATAATAATAATAATAATAAAAAAAACAACTTACGAGCACATCGTGGCAGATTTCCTGCAGTTCAGTTTCTATCTTTTCCCGGTATTCACGGGACATCTGCTGTTTTTTGTCGTTGCCTTCAGTCTTCTGCTCGATGCTGGAAATGACGCGCCAGGACGAGCGGCGCGCCCCGACCACGTTCTTGTAGGCGACGGAGAGGAGGTTGCGCTCCTCGTTCGACAGCTCCGCGCCTTGCTCCGTCACGGCCTTCATGGCTGCGGCCATGTCGTCGTAACGCTCAGCTTGCTCAGCGAGCTTGGCCTTCTGTACCAGGTCGTTCTTATCCATCTTCTAGACTGGAGGGAAAAGAAAAATGCAGGCTTAGACGTGTCAAGGAGTGAACTATCCCCACTTTAAAATTTTATTTAGCAGGTTATTTCCCTCTACTGGCGTTGCTCCTGGTTTTTATGTGGCCTCTGTTTAAACCCCCTCTCAAGAAATCTATTCTAAAATTGAATTTAACGAATTATCCACCCATTTCTAAGCTAGCCGTCATGTCAAAGATTATTTTGAAACCGTGTGCGAGCATTTGCCAATTGCAGTTGAAGAAGATTACCTTTTTGACACGATTCAATCCGGTTTCCATCAGAAACAAAGCACTGAGGCAGCACTTCTTTAAGTTACTAAAGATACTCTGTGGAACTTTGATTGTGATAACAATTGAGTTTTAGTTGTTTTAGACTTCTGTTCCCTTTGACACTTGTTAACGCCAATAAATTTTCTGCTTCAGCTCTAAAGATGTTTACTTACCTATCCAAATTAAAGTTTTACATTGTTACTAATGATAAAGCAGCATCTTTAGCACCTACGGGGTGCCTCAGGGATCTGTATCTGAACCCATTTTATTTTCTTATTCTCCCTTTGGCGCATTTAACACATAAAATATATTTTTCTTATGCTGATGATTCACTGATTGACCTCTCTAACCTTGGTGTTTTCAAAGATGCAACCATCCGACAGAACTTTTTTGGTAATGATCAACTAGATTTAGTTTTGTTTTGTTTTTTTATTCAGCTAAATCACTGCCTTGATTTTTGCCGCAACTCATGTCCTCCATCTTCTGACTCTTTAGGTGACCACACATCATCACCCGCTAAAAACTTGAGTTTTTTTTTTGTCCGCCAAGTTATATTTGACAAACATGTTGGGTCTGTTCTGATGTCCTCAACTGAGAAACGCAGCTTAAAATACACACCGTTATCCTGTCAATTCAAAACTCGAATTTATGCTTTGCTGTCATTACTCTTACCACTGCAATTCTTTTTAATCCCGTTTAAGCCAAGACAATTTCCTGTTTACAGTAGGTCCAAAGCTCCAGGACCACTCACAGAGACCCCATCTTGCTCTCGTGTTACCCCAGACCTCACGTTCCTACAGTTTTCTAATTTTACACACGTTTTCATTTAAAACCCTCTAATCGGGCTCCTGTTTGCGTCAGGGAACTTTTAAAGTCAAACGCTCCTTTTGTTACCCGATCTTGATTAAAAACCCAGATTTTGATGCCCTGCGTCCCAAATTGTGGACGTTTAATCGGTAACGCAATCACAGCTAAAAGCTGACTCCTGGGAAGTGTCTGTGTTTCAGAACCCTGCTTTTCTTTTGGATTATAGTTTGGAATGTTTTAATACTTTATTTAATTTAATTTTATTGTTATTGGCTTTTTTTCCCCACCTATTTTATTTTTAGCACAACACGTTGCAATTCTGGTTCTAAAAATTGTAGCACAAACAAAAAAAACAAAAAACATTTTTTTTGTTTTTCTTTTGTTTTTGGTGTTGCAAACCTTCAATGAGAAGGAACCACTAGCTCGGCTGGAAGTGAGTTTAAGTTCTGGGCCCGCTGGCAACTGGGTCAGCCGTACACCAATCACTGTTAGCTGCTAGCTAATTGATAGCAACCTCCGATCTGCTCCAGTCCCAACTTTACTCTACGCGAGTGCATGAACAGAAGCAAATATTTTACCTTTTTATTTATCTTTTAGTAATACAACGCGCACATTTTTCCCTGACTCATTCGGTTTCGTTTTAACCACCCAGTCCCGAAACCCACCGAAGCTTAACGCCCTCCCCTGAGGTTGCTAGCAGCGCTAGCATGGCTGCTGCATCTCACCACTAAACGTTGACAATAAATTGATAAATACGACTCGAATGCTTCGGGTGTTCAGAGAAACAGCGTTTGAAGGTGTGTCCCAACGTCACCACACAACGCGAAGGATGCTAATCTGTCGTGATAGCGAACGGGGATGCTAACAAGAATGCTAACCACCGTCGTCTGGCCGCCGCTATCCATCCATCTGTAGGCCAGCCAGGGGGAAAAAAAAATCAACCGCCACATTAGCTCAATAAAAAACGACTACGACAACAACGACTGGCGTTTCTGAATCATTTACCCCAAAGGCAACAAGGTGTGATATTTTTTGTGTGAACTGCGTTGAATTTATCTCCCACAGCTGCGCCGAGGCCCGCCCCAGGCTGCCGAGCCCGTCAGAACAAAGTGTCACGGAATCCGACCGTCGATTAGCCGCTAACGGTTCGCCTCTCGGTTATGATGGCTTCATAACGGGATACGGCCGGACGCGGCGAAGATAGCTGCCCCGCCGCAGGTGGAAACGTCGCATTACCGAGCGATAGTCCAACGCTAGAGGTTTGGGGTTTTTTTTACACTTACGATATTGGTGATTTTTTTTTTTTTAAATCCTGCTTTTTTTTCACTCTCTGGTCGATTCAGCCTCCGTCTCGCTCAGCGTTCAGGGCAGTACCACTTCCGCTACACTGGTACTTCTGTTTCCTCCTTTCTCTCCACACATCTGCCTTACGTAATGCGAACTGCTGCTCCTGTGCTAAACATCAAGATAATAATTAACCAACTTTAACCTTTTTTTTTGTCGTCCCCCCCCCCCGCCTCTCTCTCGAAATGCTCTTTTTTTTTT
>JAOXNZ010000210.1:12930425-12950200 GCA_028566095.1 Kryptolebias brasiliensis
CAGCTCAATACGGGACGCGTACTTTTGTTTCTAAATACGGGATGATTCCGTTTTTCACGGGACGGTTGGCAACCCTACTTATGAAAGGCTTTTTTCCACTCATTTTTAGTTTAGTCCGGTACCTTGTGACTGACCATTGTCAGAGAAAGAAATGTCTCCGACCTGTAATTCATCCAGGCATGAAAACGCTCCTAAACTCAAGGGATGAACCAGTGTTCATCTATGTAAAAAAAAAAAAATAGAATTGAATTTTTCAGCACTTGGTTACCAGCAGCCTGCCACAAAGACTATTTGATGCCATTTGTTTAGTTGAATCAAACGAGAACACAGCTCGACACAAAAGCAGTATTTTAGCACCAACAAGGTGATTCCCAAAGAGCTGAAGAGCAGCTGAAGAGCAGCTGAAGGATGAGGTGTCTCTCAGCTTTCTGGGTCAGGTCTTGCTAGATTGTGTTCCGGTTTTTTAAAGGCGAGGCTTTCAAACACTGCTCATCATTTTTCTAGGGCTGCCACTTCTTCTTTTGTCTACCTTCCTCATTTTATTTTCAGCAGATACCTCAAAATATGCTCTCACGGACGGGTACGAGGGCAGAACACGAATTTGAAAAAGCAGCCAAAGTCCAAAGAAAAATGGCTGATCGAGACCGCTCAGAAAGACTGCAGTCAAGTCTGGCTCTTTGAATTAAAACCTCTCCGCAGTGCTGTAAAACAAGCATAAAATCCGCAAACTGGTGACAAAAAATAGATCTACTTTTTTTGCAGTGTTTTGCCGTGTTTTCAGTGTTTCGTCCGTCACCGAGAAACAAACGCGGCGTCTTTTTCCATATTTGTGTCGATCGCGGCTCAAGGTGTTGGAAAGCGTCACAAATTTAAAAACAAAAATCTCTGAACAATAGGACACAAAGATGGAGTTAGTTAAGATTTATTATTATCATGATTTGTTTCGCTGTAACTGACTTGCAATCCGTAAAGTTCTGTTACTGTACGAACGCTGCGTTACAGCGGGAGCCCGATTCCCGTCCTTTTCCTCAAGAAGACTTCTTTGTGCCACTCCTGGCGCTTTGCTGCACGATGATAAACTCTAGGATGAGTTTGGCTGTCCGACAAGGCTTTTCCATCGCCACAGAGTGGCCGCAGTTATCCAGCAGGTCCACCCGGCACCCGGGCACCGACTCTGCAATGACTTTAGCTCCAGAGACGTCCACCACCTGGACAAACACGAGACAAGTGCCGTCAAATCTATAAGACGCCGAGGCCTCAGGTTGGAGAAAATAAAGCGTCTGAGGAAACTTGAGTTCATTGGGATTTCAGAGTCTGATTGGAAGCAAAAGCAGGAATTTATTTATACAGGCTTTTTTCCAGGTCATTGTGTTTTTGTTTTTTTTTACAGCATATTTACCTGATCTTGTTTGCCCCATATCACTTGTACAGGTGTAGTTATAAGATGCAGGTGCTCCTGTAAGGCGTATCTCGAGTTCTCACTAAAAATCTCCATAAACACTAAAGAAAAGATATGGTTTTATCAGTTTAACGCCAGGCGTGTTGCGCCGTCGTGCGCGTCACGCTGAATGTTTCAGAGTCACCTTCTTCGTAGAAAGCGTTGTGAGGTTCCCTGACATCCACCAGTCCTTGGAGAATCTGAACAAAGACATTGAAAGGTTTTGGCGATTCTGATGCAGATTTACCCACTGTTAATTCACGGACAGAGAATATATGTGTTGTTTTTTTTTTGCAAATGCAGAGCAAGACCTGCTGGGGAATCTTGAAGCGGACGTGGGAACACAGCCTGAACATGTCCTCCATCTCGTCAGGCGTGGTGGGGATCAGCGGGATGTTCAGGTTGTAGTTGCTGTGCTCCAGGTCCTGCAGGTGGTTGTCGAATTTGGTCTCACATGGGTGTTTTATACCTGCAGGACACAACCAGGGCTTTACAGATTACAGACCGATGACAAGCGGTCAACTGTGATCTATTACAGGAATACGGACAAAGGAGGGGTTTTTTTTTCAATTAAGTCTTGCCATTTTTTTTTTCCCTAAACAGAAAAACCTGAACTTAAATCAATAGAAGGCCTAATTAGGAGCATAAGTTGGACATTTGCTTAGCTGTGGCAGCCATTTTGAATGTTGTTGACATGAGAGCGCGTAAAAATATGAAACTAAAAACATGTGTTGGTAAAAAGGAGTCACAATGAGTTATTTTTTCAATATTCAGTTATTATTTTCAAATTCTTCATTTCAAAAGCTTCAAAATGTTTGCAGAAATTTGGCAATTTATCACCTGACAAGTTGGTTTCGTTTAAGAGAGTGCTGGTTTGAAAACTCAAGACATTATACGAAGGGATTTCCTGGTGCTACGGCAGCCGGCAGAGAAAAACGGTCAATATTAAGGACATTCTAAGGGTTATAAGACAAAAGGTTATTTCTGAAGACATACCTGTTAGAGAACTTTGATTTAAAAGCAGATTAGGAAGATGCTAACGTGCTATTTAATTACCGGGCTTACTAGGTGGTGTCTTCATGGACTCATTTTTACGGCAAAAATCTATATTTTCACTTAAATAAGCAGAGGCACTGCAGCCTGAGCTCGTTCCAACTCATTTTGCCAGCAAGGGTCACCATTTGGTCATTTTGAATTTTTTTTATGAGTCAAAGAACACCGAGACGAGGTCATGTTTACCCCGGGATCACGTCTTCATTCAACAACACCCTCTGAGAGTTTGGAACCTTAAAAGACCAGCTGCTGAAGTTTTGCTCAACGTTCCCACCTTCGCTTGACGACGGGCAAATCTTTAAGACTTTTTGTTACGTTTCATCTTCAAACACTTGAGAAACGTATCCGCTTTTTTTTTGTTTTGTTTTCCCAAAAGCCTACACGCTGACAGTTCACACACAGCGACGTCTCCATAAAGATACAGATACACACTGACCGTCTGGACAAATGAGAGTCATGCTACAGATTTCCGAGGGGTAGCAGGCTGCATAAACGCCCGCTACGTTTCCACCCATGGACGTTCCCACCAGGTGGAACGGCTTCCTGTTTAAGTGGACGCTTCCCACAAACTAAGAAGGATGAGGGACAAAAACAAAGAGTTTAAATGGGAAGATTGAAGCACCAGACAAGTATTCCAGCGCATCTATTTAAAACCCCATAATTCAGCGTACCTGATGGATCCTTCTGACTTGGCCCTGAATGGAATAATCTTCCGTGTTTGTGCGCGTCGTCCCCTCGTGACCGGGCATGTCCACACACACGATGTGCAGATGTTTCGGTAACAACTGCAAAAAAAGAGGAGAAAGTGAATGTCTGCTGTTTGCTGAATGTCTAGCAAAAAAAAAAGCCCCCCCAAAAAGAGAGGCTAACTTATGAAAACCATCACATGTGACATATAGATGTGCTTCAACACACATAAGCTAGAGAAACTGCAGTTTTTGCCAAAATGTGAACACTGAGCGCTGAATGACTGCTGAAATTTGCTGAAGAAGCTAAAAGAAGCAGAACACCAGCTAAAAGGATCTAAATATTAGCTAAAAGAAGCAAAATGCCTGCTAAAAAAACAACCAACTAAGTAGCCAAAAGCTACCTTAAAGCAAAAGGATTGCTAAAAGTAGCAAAAGGTTACTTTTACAACTACAATTTAAAGAATTTGAGTTGTGTTTGTTCTTAGTTTATTAAAAAACTGTCATACGGGAACATTTGACAGATATCTGCCTGTTCTGCAATCATTTATCTGAGCCTCTTAGGTTTGTAACGGTGAGCTCGGCGCTCCGAGCGCCACCAACCTTGACAACAGTCAGCCACGTGTCTTTGTGAGCAGAGAAGCCGTGAAGCATTAGGATGGAAGGTCTCATCCCAGGCTTTCCTCTGTAGGAGTAACAGAAGCGATAACCTCCACAGTCCGCGTAGCGCACCTGCAGTCCCAAAGTCCTCCTCCAGTACCTAAACACAAAGAGGTATACGTGCTCATAAAGAAAAAGACACGCCTTTGACAACATTTTTAATTGACCCGATTGCTAGTTTACCATAAGCTGTTGCTTAAATGCACGAGTTTTTTTTTTTTTTACCAATGTGTTTTGAGAGATTTGTCATAATACAACACTCAAAAATGATTTTTTTTTTTTTTTGCACTATGATTTAAATACATTTTTACCTCGTAACTGGTATACACCAGGGTTTCTGACAGTACTGTAGCTTTGAGGTTGTTACTCGTTGTCGTCTGGCAACCATGGAAGGTGGGAGATAATGTAAATGCCGGCGTGGAAAGCTTTGTTTGTTTGTTTGCCTGTTAGCAAAATGTCACATGAACCAGATGACACATTTTAAAGAAACTCTCAGAAATGAGTGATTAACCTTTTAACTCGATTCAAGATGGGCCAGCACAGCTAATCAACATTAGCAAATAAAAATGTCTAGACCTTCGCCAGTTTTACCGATATTGTCCTAAAATTTGCTGCGGTAGTAGTTGAGAGTCATCCCCAACACATACTCCCGAGCGTTAATAGATCATACAAGATCTTTGTTCAAACCTTTGGCATGCAAGGTGGCGGGCGATACGCATTCCTTCAAGGAACGCTGGTTTTATTTGTACAAAGTTTTGATTGTGTTTTATCTTTTACCATCGATAAATAAGTAGAGCAAGTTTAAAGGGGGGAGAAGAAAAATCACAAACGTAAGAGTTTCCCCAAATTTTAGAAAACTCAACAGCTAAATGAAAAAGCTGCACATTATGAACATTTCAAAACGTTGCGGCAATATGTTTTCAAATCTAAACTCAAAAGACCAACTGAGACATTTACCTAAAACACAAACAAGCCACCTTATGAAGCTCTCCGCCTTACCAGTGATACACTTTAATTAGTACAGATGGCCAGAGAAGGAAGGAAGCCAGAAAAGCCAGGATGGGAAGAACCAGAGTTCCTCCAGCGATAAGAAACAGATTCACCACGTCCAGATCAGCGGCCATGGCTGACCTGAGAAGACAAAAGCATGCAGATTATACACATGCAGCCTAATGACAGGGAGGCCCATATAATAAGCACTGATGAACAAAAGCTTTCCAAAGTGCTATTTTTGTATCCTGTAGCGTGCACGTTTTAAAACGTCAAAACTTACTTTTCCAAGAATTTCTCTCTTTCCTTGTCCCTTTGTGCTACATGCAGAGTCAAGTGAAAACGGTTTCACTGAGGATGCTTGAAAGAGTGGATCTAGGTACTTCTTTTTCTCCTGAAGATTCAAAACATAGAGGCATTCCCGTGCAAAGTGCCGTCGGGCTGTGTCAGTATCTGTTCGGGCTGGGGAAACTCATTGATTATCCCTCATCATCGGAGAAAACTAGGCCACAACTTGATGCGGTCAGTCTTTTAAAGTGAACGCTTCTCCATGAGCCTCCGATGCTGCTGTAAAGTCAAAATACACCACAGGTGGCAGCAACAAAAACGTAGCTTATAGAAGGGAAATTCTTAAAGTCAAAACGGAAATATCAAAATCTGAATCCGTTTGCTCAAAAATAAATACTTTTTTTTTTTTGTTCATAATCGCCTCTAAGCATCTCGTTTCTCGGTGCTGTCACAAAGTTATTGTTTCTAAACTCGCACTGTTAAAAGAATTCACTTTTTTGACTTCGGGAAGCCAAAGTTTCAAAAACTTTAGACTCAACCAGGGTGATAAATGTCAAAGCATAGTTTATATACACGTCAGCTCAGCCCCCGAAGACCAAGCTGTAACCACTGGGTGTCATGGCAGTGGCAGATTGTTTTATCGCGGTGAAAGTTTCCCACAGACGCTGCGTCCTCGTCCACCATGAGTGAGACAACATTAACCTGCTTCAGGTCACGTAGCTGCTGAGACGGATCTGAACGAAGTTGGTTTCTGGCCTGGAGGGGGCCCAAAATTTACTGAAGGATGAAAACACTGCGAGAAGAAATAAAATGTACTATAGTATTTAAGATATTTTGCATGCTTTTCACATTTTAAAGGAAACCCCAAACAAATGGGATAATAGAAGTAAGCCCATGTAATCAATTTTATAATGTTTTTAATTTACCAGATTTATTTAAGGCTTACTGATTATAAACAGCACACAATCTGAGGCAGAACCTTGACCTACCTCGCTCTTACAGATGTATTTGTCACTGGTTCTTCTTTGAAGGAACAA
Source organism: Kryptolebias brasiliensis (assembly GCA_028566095.1). Lineage (NCBI taxonomy): Eukaryota > Metazoa > Chordata > Actinopteri > Cyprinodontiformes > Rivulidae > Kryptolebias > Kryptolebias brasiliensis. The sequence goes on from JAOXNZ010000210.1 coordinate 12,936,578, forward strand.
TGTTATTCAGAATTTTAATATTTTGCTGCTTATGGTTTTTGATTTTGTGCATCAGTGGTGTCAAACACATTCAAGAACTTGACTCAAATGTTGCTATCTTAGGTTTGTAGTGCTTTTTAATATTTACAGAAGGAACATTTAACCACTTGTCTTTCTACAGGATAGTTCAGGACCTAAAGGGCCTCTCATAAAGAACACTGCGGCCTGCGGTGTACAAATGTCATTCTGCTGCATTTCTGATCTGATACTGATTTCCTATACCGAGTGCCTTGTGTATATGTATTGCTTGTTTGTTTACAGCACGCCACGTTCCGCTCAGTGCATAAAAATGTTGCTTGCTTGGCATGTGCAGGTCACGTGACATCCAATCTGCTAATGTGAATCGATGGGTTGGCCTCCCACAAAACAGAAACTAACGTTAGCCAGGTAGCTTCAGCACGGTTCATGTGAGAAGGTCCATTAGTGAGTAACAGAGATTTTGATATGACGTGTAAAAGCAAGAATGGCTTGTGTCCTAAAGGGCCTCTCATAAAAAAACACTGCGGCCTGCGGTGTACGAATGGCATTCTGCTGCATCTCCGATCTGCTACTGATGACCTACATGCAAACTAGAGCAGAACAAATGGGCATGGCGTCAGCGCGGAGAGGCTGACTCTGCATGGGAATGTCTCTCATATTTGGATTCACATGGGACAGAAGGGGTTGTCCTAAATCTGCTCATGTGTGGCATTCACACTGTATTCCTAACGCAATCTGAGCTACATCCTCATTTATGCTTCTTGACGAATTATATCCCGAGATTCTCCTGTCACGGCAAGGCCAGCAGAACCGAAACAGCAGACTGATGCAGGGAAGCAAAAAAAGTGGATCCGATTTTTTTCATGAGGGCAGATGAGAAAGCCCTTACGAGGTCCGTCGTGTCCTCTGGAGCGATGACTTTATGGACAGTTCATCAGTTATATTTCTAAACCTTTAACAGACGGGCCAACGCAGCCATGGTTGGATTAATAAACGGACTCCCAAAGCACTGAGAAATCCTGAACTGGAAGTGACGAGTTATATTTGATGTAAATTAAACCAAACAGCTACCAAGAGACAAAAACAAAGTCATTAAAAAGATGCTAAAGGTGAGTACAACAAAAAATACTGTCATAGAAAAACGAAGACGGCCGGCTTCAGCGTCCGACACCTTTTGCATAGAGTCCGATGATCAAACTTTACAATTTTAAAGGGTCACACCAGGAGTTTATGCATTTCCTCAACATCTGGGGATTCATGCAGGCTGAGAAACAGAAGACTCTAAACTCATTTGCTAAGGCAGAATGTGTTTTGAGGCCTGCGCTGGTTCTTTAAGGAACTGGTTTAGAGCTGAACATCTGCAGCCAGCGAGCCACCACAGAACCACATCATCACATCGCTTCTGATGTCTCCTCTAATATTTACTGTAAGCAGCCGTCTTCTGTGGCAGCAGTTTTTAATCGGAAAAAGAAAAACTAATTGGTAAAACTCCAGAAACAAAAGTGTCCACACCCCCACAGCTCACCCTGACAGGATCTGTCGGCTTCTGTAGGACGCAAGAACTCACACCAGTTGTTCTTTCTCCATGTTCCATCTGTTAAAAGTTGATCAACTCACTGGTTTTCATCTCATCATAAATATATTTATGCATAAAACCATTAAACGTGACAAGTCCACGCACGGCCCACTTTATGGCGAGGAAAAGACGAGCTCTGACCGAGGCCACTGTTCCATTTTAGCAGAGTTACTGCATTTAGAAATGTTCAGCTCAAAAAACAGAACTATTCTGATCAGATTCAAAATTACACACGAAAATAATCCTTTAAAAACAAATATCACGAGATAACGTTTGGATTACTGACAAGCCCTTAATAATATTCCTTATTTATACTGGATACTGATTACATGTATTTAGAAGTAATGTCACTGTTTAGCTTTAGCTTGTAATTTATTTAGCTCTAATCAACTTCCCTTTTGAATATTAGACATGAAAAAAATGGTAAAAAAGGGGGCTGCAGAAAGCCTAAAAAGTATTAATTAATTTGCACGACAGCATAAAATGATTTTATCCACCTAATAAAGTAGGGCTGCAATGTGAACAAGTGATCGGTTGTTACAAATTTACAAAACAAAAATTGCTAGCTACAAGTTTCAAATGAAACACAGAGGTCTGCAGTCTATCAACTGACCCAGTTAGTGACAAAAAAATGCACAAGAGGCATGTTGCTGCAATTTTATTTAATGATGCTTTACTGGAAAACAAACTAAAGTCAAACACTCTGCATCTTAACTCGGAAATCGGTCCATTACTTTACTAACAGTTCTGCAAAGACAAAGTTAGCCTTATCCACCTCAACCGTCCACTTTTCCATCCCCGACATTCTTTATGCACTCTATCAGAAGGCTGTTAATGACATTTTTTGTTATTTTTTTTTGTTAAGAGAGGCTCAAACGCCAAGTGATCCTCCTAAACTGTATCAGATAAATAAAATCAGGTGCACTTTTTAACATTCATTAACTGCTAATCCTACGAGTCAAGATGGTAAACTAAGATCCTGTCAGATAACAGACAAACTTACTGATTTGCACGAAGAACTGACATTCTTTAATTACCGTCTCCGCCGTCTAAAAAAAACCCCCCAAAAAAACAAAAAAAAAAAACGTCTTGAGAATTAAACAAGTTAAATAGGAGCCCTCCCGGAAAACGGTGCAGATATGACAAGAGGGCAGGATCTGATGAGATCTGATGACAGATATGGGTAAATGTGTGTGTGCGGTCGAGAAGGTCGCTCTCAGGTTCTGAGGAGTACCGCGGCGGTCACAGCCGTTAGAGCCACAGCAAACACAGGACCCCAGATCATCCACGGCTTCTGCAAAAAGGTGCGAGAGGAACAGACGCCAACTTGAGCATCGCAAAAATAAAGCCCTCCAATCTGAGGCTCATCGAGGTGTTTTTTTTTTGTTTGTTTTGTTTGTTTTTTTTACAGAGGGAGCTTGCAACTGATGATGAGGCGCAGAGTGAGTGGAAGTCACAAAGAAGCTCTTTTACATTAAAATAAGCATCATCACAGCCAACTGAGAGGAACAGATGTGAAGCCATTCAGACAGGACAAACAGATGTCAGATGTTCAAACTGCACGGTTAGAGAGGTTAGAGTTCTCAGAAGGTTCCTCGGAGGAAGGAGCTCTGGGGAAGCGAGGAAAACCCGATTAGGTCATGCAAGGCAATAAAATGCACGGATGAGAATGAGAGGTGTGTAGGCCGACTGGACGGGAGTAATGTGTACCTTACTACCATAATGCGCCGAAGCACCAATACAGCAAAGCCAGGATAAGGCCGATGACTATGGCTTGAACAGGCAGCAATAGGGACGTCTACGGAAGGGAAGGGATATTATAGTGATCAGCTGCAACGGGACAGACTGTGGTTGGGTGCAGCTGTATTAATATGTCGCTCAGTCAGTAATTTGTGTCTTTAACTGGTGTTTAAACAAAGATGCAAGTCACACGCGGCTGTCTGAGGCCAGCAGTGCTTCTCACAAACAACAAAAGATGGTAAAACGTGGCCTCCCAGTAACCCGTCCCCTATTTGGGATGGACCTGGTTAACTTTTCTGAGTCAGTTAACCTGAGCAGGAGTGCGCAGCTTTAAATCCAGATAGTTTCTGAACAAACTACAGCTTTAGGAACCTGCGTGTGTGAACAGCACACATACTATGGGTGAAGAGAGGGAAAGAGGGCCGCTGAACTAAGATAAGTCTCACCAAAGAAAAAAAAAAAAAATTACTGTCATTGCATTCCTGTGGGTCATTTGTTAAATAAATGCGTTCAACACAATTTAGCTGCAAATTTGCATCTCTTTCCCCCCAGCTAATTGAGGATGTGTGCTTTAAAAAAATAAATAAAATATTTATTTCTTCCTAAACCAAATTATAAATTCCACTTGCAACAGTTAAGACACATCATGGGAATAGAAGCTCTCCTCTTGTTGTGGAGATTTGGACAGGCGGGTTCTCACCTTCGACCCTTTCTCCTGCAGGTCCTCCATGTTGGCCTTGAGCTCCTCCAGCTGGTCTGCGAGCAGCTGCTTTTCCTGCTCCGTCTTCTTACACTTTCCCTTCAGGTCTGACAGCTCCGTCTGAGCCTCCTCGTACTGCACGAAGCACAGGACAGGTTTTCATTGAAATAAACATATCATCTAATCGCTCCTGTGCCTCTGTTGACCAATCAAATCCATCCTCTTACAGGCTTTGTCTGGTTCATTTGTCTTTATATTCTCTTCTGCACAGAGATCCACTGCTGAATTTCTTTCTTTTTTGTCATATCAGCTAATCAAGGTGAGCTCAGACCACCAAAGGGTCTTTTTCATTCACTGACTGAATCTGTGTTTTCTTCTCTCTTACAAGGCCACTCCTGTTCCAATGACAGCAGGAAGCAACTCGACTGGACCGCAGGGTGTTTTAGGGTGTTAATAGGTCAAATTTTTTCAAATTTGACCTATTAGGAGGAATCTGAGAATTTCCTTGTCATTTACAAACACGGCCTTTTCAGTTTTCAGTGGATAATGTTGTAAACGTGTCATAAATGCCCTTAATCTTGAGGGCTTTGAGATTTTTCGCTGATTATGAACTGCATCAAACTGTTTTCACATGAGAATGAATCAAATGTTCTTCATAAACCACCACGTACCCAACGGGAAAGTAGTGGTTTAGAGTATCAGATTAGATCTGTTTTACATGATTCAAAAGTCTCCAATTTGGATATAGCTGTGGGGGGCCTAAAGTTTCCTTTTGCTCCAGTACTATGAAGTAACCCTCAGTGATGTCAAGTTATTATTAAAAAAAAGCATGCATAATAGCAGTAGTAGTACATAATGTCTCAGCTGCAGGCACAAAGAACAAACTACAACTAAAATTAGACCATGCTATTAAAAACACACTAATCACACCGAAATACTGACGTGTTGGCAATGAAAGACAACCAGTGGTAGAAAGTTTTGACTATATCATTTTTATAACCAAATTGTGTGTGCTTTAAATGTTGGTTTTTTTTTGCATTGAAAACGAATCAGGGAAATGTCATTAAAATGGTAAAACCCTGTCAGCACTGTGACTGTAAGGTAGCGTGGTCAGCAGCGCACCGGAGGCAGCTGCAGACCTCGAACAGTCCCGACGTCTGATCCAACACAGCTCTGATCACAGATTGACATGATAAGTGGGGGGAGAGAGAGTTTCGTGTAGGGATTACTTTGCAGAACTGAAAATATGAGTAAAATGTGTCCAGGTGTCGGGTTTGAGGTAGAACCGCTCGCCAGTGTACTCTTTCTGAGATTTAGGAGCAAACCTCTCGCTGCAGAGCCTTGCTGAGGCCGTCGGCCTCGTCCAGCTGGGTCTGCAGCTCGGTGTTGTCCTGCTGACGCTGGAGCTGCAGCGCCTCCAGCTTCTTCTCCAACTCCTGCTGGGACTGCTCCAGGGCTCTGAGGCTGCTGTTCAGCTCGGCATTCTGAGAACGCAAACTACCAGAAAGCCAGAAACAGTGACCTCGAAAGGACGACAGGAAGACAGGAATGTAGAATATTGTGTAGTAAAAAAATAATGGAAATGGGACAGATCTGACATGAAAGTGGTGCGTGCAGCTACACTTTAGGTAATGTAGATCAGCTCACGGACCTGCTAAGGTCCTTCTCCAGCTGCTGCTGCTTCTGCAGCGCTGCCTCCTTGTCGCTGCGCAGTGCTGCGCGCTCGCCCTGCACATCGGCCTGCTCTTTCCGGTGACTCTTCAGGATGTCCTCCTTCTCTGCCCTGAGAGAGCCGCATTCACTCTGCAGGCTGCTCTTCTCCTTCTGGTGCTTATTCACCGCGTCCTGCTTCTCAGCTCGCAGGACAGAGCACTCTTTCTGCAGGCCGCTGCACTCCACCTGCAGCGACTGCAGCTCACTGGCTGGGAGGAAAACATGCTTTATTTAATGACGGTCTGTTTGTAATCTGCTCAAAGAGACATTCAAAAGCACCACAATATAATTCAAAACCAGGGTATTTTTATAACATATTCTCTGACCCTGACAGAAAACAGCTGAAGATTAAACGCATCTCTTCGTGCAAGGAATAAGCAGTTTTATAAAAAAGAGAATTTACTGACTTGATTTTAATATTAATTTGTAAATTTTAAAGTAAGAAATACTACAATAATAATACTTTGTAACTCCAACAGAAATAAACGCCACGTGTAGTACCTTGTATTTCTGCTGTTTTCTGCCATTGCTTGCTCTGTTGCTCTAAGTCCCGCTGCAGGTCGTCTATCTCGCGCTCGTACTTGCTGGCGGTCTGACGCCACTTGTCCAGCTCCTGTGAGACGGTCGCCAGGTTGGACTGGACAGAAGCGACGTCACGGTCCCTCTCAGCGGCGGCTGCCTCCAGGGCACGTTTCAGCGCCTTCACCTCGTCCCGAGCATCCTGGAGGTCATCGCGAGAGCTGGAGGAGACGTCTATCTGCTCTCTGAGAACACCCGACTCGTCTTGGAGCTGCTGCAGCTGGCCTGTCCGAAACGAGGTCAATGTTCAGATTTGCGGTGAGGGCATCTATTGCTCTGCTCCCTTGGGAGAGAACATTTTCCAACCCACAAATAAAAGAGATGTACCTTGAAGGTGTTTTATCTGTTTTGCAGATTCACCAGCTTGCTGTTTTTTCTCTTTCCTCTCTTTCTCCAGGACACCTTGGAAACATAAATGGAGTTATATCATTTGTTCGGAGTTGGCCGTACGCGTAGGTATGCTAACGCTGCGAACAGCTGAGAAACTCCATGTTACTTTGAAGCTCGTTGCACTTTTGTTTCTCCGTGTCGGCGAGCTCCTGGGCCTCTCGGAGCTCATCGGTCAAGCGCTGAATCATTTTCTCCGAGTCGCCAGAGGAGCCCATGTTTGATCTGCTCAGGTCATCTAATAATAAAACACAGAATAAACAAATTAGAATTTCCAGTTAGGAGATCCACAAACCTGCAGCAGTGAGAGCAGAGCCCATATTAGGTGAAAAGACGCAGATTGCAAAGCATGATGATGGAAAATGAGTCATTTTCCATCAAAAAAATAAATAACATACAATAAGAACAAAACTTTCCACAATGTTAATTCAGCCACAGTCCCAAATATTTAACCCAGGACTGTGAGATGATTTCCCTAGATATCAAAATAGGCCTATTACGTAAACTAATTGAAGTGCAGAAATAGACAGAGCTGTAGTTATCTGCATTTTCTGTCCAAACTGTCCATCACCTCAGCCGCGTACGAGCCTCTGGCACATCTACATTCTCCATTAATAGCACACGACTGAACACAATACACAAAGGGAAAGAACTTGCCAACGTTGTCAAGGGTCTGTTGTGTTTCCTGGGGCGGTGGAAACAAACTCCACAAATATTTGTGCTTTGCAAAATGCCCAGAGAATATCTTGATCCCCTAATCTATTATAGCTAAGAAAAGAGATGACCTAATCTCAGAGACTGAAAACAAGAGGCAGGGCAGATCAGGCACCATAAATGGACCCGTCACAGGACTAAAAGGATTTCGGAGTCGTGTAGTCTCGACAGAAAATATGCTACGCCGTGTGCTGTTAGTCAGCAGCTCTCTCTCAGACGACATTTATAGATGCCCCTAAAATTAACGACGACAAAAAATAAATAAATAAAAGCCATAAAAGCTGGTGACATCCTTTGACCGAAACCACATGACCAGCCAGCTGTGTGCCAGACAAAGGGAGCGAGGGCAGCGCTTCTTCATGTTTGCATATGGATGAGCGAGAGCCAGAATGTGAGTGGGCTCGCTCCGTGTGCTGGAAGTACGTCGCTGGTGTCCACTTTGTTTGAAAGGCACCAGGAGGGGTTTAAGGATATTTCACGTCAGTGCAACACGTTATCTTTAGAAACGTTTGTTCCAGCAGGCAATATGCCTTTCGGTGCCACAGAATGACACCTGACAAAGCAGTAATGGATTAGTCTGCGTGCAAAAATACATCAGAGCCTATTGGAGGGGGGGGGGGTAGTCAACATCACTGTGCCTCCAGTGTCGACAGACAAAAAAAAATGAAGGAGAAAGTCTTTTTTTAGCTCGTGCACTGAGGGCTAGAGCCATCGTGGTCTAGCTTTCCCTGCCGCCTGATGCCTCCCCAACGGATGTGACTGACTGAGTCGGAGGGTTCGCACCACACGCCCTCGGAAAGCACTGATCGCACTCCCAGGAGTGATATTAAATGTCAGCAACAAAATGCTCAGCACAGAACTAATTTTGAGAAACATTCTGTCTGAAGTGACACACAGAGGACAGTGTTGTGCTCTCTGTATTCACTCATCATGCAGAACTGATTCACTCACCAACGTGCCCGAACATTTGGTCATAAATGCCTCCTTTTAAATTATAAATCCCCTGTGTTGGACTATAACTGCCTTTTCCACATCAGCCATTTCAGTCAGAGCTAATAAACATTAGCATCCTCTGAGTGACTCAATCCTCTTAAAAGCTGGTGAAACAAGAGAGATCATCCTCTAAAAAAAAAAAAAAGGCCATCTACAGCCCCGTGAGCTGAAAAGCCAACTAACTCATAGGTCCAAAAAATAAATACTTCACTCATCCTTTTTTTTGTTTTTTTTTTTTTTACTTTAGCTCAGACATTTAGCAAGGCATGCTGTGCCAGTCGAGGAAGCGAAACACTGCCAAGTCATTCACCTAAATTATGTATGACCATACTTTGAGGGGATAAAAACAAAGCTGGATTACCTTTGATCAGTGATACGTTGTTCAGTGGATCACTCAGCTTTTTCTCATCCATTTGTTTATCTGCTGAAAAAAGTCAACATAGCATGATTGGATAAGACATGTAGAGATCTGAGGCAAACATGAAACAGATGCTGCTGTTATTGTTATATAGTGTTCTCATCTGCACAATTATCAAATCTTTAAAAACTAAAAAATGACCCTTGAGGGCTACAGAAAATCCACTACATAAAAGATTTTAAAAAATAAAAACAAAAACCCTGAATGCAAGGTTACCTTATGTGATCCAGGAGGTGCGCTCCTCTACGTGCCGAGGCTACAGCAGTCCCTGACATGAAGAACTCTTCCCTAACTATCAGATTTTTTTTCAGACGTGAGATGGAAGAGTCCAAGCAGCGAAGGGGGTCAACACTAATCAGATCGCGTACAACGCGGCGAACCTCCCTGCATTCGCCGAGCCGAAGCCAAGGATGACAAAGAGCTAGTTAGAGTAAACAAAACCCTAAAGCATGAGGAAAATCTCTGCAGCAGAGGGAAGTGAAAAGCCTGTCCTCAAGCACAGGATCTCCCCCCTCCTTCGTGGCTGAAGTCCCCAGGCCCTCCACACTGGGTCACGGATCTGTTTAGGGCATCTCGGAAGCTGCAGCTGCATACTGACACAGAGAGGTTTTGTTCAGGGCGCAGGGCAGCTCGCTAGCTGGTTGGTACTGATGTAGAAGCCTACAGGATGACGCTGACGAGCAGCTGCTGCTGCCAGACCGTGTGGCACGCGTGAACCCTGCACGGATCATCACTCTACTCCAATCAATTTGCTCAATATGGTTCTGACGTTCAGTGCTGGATATCCAGTACTGTGCAAAAGATTTGAACCAGTCCTCATTTCTGTGCCTACTTTGTACGTGAGATATGTGGCTTTACTGTGTACCAAGTTTTCAACTTTGGGAATCACCTTGTTGGCAATAAAATTCGATTTTTACAAGTCAAACTGTGCCATCTTTGGCATTTTTCACAGATTCGTCAAAAGAAATGGGAACGAATTGTGTCCTTGTGACAAGCTGCGGCCTAAAAATCCCATTTCAGTTTGTTTTATTTTGCTAAGTTGTGTGTTATGTGTCGACACAACACTCGGCGATCCCCTACGAAGCTTTTATATGCTTGAATGGTTCATAGATCAAAGTCAGGTAGTCTAACTTTTTCTTTTTTTTTTTAAATGGTCAGGTACCACAGTGAAAGATGAGTGGAAAAGCAGCCAAAGTCTAAAGAAAAACGTTGATCTCATAGCAGAACCTGAGGAAATGTTACTCAAGGCCACTTTAAAAAAAATACACACAAAGTCTGGCTTCTTGAAAGTGAAATAAAAAGAAATACAGGGAGGTTTAAATCTTGTGCACAGTACCGTATATCTCTCAATCTAACGTGCTGAAACTGCTGCATAATAGAGGTACACAGTGCTTAGCTTGTCTGTACTATACATGCTATAATTATCAACTTACTTTGCATTTATTCTAAAGCAGAATCCAAATTTGCTCAGCTTTTATACACATTTATGTTCAGTTTTGTTTCAAATGGACTAATTTTAAAATTTGTTGAAGTCTTTCTTTGTCACACTGTTATTTAAGGCTTTACAGCTCCACTTCTCTGTGATTCTCCTTCATCGCTGACATGCAACAGACTAAGGGATGGAATCTAAACAAAATTTGGGTCTTTTTTTTTTTTTTTAAGAACATCACATAACTAAATATATCGCACAGACGTATTTGGTAGAAGAACGTACGTTTGTTCCTCAATTTAACCACAGGAAGAAGTTCAGATAAGTCTGTCACAAAGCCAACCGCAGAGGTCTGTTAAACGCCACCCGCGCGCCGCACCGGCGGCAGGCGCCGGAGTGGTAATGGTGCAGACCTTACACGTACACACGATGCATAAAAATATAAACAAAAAGCATATGTATTAAAACCTAAAACAAATAAACACAAAACACAAACTGTACAAGTGGGATGAGAAATCAAATTATTTAATCGAAAAAAAAAAACAAGACCTATTATAGTTTATGTATTTATTTTTATCATTACTTAATTGATTTAGATACTAGCTTTACGACAAACAACATAAAACTCGAACCTTGTTTTGACTGATAACACTTATTATAAATGGCTCAGTGTGTGTGGAAAAATACTTGGTTGTGGGCAAACAATTTGAAAACAATACAGGAAAAGTTAATTGGTCTTAAAAAGGTGGCTGACATAATTATATGCTAATCAGCTCAGCTGTTAGCTAACCTTTGCGAGATTCAGATACTAGCTTTACTGCAATCTAAAACTTGAACCTTGTTTTGACTGATCTAACTTAAAATAAATGGCTCAGTATGTGTGCAAAGAGTACTTGAAAACACGGTACAGGAGAAGTTAATTGGTTGTAACAAAGTGGCTAATTAAATGCTAATGAGCGGTGCTAGCTTAGCGGCTAGCTGACGTTAGCAACTTCAACGCGACCAACGCACAAACGTGGGGGAAAAAATGAGTCCACCAAGGCAAATAGTTTGTGTTCACGCCTATAATCGACTACGTTTCACTGGAACAGTGGTGGGTGTTGCTTGTCAGCTGCTGCGAGTCGAGCCTGAAATTTGACTTTCACTTCACGGGTTGAGCAGTATCAGTGATGCTTACTCAGCGCAGAGCTGCGGTGGGCAGGGAAGACTTCGCTGTCAACTATTTGTTTGTTGGTTCTTCTCAGGCGCTCAAGGGGTGTCCCTTTCTTTCCGATGACTTCCTTCGTCTCAGCCTGGATTTGGAGTGAGAGGTTCTGGCTTCCAGAAAATGTGTCCTGGGCTGACCTGGAGCATCCACCGGCCGGAGTGGAGTACCCCAAACTGGGGCACGTCATGCTGTACGCGCTGCCTCTGGCTGTGGGGGTTTTCCTACTCAGGCGGCTTTTCGAGAGGTGAGGCTTTTTGTTTTGTTGTTGTCGAGTTTGTGTTTGAGGCACTTTGTCCTCCCTCGTTTCTGTCCCCCGTCGTCGCTGCGGAAGCGTCGTTGCTGCGAGACTTAAGTTTACATGGCAAAAGTCAAACACAAGCCACGGGATTCTTGAGAAATGAGTCGACGCACAGTGTCCTGAAGAACTTACAGAGGAACAGCTGTCTGTAGACCTGGTTTCAGCACATTACCATGTCACAGTTAAATACATTCTGTTTTTTTTTTTTTTTTCCAAGAAGAAGGGAGAGGGTTTAACAGTGTCCTTGTTGCATTTGTTTTAATTCCTTAGATGTTGGCTGTCTTTTAAAGTGACTTCCCAAACTTGCTCTGCTAGGATTTTATTTTTAGATGTTGCTTGAGGAGAGACATAAATTGCATAATTCCATGATGTGATCACAGGAAGCTGTGTGTGTGAGCTGTTCAAACAGTCTTCCTCAATTCTAGACACACAGAAAAAAAAAGTCAACATTTTACAGCAAATTGGGTGGGGAAGCGTAAGTTTCTGTGTCCAGCTTGTGAAGGCGACTGCCACAGCCCGGTCCACTCGCCGTGCTGCCATTTCTTTGTGGAAGTTGGCAGAAAGGGTTTTGTACGTGATCCCATTGTAGACCTCATGGCATTTTATAAGCAGTGGTCAGCTCAAACGGATGATCTTGTGACACACATTAGGGTTTTTGGCCAGAGGCTGCTCCTCCCAAACTTGTGTTTCCTCATACCGCTTCACGACAGGTCATCACGCTTTGTTTAGACTAGGTGCTACATTCTCCAGGACTTTTTAACACCTCAGTGTGTCCCCACTAAAGCCCCTCTTGTGCTCTCTTTTCCTCATTCAGTTCAGTCGAGCGTATCTTTTTGAGCAAACTGTAATAGAAGTTGTTGTGGTTTTAGCATGTCTCTTTGATCATCTGTACCAAACCATCTGTGTTCCCACCCCTCTTTCTTTTTTTTGCTCCTCTGTCTGTGTGTACAAAGGCTAGTGGCCAAGCCCTGTGCCCACATACTTCAGATTCAGGAGGGAGTTCCTCGGCGAGCTCAGCCTAATGCGGTCCTGGAGAGGCTCTATCAGTCCAACGCGGTACGTAACGCTTGTGTTTGCTCTGGGACTCATTACTTGTTCGTGTGCAAAGCCGTGCACGCGTTGGTACACAGCAACACGCCTAATGATGTGTTCAGTGGCTTGAAACGCATGTCTTGGATTTGTGGCTTTACGAGCAGAGGCAGCGGAGGAAAAGAGTCACTTAATAATAGTCCTGTTTTGTCCTCCTCAGTGTCCGGACGGGAGGCAACTGGAGGGACTCTCCAAGCAGCTGGACTGGGATGAACGAAAAATACAGAGATGGTTTCGTGTCCGTCGGAACCAAGACAGGCCCAGCATGCAGACAAAGTTCTGCGAGAGCATGTAGGTCACTGCAGTATGTTGTTGGGGAGTTTACACCTAAACGGGGCTGAATGTTACCAACCCAGCAGTGTATGTGTGTGTGTGTGTGTGTGTGTGTGTGTGTAAACACTTTCAGACTAAGAACTTCAGTAGGCTTGCTGAGGGAAATAAGGACCATGTGGCTCTTAAGTGGACTGCATATTTTTAAAGACATTTTGTCTTCAGCCACACCGTGAAGCTACACTGAAGTGATCAAGCAGTAGCCAACTGTAGGAGAGATGAGTCAGAGTTCTGCTGTGTTTCCTTTGCATAACGTGGGATTCACCGTCACAACTTTACTTATTTAAAAAAGAATTTGTAAAGAACTTTATTTATAAATATGTAAATTTTTATGGCAAATGCTGGTACTTTTTTTTTTTTTTTTTTTTTTTACAAATTTAGCATCTGACCTGACACCTGGATGCTTTTACCTTTTTGAAGCATCATCGTTTT
>JAOXNZ010000210.1:12950300-12963652 GCA_028566095.1 Kryptolebias brasiliensis
CGACACGACACGAACGACACGACACGAACGACACGACACGAACGACACGACACGAACGACAGGAACGACACGACACGGTCATCGTTTTTAGGATGTTTTTTAAATTAATCTTTTTAGTGTACTTGGGAGTAGTGTAAAATACGTTTTTAAACCAGAGTTTTGAAACGTATTTTTAACAAGGGTTTGTTCATCTAAAGACTTTGAATATGAATGAGTTAATCTGTTGAAATAATCCTCAGATATTTATTTTCTGGAGTTTTATTTTCGTATTGAGCCATAAATAAAAATGGCATTCATACCTTATGAGTACTTACTGGACTTATTGATTTGCTGGACAGTAAATAAGGCCAATTCTCGCCTTATTTTGAAGTAAACAGCTTTGGTCGTGCATGAGTGCAGCGATGCCAAGTAAAAGTCATGCACATCTTTGGGCAGCACGGTGTTTACATTTTTTACGAGGTCCTTTTCAGGGTTGCCTTTTCACAACAGGGCTGCTGTTTTTAGTGCAACCCTAACAGGCCCGTAAAGGAAGCTCCATTTATCGCGAACCTTCAATAAACCGTATAAACAGATAGAAATCTGGACCTGATTCTCTGTTTGCTAATGGGCTGGAATCACACAAACAAACTGGCTCCATAAATCACACACTGGCTGACCTGGTTTGTAAAGCTTTGCTTCAGCCAGCAGAAAACTCCAATCGGTGTTCCTCTTGTATTTACTACAAAAAGGCTACTTTTAAACATCCTAAAAATGAGTTATGTGAAGTACAATCATCCAAAGTTCCTGCCCTGCATACACAAACATCTGCTATAAAACTATTGAAGGCACGATTTACATTTATAAAGTTCAGTCGGTCCATATTGTGATCTCTCAGCAACAGTTCAGTGCATTTCCATAAAAATGTGTGCAGGCAGTCAGACTCCCCAGAAGATGAACCACATTGAATTTGGAGATCTACTAACTTTTTCTGACCTTTTAATCAAGTGTCTCATTAAGGTTGACGTGTTAGATTTAAATTCAACTCACCTGCTTTTATCATTTAGTCCTGAATTTCCTGTGGTATAATTAGTTTGACCTCCTTTTCGTTCTGTGTAATCCCTATAGAAAATGTGCAACATTTGTATCTGTATAGTTTGTCCTATGTGGAATACATTTGCATTGTCGTTGTAATTATGTGATTGTTTTGTTTTTTTTGTTTGTTTTTTATTTGACATTTTCCAATTCTGTGTGATTCTATCACTGCAGGTGGCGATTCACTTTTTACTTGGTGATTTTTATCTACGCCATTGGCTATTTGTGGGTGGTAAGTTCAACTACTTCCTGTTATGTTTGTTTTTTTAACAATGGTATTGTTGCACTCAATTGGTTTCTGATATTGGCTCATGTTTAGAGATGTTTTTATAGATAATTGAGTTTTGTTTGGCTTGTCTCTGTCAGTCACCTTGGATGTGGGATGTCAGACAGTGTTGGCACAACTATCCGTTTCAGGTAATTTGTTTTGAAATAAGTGCACAGGTATTATGTTCTGCAGCATATCTTACTGATGTTGCTCTTTATTAGTTTACTATGATAAAGTTGGCAGATCAGGAAGGCAACATATTTGTTGAAGGTGTGTTTGCTTTCTTCCCCACACAAAGCCTCTGAGTCCCGGGCAGTACAATTACTATGTTGCTGAGCTGGCTTTTTACTGGTCTCTGATGTTTTCCCAGTTTACAGACATTAAACGGAAGGTGAGTCACCAACACTATTTGTGCATTAGTCTAACCGAACCCGTACTACTTGTTTCACCAGAACCGTTTGTTCCCCATTTTGTCACGCTTGGCTTGTTTGAAATCTTTTTTACTCTTGACCTAATATATGGCGTAAGTAGTGGCGGCTCCTGAGCCTAAATTGTAGCGCGGCGGACATTCTTTCCTGAATCAATAATCACACGACTGTTACAATTTGCGTTACATTTTCTGTGAAAAAAGATAGGCCATACGTTGCTTAATATTTATTTTATTTTTTTTTGTGCACAAAGTTGTCGCCTATTTTCTGTCGAAGTTGTGTCTCGTGAGGTCTGATTTAAAAAAAAAAAAAACCATAGGAACTGACGCCTCCACACCCACCTCCACCTGAAAGTGGAGTTTTTCATTTTAACTGGGTGAAGTTAAACTGACAGACAGGTACACAGCTTTCTGGATTGGGTTTCTCATTTCATTTCAAGTAGTATTTCTGCAATAATACTTGTGAAGTCGTTCTAAAAAGAAAACTAACAAAGTGAGACGGGCATGTTCACCACTTTGATTACAGCCCCCACCTGGGCTTGCACCTGCAAGATCACAAAACCGCAGAACCACTGAGCTACAGCAGACACGCCTGCTGTAAGAAGCCACAGAATCAGATAAGTAAGATCCTCTTGTGGCTGATATAGATAGTTCCAGACAGGAAATGGGCCAAACATGTTGAAGAAAATGTCCCGTTGTTTATCTCTCCTCTGTCTTTAGTTTGCTGTGTTCTGTACATGTCCCATCCGTCTGCTCCAAGCTGCTGACTGATAATTCATCTTTTAATTTTAGTCTCATGAATGGATTTTCAAACAGAAAATCTGACCAGATGAGGTGTAACATTAGTAGTGGTCGTATCACGGAGCTAAAGCCAGCAGAATGTGTCCGCTGGGCGAAATATTTTATGCCCCAGTGAGACTCTGTTGGAGCTGCCCTGCGGTCCTGATCACTGCTGACAGGAGACATGTTAAATCTACTGACGAACACGGTGACCTGCACCGCCCTATAACAGCAAACAAGTAAAAGCCGGAGAAAAAAAAATCACGAGAAAACATTTTAAACTTCATTTAAATTGGTCAAAATAGTTTGAAAACCACACAGAACGAAACAATACACAGCAAGCGGAGCAATTAAGTAATTCACAGTGTTTATTAGGAGGAACTACTTTGAGGGGCAAATGATTTCTTTTTAGATGGTGCTGCGCCCCACCTGCCCTTATGGACCGGCCGCTCCTAGGCGTAAGTGCCTCAGTATCAGCGGTTCCCATCATATAATGACTGGCTGGTTACAGGTCTGGTGAAATGGGTCAGACAATAAGCTGCACTGCCACAGCATGTAGAAAGAAAATGGGAAAACACAAGCATATTTTGTGGAAATGGTCCACTTTTTGACATTTGATCCTTATAAACAGTCCCTGCATGTAGACACAAAAAAACACTACCCTCAGTAGTAAAAACACCTCAGAAGGTAGTACTTCCCAACTTGAAAGAAATAACTTCATTTAGGCATCTTTAATAATTGTCCCATTTGTCTCTTATCAGTGCGAAGTTGCTTAAGTTTTTAAGATTTGTTTTGCATGGGCTGCCTGTTTTGGACTTTCATAACACACGCTGTACTACTTTTTTTTTTTTCTTTTTTTTTCTTGTTTTGTGGTTTTCTTTGTTGCCAAAGCTTTACAAGATGGTAGTGAGACCACTACAGAGATTTATTTGCATGTTTATGATGTAAGCCAGTCAAGCATCCTATTTATCGCTCTCCTTGCGTGTCATCTTGCTTTGTTTTTTGTTGACGACAGGATTTCTTCATCATGTTTGTCCACCACCTGGCCACCATACTCCTCATCACTTTCTCTTATGGCAACAACATGCTAAGAGCTGGCACTTTGGTCATGTGTGTCCATGATGCATCTGATGTCTTCCTTGAGGTGAATATATGTATTTTTAATTACACCCATCCCAGTAAGTAAATGTGAAGAGAGTTTTAAATAACATCTAGAAACATATGAGCATGGACATCATTCTAAACTACTTTGTGCTGCTTTTCTTTTCACAGAAATTCAGTATTTCTTACTGATTTATATGCTGAGAACGCATCTTTGAGGTTTTTTTTTAAAATTTTACTAATATGTAACTGTTTTAAATCATTCGTGCCATTTATTCCCAAAGGCTGCCAAGCTGGCCAACTATGCCAAGTACCAGAAGCTGTGCGACATCATGTTTGTGGTGTTCAGCGTGATCTTTTTCCTCACTCGACTCGTCATCTTTCCTTTCTGGCGAGTGTTGAACAAAATACTGCAGCCAAGTTGTTTCACATTCAGACTTTTTCATTTTAATTGAGTTTATTTATTTATTTTTTACTAAACACGTGTTGTGTTTTGTTGTAGGATTGTTTACAGCGTTATGTTTGACAGCTGGGAGATCATCGGGCCGTACCGGGCATGGTGGCTCTTAAACGGGCTGCTGCTGGTCCTGCAGACTCTTCACGTCATCTGGTTCTACTTAATCACCCGCATCGCAATCAAGGCCATCTTCAAGGGAAAGGTTTGTTTGTTTGTTTTTTGTGTAGAAAAAGTTTTAGGCGTGGTAATTGTGCCTCATACAGACCAGCGTCTGTTAGTTGGTCAGCTGGTGAAATATCTCTGAGTGCTGTAGCGTTATGATTAAGTCTAAGCAGGACTGATGTCTCTGTTTCACACCGTTAGAGCAATGGTGAAAACTGATGGCTTTTCTACAGTGCAAGCCCAACTCCTCCTGTGCCTAATCACATGACGATTATTAAAAGCTTTCTCAGACATGTGTTGTACCAATTTCAAAATAATTAACGGTTTACTGGTGGAAAAAAAGAAATGAAGGTGCAGTGTTCTGAACTAGAGTGGGGGATGCCAACATTGCCTTTTAATTTGACCTCTACATGCATTATTTTACTAATAACAGGGGAATTTCTCATGTCGCACAATGTAGGTCTCTAAACCAACAGGCTTTACATGTTTTTGCCCAAGAAACCTCTAAATTACAGGAAATCGCTCAGCTGCCCTGGTAGAAATCAAGTGGGATTTTCCCAGAAAACCTTTGTTTACGTCACTCGTTTGTTCACTTTTTAAATTTTTTTTAATACTGCAGTCACAAATGCCACATCAACACATGCAGGAATGCCTTACGGTACTCATGTTTGCCAAATCGTGTCACTGTGTAACAATTTGAAAAGTAGCAGCAGTTTGAGACGAGGTTTTGGCGAGGCTTTTAGGCTGAATCACAACGTGAAGTCACAGCTGATGGATATTTATACCAAATTCCTCTTATTTTTACAAACATTTTGGTAAAGTTGGCCCTAAGTTTTAAATGGTTAAGTACCTGACTGGGCTGCGACTGCTGGTGACTCAAAGTTACGAGAAATAACGCAAATTCTTCATTGCAGTCTCACTGAATTTTAAGCGTTTGCGACCAAGCAGCCAGCGAGCCACGTGGTTGTGTTTGAAAATGGCGACCTATTTTTGTGTTCACAGCTTGCAAACCTGACCGTGCACATTATTTCGTTTCCCACCTCCACCCACATCGTACCCCCATGGCTCATTTTGTATCCACCCCGGCAGCCACCCCCAGTGTTCATAGTTTAATCTACTGAAGTGGACTTTTGAAATGAAGATAAACCAGATTTGGACCCGTTTTTCAATAATTATTGATCAGCAGTGGGCTTTTATCATTTGTCACAGATGGGTGTTTTTTTTTTTTTTTTTGTTCTTGTCTGTTTTTGTCAAAGAGCTCCCATCCAGGTGACAAAATACAGACGAGGTTTAAGCGCCCACGATTAAAATAAAGAAAAAGAAATATTCGAGACGCCAGCGGCAGAAAGTTTGTCCAATTTTTGAACAAATTAAAAACTCAAGTGACAAGAAAATATGCAAAAATTTTTGCAACTCATACGAGTAAATTGGGAATCCCTGCGAACAATTTGAACCCAACCCCCGCCCCCCCAAAAAAAGTGCATGTGTTTGGTTCTTTCTAGCAAACAAAATAATAACTTTACTACGGCGAGATGGTGACTAAAATGACCTCCTATTCAATTCTGAGCACGTTGGCACAGTTCATGTGGATTTAAAGTTTTCTTTTGTGGCGGGGAATGAAGCGGGGTTTGATTGTATTTTCCAGGTGTCGAAAGACGACCGCAGTGACATAGAAAGCAGCTCAGATGAAGAGCTTTCCTCCAGCAGCAGTAAGAACCACTGTCCCACCCCCAAACGCAAGGACAACACTCCCACCAGTGACCTGAATGGAGAAACTCCCGGCCACTGAGAGGGAATCATTTATGTCTGCGAAGCTGTCCTCTGTCAGATCCACCTTATTTCAGTGACTTCATGTTTTGTTTTTACACCAATTATGTTAAACGATGTAACAGACAGACAAAACTGTGCCTTATTGATGGAGATTTTCATTGGGATGTTTACATCTGATGTTTCCTTTCATAAGTTGACATGTTTGTTTTTGTGTGTGTGTGTGTGTGTGTGTGAGATGAATTTTCCAGCTATTTCAGAACTGCTTGCAGTGCTACTGCACGTGTAAGTCTTAACTGAAATGCTGTAAAATATTTCACATCGGATGTAATTTAATTGTTCTAAAAGATGCTGCTTATGATTCCCAATGCAAAACATCCCAAAGACCTTTGATCGAATAGAAGTGCTTTAAATCCAGTCCTGCAGGAATATTTTTTCTATGTAATAAAGAACTTTGCAACAAACGGTATTTATTGTGGATTTATTTGACACTCACATTCCCACTTTCAACATGGAAATAACCATTGTGTTTGGAAAATATGACAAAAGCAAAGAAATCCTCAAAATTTAGGAATTCTGAAGCACTCGTGTCCTAAAGTGCATCGATATGTATAGATATCAGAATATACAGTCAGATTCTACATCAGTACCACTTGCCAAACATTTAGTAGTTTCCTCATGTTGCCAAAACCAGCTTGGAACTGACATGAGAGCTCTGAGCGTTTTGTCTTCCAGGATCATTAGGATATATGGGAACGTTGCTGCACGTCCTACAAAAACAAGATAGGAATCGGGATGTTTGGAGCATCTTTTTAGCTGCTCCTGATCAGATTTTAAAGAATGCTGGAAGGCAAGTGTTCACTTGTTCTGCAGCCGTATTTGAGCGTTTCCGTAATCTGAAGCAGTCTGTGAGGTGAACAGACTTCATCAGTATCTTACATTGTCACACTCCTCCAACATTTCAAAGACGTCTTCACTGAAGTCGTTGTACTTCAGGCTGAAAGAGGAAAAACAGAAATGAGGTCAGTGTTATATTTGCAGTCTGATGCTTGGAAAACGACTGACTAAAACTCAACAGTTTCTAATTAAAGGCCTAGCATTCCTTAAAGGAATGCATGTCACCTGCCACCTTTTAGTGCAAGAGTTTTAAACTGAGATCATCTTATGATGAGAAGGGATGAAGCTTTAGTTGTTTTGGTCAAACCTTGCAAATGAAGTTATGTGATGCTACAAGACCTCACGACACCCAGCTATAACCGCACCCAATTTGACCTCAATATCTGTAAAACTGACTGAATTATGGCCGTCTTTGTGCGGGCTAAGCTGACTTAGCTGTGGCAGCCGTCTTGACCGCGACAGACTTGAGCGAACCAGGCTTACTTCATCTCCTCCATGCTGGGTTTGTCCCGCATCACTTGAACGATCGCCACGACTGAGGCGTCAGTCAGCGAGTTGTTCCTCAGCTCCAGGCGCTTCAGGGTGTCGCTGCCTCGTACCGCAGCGCACAAGTCCTCAACACAGGCGTCCGTCAAACGGGTCATTTCAACACTGTCACGGAGCAGGCAGACACATTGAAATGAAAAGCGCCCGGATTGGGTGATTAAATGGCACCAGGGCTCTTTTGCCGTTTTCCCCCCTCAACTCACTCCAGTTCTTCCAACAAGCAGCTGGGGTGTGTGAGAGCGTCCCAGAGATGCTTAACTCCTCCGTCTCCGACTTTATTGAGACCCACGAGCAGAGACTTAAGTCGACAAGTCCCACTTCTCAGTAATGAGCCCAGCGCCTTGAAGACAGCCGGGGTTAACTCGCATCGGGTCAAGCTGTAGGGTTGTTCAACAAACAAAGCAGAGTGGTTTTCAGTATTTGAGAAAGGTGGGACTTTATCGCTGTAATGTGATTTGTTTTTTACTTGAGACTTTCTATGGGACAGCCGGGTCGACTCAGGCCTTGGCAAAGCATCAGCGCCCCCTCCTGTCCCAAATCATTCAGTGACAGATCGAGCTCCGACAGAGAGAACTGCTCCGACATTAAGGCCTCCTTCAAATGGGAGCAGCACGCACCTGTTAACTCGTTACCAAACAATCTACAACAGGGGATAAAAAGCAGAAAAATGATAGACAATGATGATTACAAAATCTAGTCGCTGCAGATCACGCATCCTATACAACCCCAACTCTGACAAAGTTGGGACACTGGGTAAAAGGTAAATAAAAACAAAATGCAACGAGTTCAAAGTGTTATAATCTCATATTTTATTCACAATGGAACACAGTAAACGTAGCAAATGTTGAAACTAAGAATTTGTACCATTTTAAAGAAAAAAAAAAGGTCATTTTAAATTTGAAGGCAGCAACCCATCTCCAAAAAGACGAGACAAGAACAACATATGTGAACACGTCGCAGAAACGCTGCCTTCTTCTCTGGGCCAAAGCTTACTTTAAATGGACTGAGGTGAAGTGGAAAACTGTTTTGTGGTCAGACAAACTAAAAACCACAGACGTGCTCTTGGAGAGGGACCATCCGTCCTGTTATCGGCGCACAGTCCAAAAGCCTGCCTCTCCGACGGTATGGGGGTGGATTAGTGCCACTGGCATGTGCAGCTTGTACATCTGGAAAGGCACCATTAATGCAGAAAAGTGTATACAGGTGTTTTTTTTTCAGGGAAGTTCTTGGATATTTCAGCAAGAAACGCTGCATCCTTTACAACATCATGGCTCCAGAGCAGAAGAGTCTGGGTTCTGAACTGGGCTGCTTGCAGTCCAGAATCCTAAATCAGACAGAAAAGAGACAACATTCCCTCCAAAAACCTCCAGCAGCTGGTCTCGTCAGTTCCTCGTTATAAGAAGAGGAGCTGTTTCACAGTGGTAAACACGACCCTGTCCCAACTTTGTTTTTGGATAGGTTGCTGCCATCAAATTCAAGATTGCCCTATTATTTCCTAAATATGGTGCAACTTCTTAGTTTAAATATTTGACGCTCTCTACATTCCATTGTGAATAAAACGTGGCTTTATGAGATTCGCAAATGATTGCGCTCTGCTTCGATTTAGATTTTAGACAACGTGCCAACTTTGTCAGAACTGCGATTGTGGTTTTATCATCTTGAAGCAGGCAGACTTACACGAGGCTCTTCAGTTTACAGAGCGGGTGTTGCAGGGCTCTGCATAAAGCTTCCACTCCACTGTCACCAATCGTGTTGTCTGTCAGGTTCACCTTTCTCAGCTGGGATTGCCCGGAGCACAAAGCTGCTGCAAAACCCTCCATGGACGCTGCAGTCAGGTCGCATCTCTGCATCCTTTTAAGGAGCACATTTGGAAAATGTTACGAGCGCTGAACGGCGTAGGTGTTCCTGGAGTTTCCACATAAAACAGCACCACTTCAGTACATACTGGAGCTCCTGTAGTCTGCAGAGAGGACGATGCATGGCTTCGCACAGTTTCGTGAAGCCCCGGTCTCCGACCTGATTAAAGCTGATTTCTAAGGCTTGCAGCTCAGAGGTGTCTGAGGTCAGCACAGAAAGCAGGTCGTCACAGCAGGCAGCCGTCACTCCACAGGCTTTAAGACTGTAAGGAAAAGGTGAAAAACGGACCCACAGCTGCTAATTCTTCATCTTTGAGAAACATTTTTTAGGTTAAAAGCCTGGCATTCCTTGAAGAAATGCATATCGCCCACCACCTTTTAAACTAAGATCATCTTATATGAGAAATGATGAACATGTAGGTGCTTTGACCCTGAAAATAACATCATGTGCAAGGTCATGCAATATTGTCTGATGTCACGCTCAGAGTATGATGACTCTCAGCTACCACTACATCAAAATTTAACCCACTATCTGTAAAACTGACTGTGTTGTGGCCATTTTTGTGTTTTCTAAGGTTAGTTGGCTGTGCTGGCCATCTTGGATTCTGTTAGCTTCAAAAGCCAATCAGTTGTAGAGGTACGTTGTATCACTGTATGATCATCACCCGAAGGTTTCACTGACATCTGTGCGATGGTTCATGAGATATTTCGCTAACAGACAGAGCTGACTCCAAATAGTTAATGGATAAATTTTAAACTAAGATCTTGAGCGATCTGTTAGTGCCCAGAATATGTGATGGGAATGACTCACACCAAATTTTAAGTGAAAATGTGCTCAAATGACAGCCATTTTTGTGTTTTTTAAGGTCAGCCAGCTCTGGCAGCCATTTTGAATCGGGTTGACGCATAAAATGTAATCAGTTGTAGATGCACATCTTCTGGAAGTTTCATTAAGTGGTTCATGAGATGTTTTGCTGACAGATAGATACAAGAACAACCACACGCAGACACAGGCAAAAACATAATCATCTGCCTCTGCCTTTCAGCGGCAGGGAATATTTTTTTTTTTTTTTTTTTAAAAAGCACACTCTTACTTTAATCTGTGCAGCTTGCTGTCTTTGAGTCCGGCACAGAGACGTTTTAGCTTTTTACCCTCGAGGCGTGTAGAAGAGAGATCCAGCTCCCTGGTGACTCCTGCTCTAACAGCTGAAGCCAGAGGAGAAACAGCTTCTGTTTGGAAGGAGCTGTTTGACAAACTGGGGACACAAAAAAACCCCCAACAAGTTTACATATGAAGCAATCGTTTATTTCTGATGTTATTTTTTCAAACCCTTACTTACTCCAATGTGTGTGACAGGCTCACAGCCGGAGCCAGGACTTCCACCGTTTCCTTTAATATCGATGCACCGCACAGACTCAACTTGTCCCTTTCGCCGAGGCAGGTGATGACGTAATTCAGAGCTACGCAATCCCGGAGACCCAGGTTCCTGTGATAGATGCATGGGTGAGCGGGGGGGGCGAGGATCTCCTTCACCAGACTCTCATTTTGAGCTTGATGCAGCAAATGGAAGCATCTGTAGTGCTCATTTTTGTCGTATCCGTTCAGCCTTTCCTCTGAGCTGCCTTTAAACCATCTTCTGAACTCCTTGATCTGATCAGGATCAAACTCCCCCACCAGGGGCTCCAGCGATCTGTACTGGTCTGGCTCTGAGAGACCTGTCAAAAAGAAATCCAGGTACTTTGCAGCACCTTTGTGTTTGTCCAGCATCTTCTCCACACCCTCAGATTCGGACCCGTCCAGGAAGAAAGTTAGAGCCAAGACAAACTCCTGCATCAGCTGGGAGTGGAAGGAGAACGTACAAGTCTCCAGTTCACCTTCTGCTCGCAAGAAAGCATCAATGGTTGTATAAAACTGTTTAAAACCAAAGCCGTCGATGTGCTCTTTGGCACAGCTTGAATATGGGTCAAGAAAGCAGTGAGAGGCCACCCTGCCAAGGGCCAACACAAGCTTTCTATTACAGTCCTGAGTCAGTGAGAACGTCTGAATCAGGTGGGCCAGAATCTCTACAAACAGCTGGGTCAGAGTCTCAGGAAGCTTTGCACCTGAACCAATCAGGGACTTGTACATGAAACAGACTGTCCAACAAAACCTAGGAGACATGCAGAAATCATAAAAGCCCAGAGTCCTTTCCATGTGCAGGAGAGCTTTGTTGGCTGCGGAAGGGTCAGTGAAGAAGCTGTTGAAGAAGGCCTCCCTCTGGGGCTTCAGAAACCCCGGCACCTCCACTCGAGCGCCACTGAAAAACTTCTCGTTTCCTGTCGGCCTGGTCGCCACCAGAAAGGCAGCTCCTTTCAGCAGGGCCCCATGAAGCAGGCTGACCAGTAAACGGGGCCCTGACGCTGCCTGGCCCGGGTCTGAGCAGAGGGTGTGGACTGAGGGGTCCAGGCTGTGTCTGTACTCATCCAGACCATCGAACACAAACAGCACACCGTCAGGCTTCTCTAGAACCTGGGACACGGAGGCAGGATGGAACTGATGGTGGCTGCGTTGGATTAAAGTTTCCAAGGAGAGCTCACCTTCGAGAGAGTCTATTTCCTTGAACCGGAAGTGGAGAACGGATGAGAAGTTGAGCAGGTGCCCCCCTTTAGCCCAGTCCACCATGAGCCTCAGCAGAGCAGTGGTTTTACCTGATCCTTCCGGACCTGTGAGAACAACAGTCCTGACCCCATCGGACAGAGCGCGGTGGATGGCGTGATCAACGTAAGGCACGCCATCATCCCTAGCTACAGCCGTGACTGCTGGAATATACCTGTTGCTGTCAATCACACTGATAGCCGGTTCCCCTCCAAGACATGTAGATCTGACCTTTGACCTCAGGATATGAGTCAACACAGCAGCTTTGTCCATTCTGTTAATAAACAGGAGGAGTAAACAGAAAGAATAATCCGCAGTTAAAGTCCTTCCAGATCGACACAGTAGACGTATGTCTTTAAATAAACAATGTAGTAACTTTATTTTCCTACTAATAACTAACTAGCCAATAAGTAATTACAGAATAATGTAAGCTGTCACTTTCAAAAGCTCAGTCTTTGAAACTATAATTACTACAATTAAACACAACAAGCACAGGTTTTTCTTTTCAAACAGCTGCAGGTACCTTGAGTAGAGTTTTCTTGGGAAAGAAAAGAAAGAAACTCAAACCATCTCTGTTGAACAAGCAGAAAAATGTTCTTGCACAGCTCCCCCAACACTCAGTCCGTCCAAACAGGAAGCGCATGAGGGGCCGGGTTGCCAGATAGAAAATGACGAAATATCGTACTGTAGCGTTGAAGAAATGATGGTGTTTTGACCCAAATACTCGTATGTGCTGAATACGGGCGGGGGTGGTGGTGGGGTGGGGTGGTGCACAGAAAAGCTAAAACTATGATATATTTGGGCTTTCTAAAAAATTATTGATCTTACACCAAATAAAACCCCTAAAACTATCGTTTGGATACGATATTTATCGTGTATCTGGCAACATTAATGAGGGGTTTTAAACCCTGATCTGTGTCTTACAGGCACAGGCGCGCAGCAAGGAGAAATCCCTGATAAAATAATGATAAATAATAGCAACAACAACAATAATAATAATAGTAATAATAATAATAATAGTAATCAATCAATCATGGAAAGACGATATCTTTAAGATACTGAGATTTATTAGAGAGATTTAGTGGAACAGGTTAAGAGCTGTAAATACATTTCACTACATGTATTTAAATGCAACTTATAAACAAGGATTAACGTAAATATAGGAAGAAAAAAAAAAAAAAGCTTGACATTTAAATTGACCCAGCTTTTATCACTGCGATATTACCTTGATCTTAACAAATATACTTTTTTTATTCTTCCATTGGGAACATGTGGATGACTTATTAGTTATGGCACAAACTAATATCCATGTTAGCATTAACCTTGATTAGCTGTGTTAGCTTTGGCAGTGAATTATGGTCTATTTCCACTGATGTAGTTTACAA
>JAOXNZ010000210.1:12987572-12998212 GCA_028566095.1 Kryptolebias brasiliensis
GTTTCTTCTGATACTACGTGATATGTGTTGTTCTACTTTTATTGTCATATATGCTTTATTGTATTCAAAGTTGGTGAAACACCTATACAACAATTTTTGCCCCAATAATTAAATTTCATAAAAGGAACTTTCAGAATAACACATAAAGCTTCTAATATGAAACTTTTTTTATGCTCCATATTTTTTTAAATTTACAGATATTGTGTTTTTAAACACATTAGAAATTATTTTTCATGTTGCAAATAATAGCTTTCCTACGTCAGTTCAGTTGTTTTGTAAACTTAGAGCAGAATAATGTCATCTTTGAGTGTAATTTTAATTCAGGAACCAATGTTAAATATGAATGTGTTTCCGTTCCGGGAGTCAAATTATGGAACGGTCTTTGTTAATAAGAGATCAGTATTTGGGTTTAAAAAAGATTTAAGTTCATTTTTGTGGCCGTCCATCCGGGTTCTGGTTCTGCTGAAGGTTTCTTCCTGTTAAAAAGGAGTAATTCCTTTCTACTGTCACCAACAGGCTGCTCAGGATGGGGGATGGCAACGAAGTGAGCATTCAACACAATCTGCTGACTTCCTTAGACAACTTTTCCTAATTAGTATTTCATAATGTCCCGTATGTACAGTGAGTGTATTGTACTGTAATAAGCGACATAAAAATAAACTGAACAGTGTTGAAACTAATTGTGATGCCATGTGATACGTGAGGTCATATTTGATGGTCATGCTATAGTATGTTTTTTTGTACCATGTGACAGTCAGGTCAGACAAGCACCATCTAAAGGAAGCCAAAGGAACTTTAATTAGTACCTTTGGCAGCTCCTGCTCATCAAGAAGGAATTCCGTTTATCTGTCTGCTCTGTGTGTGTAAGCTCTGCTCAGAAGTGTGACGGTCAGATGCTTTTACACTTAACATAGCCACAGTAATATGGGATTAGGCTTTACATGGTCTCTTGAAGCATTAGGAGCCAGAGAACTGACAAGCAAGCGAGCAGTGGTCGTATTAGTCAGCTTTATCCAAGACAGCGGCTTCTCTGACAAAGCTGAGTAAATATATCTGGCATTGCGCCACAGATTCATGGCATTCTGGGATGCAGCAAAGGTCTTTTTTTTTCCCATTCGTAGCTGTTTGATGCAGATCAGATTACATGTTGATACCACCCCTCACTACACGTTTCTCTTTCCTCAGGTCTCTGCGTATAGGACATCATGTTGCGCCACCTGAGGTGAAATACATGGTTGGCAGTGTGGGACATGACCAGCTTCGAAGAGATAACAGCTGTGTCTGCATGTGAAACAGGATTACAGAGTCACCATGTGACTGTTCTGCCCTTAGACCAATCTCCAAGAACAGACAGGCTAAATCTGTCCAACGCATCCCCTGACCCGTAAATCTTCAGATGTAAACAATAGGGCAAACTTCTGCAACAACATGCAGAACACATGCAGGATGAACAATTTTGTGTGCTGAAGCTAAATACAGTAAGCACACTTTAATTTTGTTTTAGAACACACAAAAAATGTAAATCAGCAAGTTATTATGTCCGACATTTGGCCACTTGTACCCGTTTTGGTCAAACCTTAAAAAAGGACTTCTCAAACTATACTGCGAGACGTAGCACAAGACTGATGTCAGAGTGTGTATTGTGAATGACTCTCAGCTACTACCACATCAAATCAATAGAGGGCAAAAAGCTGGATAGGTTCAGCTCAGAATTACTGCTGTCTCCTGTAGAGCCTCTCCACTGAGGGGCTCTACAGGAGACAGCTAGAGAGACTCCAGCAGCAGAAGGCTGAAGGACACTGAAGACCTGTGCCAATCAGATGTCTCCTATCCTACAGCACCTCCACAACCTGAGCCTGAGCATGGAGAGAGCACTGATCATCTGGAAAACATCCTACCTGGTTCCTGTTCCCAAGAAGTTGGTTCACTTGAAGGCTTAACCAGTCATCCTGATATAAACTGTGATGAAGGTGCTGGAGATGCTGGTCTTAGCCCATTTTAGGTCACAGGTGAAGAACCTCCTGGACCCTCTGCAGTTTGCATATCAACCCCAGGTGGGAGTTGATGATGCAGTGATCTACCTGCTGGAGTGGGCTCTCTGGCACCTGCATGGTGGTGGCAGGAATGTGAGAGTAACTTCATTTCTCCAGCTTTGAATACCATTCAGCCACTGCTGCTGGGGAAGAAACTGAAGAAGATGCTTGTTGACGCCTCAGTTGTCCACCGGATTACTGACTATCTGACAGTCAGGCCACAGTTTGTTCATCTGGACAATGTCCTGTCTGATGGGGAGGTTACTAACACAGGAGCACCACAGGGGCTAGTACTCTCTCCCTACCTGTTCACCTTACACACCACTGTTTTTCAGTACAACTATGAGTCATGCCAGAACTGTTCTGATGAGTCAGCTTAGCTGGAATTTAGATTGACAAATTTTTTTTGTAATATCTCTCATGTCCTTCCAGTTTTCAAATCAAGGCCTCCTGAAGAACATTTAGAACAAATGAAAACATATTCATGTTTGAAGTGATTTATCAGGACTTCTTTATGTAAAAAAACATTTATTTTGGCATCTTAGGATGTAGAGAATGAAAGAAGAATATATAACCCTTGAACGTTTTTTCTGTCACTTTGTGTTCAGCTATTTTAGATTCAAGGCTGTTTTTTGTCTCACTAACAGAAAGTCCAAACTTGCATTTTTTCCCTGAGTCACTTTCCTGTTTCCTTCCCATTTTTCACCCAGGCATCAGATGGTGGTTGTCCTGCTGACAGGTCTTTTGTTCTCTGAGGGGTGAAACCAGCACAGAGGAGAGCAGGGGCGTTTGATAAACATGACAAACATGTTGAAATGAGCTGCTGCTATTGAGAAAGATGCTCAGAACATTTTTCTTCTGGCATGGAAAGATGCCAGAATAAAACATGCAAACAGACGAACATGTTCTACCATGTTACTTGTTTCTTTTTCATCCAGTTGCACAGGCTTCTCCCCCCTTGTTTGTGGCTGAGTTATATAAACAATATAAAATTATCTTGGCTATTGGCCACCTCTGAAAGGTGAAAGACATGCGATAATGTTTTTGCTCGTGTCTGTTTGTTTGTTTGTTGTGTTAGCAAAATATCTGATGATATGTCATGGGTGGAAGTGAATAAAAACCTCAGAAAGTTATCATTAGATGGACATTAACAACTGAATAACTTTTGACGGCCACAGCTAATTGACCAACACAAAAAAAAGCTACAACCTCAATTGATTTTACTAATACTGAGCTAAATTTGATGATGTTGTTTTCAAAGTTTGACCCAAACAGCTATAACTTTGTAATTTTTAAACAGAAGATGATCTTTGTTCAAAAACTACTGTATGAAAGGCAGCGGGTGATCTGCATTCCTTCAAGCAATGCTAGGCCTTTAATTTTGTTCAGCATGATTATGACTCCACATTTCTTCACTCCATTTTTGAAAGAATAATGTTGCTAAAGTTCCCCTGATTCTCCATAACAGAGACACACTATATTGCCAAACGTATTCACTCACCCATCCAAATCATTGAATTCAGGTGTTTCAGTCACTTCCGTGGTCACAGGTGTGGAGCAGCAGAGACGTGTTCTCTGGAGTGATGAATCATGCTTATTTGTTTCACAATCCAATGGACAAGTCTAGGTTTTGCGGTTGCCAGGAGAACGGTGCTTGTCTGACTGCATTGTGCCAAGTGTAAAGTTTGATGGATGGAGGATTATGGTGTGGGGTTGTTTTTTCAGGAGTTGGGCTCGGCTGCTTAGTTCTAGTGAAAGGAACTCTTAATGCGTCAACATACCGAGAAAGTTTGGACAATTTCAAGCGCCTAATTTTGTGGGAACTGTTTGGGGATAGGCCCTTCCTGTTCCAACATGACTGCGCACCAGAGCACAAAGCAAGGTCCATAAAGACATGGATGAGTGAGTTTGGTGTGGAAGAACCTGACTGGTCTGCACAGAGTCCTGACCTCAACCTGACAGAACACCTTTGGGATGAATTAGAGCAGAAACTGTGAGCCAGGCCTTCTGTCCAACATCAGTCTGACCTCACAAATGAGCTTCTGGAAGAATGGTCAAAAGCTCCCATAAACACTCCTAAACCTGTTGAACGCCTTCCTAGAAGAGTTGAAGCTGCGAAGGGTGGGCCAACATCAGATTAAACCCAATGGATTAAGAATGGGATGTCACTCAAGTTCAGACATGTGTGTGAAGGGAGGTGAGCAAATACTTTTGGCAACATAGTATATGTACCATTGGCCATAACAATAGGTAGCTTTTCTCATGTGCACAAACAGTTTGTTTATCACATGAAACTCTGGTCTCTCAGGTCAACTTTTAGGTGAAATAGTATCTTCCTAGCCATTTTTCTTTTCTTTTTTGGATTAATCCCTTTTCGCCCGGTGGGTTGACCTCTATCACACACCCTTCTTGAGACTCTAACTCTCATCCGGGAGGAGCCGTCTTTCCCTCGCGCTTCTTTCTCATTGAGCAACCTTTCTGTGATGGACTGACATCTTTTTAGGATTCCTTTCACACATAAACCTAACGAACTCCCCTTGAAACACCTCCACCAGTCTTTTTAACTTTCCTTCAGTTTTAAGTATTACCTCCTAAAAAAGTTCACTTTCTAAACAAACTTATGGAATTTCAAGGACACTAATTGCAGACAACATATACAACGTGCCTCAGACTCCTTTCACACCCTATTTTAGTCATTTTAAATCTCTTGATTACTAGGTACTTTTAGCTGGAGAGGGTTCTGACCCCTCCGACGGGTAATATCCCATGTCTTCCCTTAATAAATTTAATTTAAAATTAGAAGCTTATCTTACCCAAAATTATTGTCCTTACTTAGTGGCGCAGAGTCTGTCTGCATACCCTTCCGTCTCGAAGTTGCCGTAGCCTCATCTGATTAACTCCTGGCTGGCTTGCCAATTATTGTTGTGCAACATGTTAGCTGATTTATAGTCCTCGCTTCTTACAGTTTTTCCAATTTGTCATTAAAACCTGTCTGGCAAATCTTTGTTGGCCAATGCATGTTGTGAAAAACCTACAGTACTCCTAATGATGTCCACCTCAGATTGCTGTTTTTTTATTCTTTAGATAAGCTATATTTTACCTTGATCCTTCCTCAAAATTAGTTGAAACGTTTGTTCAGCAATGAAGAAAAAAACATAACAAAAAGGAGTCAAAAAACTCTCAGGAGTCCGTGGCACGATTAAGTAATCTTTAATCCAAAAGACAAAAATAACTGAGTCCGTGCAGGGACAAGGACTGAAGAGTTACAGAGTTACAATCATAAAAACTTAGAAAGCTAGAGAAGAAAGAAAGGAAGTCTAATGCAACTTTAACAGGCCTCCAACTCTGCTGTCCTGAAGACAACAGAGCTAAACCCTGTGGAGGGCCCCAGCTGTCGGGACCCCGTCTTACAGTCAGAATACAGCACTTATGTAGTGTAGAGGGGTCCTTCCTCCTCACAGGTGGCTGTGTGAAGTTCTTCTTTCAGCTGTTCCCTTTTCAGGGGTCACCACAGCAAGTCCTCCTCCTCCATTTAACTCTGTCTTATGCATCTTCTGTCCTCACTCCAACCACCTCCATGTCCTCTCTAACTGCATCCATATGTCTCCTCTTTGTCTTTTTTTCCTGGCAGCTGCGTCTCTAACATCCTTCTACCAATATACCCACTGTCCCTCCTCTGCATATGTCCAAACCATCTCAGTCTGGTTGCATCTTCCTTTTACTTTTCACCAACTATCCTGACAAATTTATAATTGTGTACATTGCATGTGGTTCTTCATGCCGTCCGCCTCCAACCCAAGAGTAGGATGTGTGACACCTTGAGTTCGTCGTACTGAACTCCTGGGGTTTTTCCACCAATGCATGTCAGATGTTCACACAATACACAAAATTCAGCTATCTTTAAGCATGTTTTTTTAAATACAACAACAACAACATCTAGTTGAATGATTTATGAATTAACTACCACATAATGCATTTCTGTAACAAAGTAATGTGTATAACAACAGACTTCTGATTACACATTTCTCCTGAACAGCACTTCTTTGTGATTACATGACATGTTTTCATGAAAACACTTGGACAAAATTAAAGGTGATACATTTTAATTAGGCAACCTAAACATAGTTCAACAAGTTCAGAGAGTGCCTTTAATCTCCCAATTGCGGTGATTTATCTGCCCCCCCCCCCCCTTCTGTGGTGGGCTGAAACACCGTGCACACACATAGACCCACCTATACATACATTGGACCAATTCTACTGTGTACACGTTGCGACCGTGCAGGTCCCATACACACCAATTCACACGCACACCTTACTGAGCAGCCTGGCTCGCAAACACAGCCCGAGTGGACAGACTCAGAGGGAATCATATGTGTGCACACACAGGTAGGCAACCTTGAACTTTAGATGAACTCACTGCACTTGAGATGAAGTTTGAAATGACTCTGGATGAAACTTTAAATGAAACTAAGCTTCAAAACAGTTTTAAACCATCCATCCATTTTCTTTACCCGCTTCTTCATTCTGGGTCGCGGGGAGCTGGTGCCTATCTCCATCAGTCACTGTGCGAGAGGCGGGGGACACCCTGGACAGGTCGCAAGTCCATCGCAGAATTTTAAACCACTATATCTTAATCTAGCTAAAAAACTAACTATACTAATGTGCTTCTAGTCAATAACTATCTTACCTTTCTGACCTTTTTCTCTACCATGACACTTGTCAAGGTTTGTAGGAGGCAGGAACCCAGAATAGCAGGAAAAGCATCTGTGACTCCTACCTGCGTGTACATGTACATTTAGTTAGCGTTGATAAACTTACTAAATAACGCTGCACATCATCTATTAACTATACTGCTATATGATTTTAATAAAATGACCAGCTTTGTACAGAAATATTCATGAAACGTTCTACCTGACTTTGTTCTGTTGTTTCTTGGCCTGTCATCTCGGCGCTAAGTTAAAAGAAGCTTTTAGAACTCGTGCGCAACACAAATCTATTTGGTGCTAAAATAGCCAGCCTGTGAACCATAAGAAGACATAAGATCACTGTTGTAAATTTGTATTCTCAAAGAAAAGAAATTGTATTCACAGTCACATTATTTCGTATTCATAAGAATAGTAAACCACAACCGCAAACATGAACTTTGTATTTGTAAGTTGATGAAGTTGTAACATTTTAAACTGTCTTCTTATAAAGTATACAACACATGTTTTGTATAGGATTTAACTTACTCAATAGTTTACACATTTTAGCTATGCACAACTGTTGACTAATATGTACCCATTTCTGGCTTTACATACACATTATTTTTGATAGCATCCTTACCCCGTACAATAAGACTTGTCCAGACTCACCGATCACAATCAGAATATGGTAGAAAAAAATTCTTTCAACATAATACACAGCAAACAAATGTAAGGAGATTTTCTGATGGTTGCAGGATTGCAGTTTGAAGGGTTTTGTCATCAGGATCAGCACTGAAGTTAGGCTGGATGTGTTAAAACCCACTCTTACATAAAATATCAGCCGAAAGGGGTTTTTAGAATTTGTGAAAAGCTTAAGCAAAAACACAGCTTTTTTTTATAAATGTCAGCATGTAATCATTATTCTCAAAGATGTGAAACAGGTAATACATACCACTGTAGAGAAAATAATAGATCTTATTTTGACAAGTGAGTGAGATAATGAGCCTGAGATTCTTTATCACCAGAGTCTGTGCGTCATCAGAAAATCATGGGAGCAAAACAAAACAGGCGCAGAAAAAAGAACAGGCACCTGAGGTGGAAAAAAAACATAGCAGAGAGCACAAATGGAGAGGAAAAGTTGAGAAAAAGAGACAGGAGACATTTCATAGAAGAAACCCACACTCTGAACACACACACAATCCAGACACCACCCCTGCCAGCTGCCGTAACCACAATGGGTGACATCATCAATGGTTCCACTTCCGTATTTAGCCAGCAAACCTCAACCCAGTGACTGTGATGGACAATTTGAGAAGAACGAGAGCGCTTTGGACATGTGATGTAAATGACTCTCAGCTACAGCCACAATTCATTTGATACATGAATAGTTAAAATAGTACAAAATATACAGAAGTAGTTTAATCCAAAAAAAAAAAAAAAAAAACAAATGGAAGGAACTACAATCAGGAAAATGCTGACTCAGCATTCATACTACTAGAACCAACATCTTCATATAAAATCAAAAGTGAATCTTTATAAGTAGTCATTACTGTCATTTCATGAGTCATAAAAACAAATCATGAGACACATAATCTACCATTTTACTGTAAGGGAGCATCGTCTTTCTGGAACAAATGAATAAATAGCGCTGGCTGGTGTTTGTGTGGGTCTAACAACATACTGTAGCCAGTTTTAGCGATAAAGCCTTTTTGATTGCGTGTGTTGGTCAGTAAAATACAGAAATGTCAAAAGTACGTAGCAATTATAGTGGGGGGATTTTGAGATATGGTTGAAATTTGAACACAGCTGGTTGAGTCTGAAACACACCGGCATGCATCTGTAAATGTGTGCATGTTTATGTGTGCATACACCTCCGTGGACATGTGCGCTGGGTTTCTAAATCTGTCCCATGCAATCCCCCTGATGCTTTACAGCCGGCTGCGCTGGTGGTTAACTTCTGGGTGGACACACACTGTGCATGTGGTCTAACAATGGCTGTGGGACAGAACGCGAAGTAACGTGTGTGTGTCGGTGTGTAAGTGTGTGGCTGGACTACCTTCTCTCAGCCCTCCACCACTCACAGATTTAGATGATGCTATTATTTTAACATAGTTAGCAGCTGTGTTTTTGGTGGTGAAACACAGTAATCATTTCCCCACTGCGGGCATTTCTGATGGTTGAGGTATATTTATAACCGTGGACTGTTCCGCTCGACTTTCTCATGAAACACACAAATCTGGGAGCTTCTCAAAGTCATTTTTGGTCAGTCTTTCTGTCAGACTTGGGGTCATTTGGTGCAGCTCAGACTGCCCGAGGTTGCTGGTCAATGAAAAGATTTACAGATCCTAAAAGTTGTGAAAGTGCTACAGCTAGCTTTTGCTGCAGCTAAATGGGCTTGCAAATTAACATAAAATTCTAAGTTAAAAAACTGCGAAGAAGATGTGAAGGTCTGAACAGTATTGATTTATAGGTCTTTTTTCCACAGACTCAACATGGGTTTAGGAGCTTGGAGTTCTTATTATCACTCTTAAAAAGATGTCTGTTCTCAAGCTGTTCCAAACCCACAGTGCAGCAGGGATGTTTTTTGTGCGAATAAGACTTTATATTTTTATATTTGTTCCAACGTTGGTCTTTGTTCTTTTGTTTGGCTTTGCCTTGTTTGCATATTACAGTAAGGACTCTGTCAGAAATAATAAAATTATCTGGTAGGTATTTTCTTAAACCTAACCTAAAGTATTTCTAAGAATTAAATCTTTAGTTTAGAAAAATATTTATTTAAACTACATGGCAGGGGTTATTTCTACACAGTGGGGCTGAAACTGTGAGCTGCCAGCTGCTGTATAAACTGGTATGATGAATCCATATTAACTCTGTTCCTTACACAGCTCTAAAAGTGGTGGCAGTAAGCTTGTGCGTGTTTTGAAAGATTACTTTGGCACGCACTCACTGTTGCAGACTCAGCAAATATTTGCAATGCATGGTTAGGTGTTTTACATCACCTCTTATCTTGGCTGCCTGGACCTGATAAATACCTGCAACAGGTACAGAGCCATGTGGACAGAACTGAAAGCCAACGGCAATTTTTCCAACTTAAAAGAAAATGTCAGATGTTAGGGGGTTTAGTCTTAAGTTACTGTTTACGCTGAATCTGATGTATGTCTGCCTCTTTTCAAATTTGGCATTTGCTATGTGCCGTACGGGAAACCTATACAGAAAGTCTATTTAAATCAAGTTAGCGTCCCAAAATATTATGAGTGCTTTTATTTTTGCACCTGCATGTAGTACCAGAAGGTTACTGTCAATATTCTGCCCAGTCTGTCAGTGTCAGGTGGCAGAAATGTTCTTCTACAAGCCTGCGATACCTGACTCAACACTTCACCTTTCAAATGGCTTCTTCTTACACTGTATTCTACTCATTTATCATCTGCCACCCACACACTTCCTCTGCCTCCTCAGTGTTTATTACTTGTGGAGTGATGGGTCTTGTCTCATTTCAAAATGCTGACACAAAGAGGAGCTCTGATTCGATCCGACTCCTCAGTTCGTGCTGCAGGACTCATTTTCCCGCAGGTTTAAAGTATTTTGAGGAATATTAATTCTGGCTGCTCCAGCGCTCCGTACCACCCACACAACAAACACACTTACACATACAGGCAGATCCCAAACTCAAATTATGGGCTTGGCATCTTGTTTCCCCTCTGTTTTGTTGGTAGCCCACATCGGGACTTCGAGTGCCAGCAGAGTGTGGCAGAGGGTCACAGTTTCCCACAGTGCCACAAGGTTCACAGGCTTACTTCTTACATCCAGACCCTTTGCTGTTGGTCCCTCCTAAAAAACAACATTTCCATCTTATTGTTTATTACTTTGTCTGTTATCTTTGATTCATTAGAATTGTCTGGATTGTTTGAACATAACCTTTCGA
>JAOXNZ010000210.1:13027419-13037820 GCA_028566095.1 Kryptolebias brasiliensis
TTAGTTTCCTGAAAATATGAAGGACCCACATAGTTTACAGTTTTAATTTTTTTTAATCAATGAAAATTGGTCTTTACTTTCATCCCAACATGTAAAATCACTAATAAATGGCTATTTAACATAAACCTCTTATTTCTGTTTTTAATATGTAGCATTTTTTTTTTTTTTTTTGAGTTGTCTTATATTACAAGTTTTAAATAGAATAGGTTTTGTGACTCTGGACAGATTCTTTTTGCTTTTTTAGTGAAAGAAGGGGCAGAACTGGCTCTTGATTGTAAAAGCTTCAGATTAAATGAAAGTGTGAACCTGAGACACAAAGGGAAGAGTTGGGGGTCACCTTGGCTGATGTAGCCTGCATCGAACCCCGAGCTATCCCAGGAGCTCATGGCCGAGTCTATGCTGGGCACGGTGGCCGAGTAGACCTCCGAGTGTTTACTGGTTTTTTGAGATTCTGTTAGCTCGTCCTCGGGATCGCTTAAAAACCCAGCTTCTCTGTCGGGAGGCCGCCGGCACTCAGACTCTGAACAAACAGCAGAAAGTTAGTATTAAATCTAGAAGGGTTGCATTTAGTCACTTTAAAACAGGGGAAGTGAATGGGAATGTTTATTATTATTATTATTATTATTATTATTATTATTACTACTATAACTTGACTCCTTCTAGCCATACTACTTTTTAAATATATTTTTTAATTTCTATTTGTTTCATGCTCCAGCTTTATTGATAAATCATTTCCCCACCAAAAGGAGTTTTAAGAAGGTGAATATATACGGTCAGCTTGCTTCTTGATCTTGAGGGTGACGGACTCCCCGGCCATCTGCAGCAGATGGATGGCCTCGCTCAGCGGCTTTCCTTTAAGACTAACTCCGTTAATGGCCAGGACTCGGTCCCCTATATGGATGGCCCCGGTCCTGCAGGGAACACAAAGATACCAGACGGTACCAACAGAGCAAACCGGTCAGGCTGCCAGAGCCTGGATTAAGACAGAAACAAAGAGGCTGCTTGTTACAGAGAGAGACGCGACAGCCATTGTTTACCGTCTCGTTTGTTTTTAGAAAAAAAGGTTCCAAAGAGCTCCCAAACCAACAAGCTCCATTCACATCGTGTCGTTCAGCTATCCCGTCCTGCTCTTCGCTCACCTCTCAGCCAGACCTTTCTTGGTGAGGCCAGAAATGACGATGGGGTCGAAAGGTTCCTCTGTGCCCGAAATGGTGATGCCCAGAGGTCCGTTATACCTCTTCAGCTCAACTGTGTAGATGATGGAGCCGGACATCTCCAACTCATCTACAGCAAAAAAAAAAAAACAAAAACAAACGACTGACGAGACGAAGTATCAAATAAAATGCTAAATATTTACAAAAAAAAAAAAGAAGCCCTTTAATAATTTACTGCTAGATGTTAGAACTTTAAATGATTTAGCTCCATCCTATGAAAGAAAGACTCGTGTGTCATACTTCAGCTCAAAATCCAGAGGTGAAACAACCAAACAACATCTAAACACACACTAAAAGGAGCTGATGCTCTTAATTTGGGAAAGAACTTGCCTATATTTTAATCTGTTCAGATCCAAAACATCAAGGAGTTTTGATGTAGGTAGAATCTAACATTGTAATTTTATTCATTCCTATTGTGTTTTAGATGCAGTTTCATTTTACTTCTTTAGGTCAGTTTATTTTGTTTTTAACTATCATCACCTGCTGCCATGAAAGGTAGGCAGTCGTGAAATTGTCTTTGTTTGTCGACTACATTCAAGATGGCCGCCACAGTCAAGTGACCTTATCAAACACAAAAAAGGCTATAACTCAGCCAATTTTACAAATGTTAAGCTAAAATCTGGTGTGGGTAGTAGCTGAAAGTCATCTCTAACACGCACTCTGAGCACTAACAAATCACATGGCATCTTTGTTTTAAACTTTGGCATACAAGTGGGGTGGGCAATATGCACTTCTTCAAGGTAGTTTAATTTGTCTTTGCTTTCGTTTAACGTTGGACTCATGTACCAATGTTGTCCTCATCTTTCTGGATCCGCAGTTTGACCATGTCCTCGGCCTGCTGCAGGACGTGCATGGCGTCCTCCATGCTGCAGTTCTCCAGACGCACCGAGTCGATGGCCAGCAGCCGGTCTCCGGGCTCCAGAGTGCCTGTTCTAGCAGACACAAGAGGCGGGAGGATCACAACCATTAACCGAGAGCTGCATCAGAATCCTATTAGTCCCACGTCTCGGTGGGATCCGTGGGGGTGACCCTAACCTCACCCTCGACCTAATCAACACTGAGCCCTTCTGAAATGTAGCTGCCCCACTGATCTAATTTTGATAGCTCGATCCTATTAAGTCTGTTGTTCCTCTGCAGACAAATGAATCTGTGTATCCTAATGCTGGGGGGAAATGAGCAGCAGAACGTTCAGCAGCAACACGATGATACACACCTGTGGGCTATGCTTCCTTTTTTGATGTCAGAGATGATCAGGGGCTTGCCAGGTTTCTTACTTGCTGGTAAAAACAGAAGAAAACTGCTGGTAAAACAGAACGGCAGGACAAAAGCACGTGACCTCTAATCACTTCAAAATGTTTTGTTTGTGATTTCCTTTTGTTGGCACCTAGTTTGTGTATCTTTCCGGAGCCAGTCAGAGCTGAAGGTTAATGAAGGCTGTTGGTACAGACCAGTATTATTCAGAGGTAATGAGCTATGCGCTTTTGACAAGCCTGAGTTTTATGGCTCCCAGAACCCAGCCCAGATTCACAGCATCCCGAGTCACCGAGCAACACTGACCCCTGCTGATGGTCCTAAACTTACCACTGATGGTGATGCCCAGCTCCACTCCCCTCCGTTTGGGGAGCTTAACGTGGAAGGTGCCGCTGCTCGGAACCACAGACTCTGATTCCAGTTGAAACGAGAAGTTCAAAATCAGTAAGGCGGCAAAGACGTAAAATAATCTAAATTAGAACTAAATTCGCCTTTTCTGTTACCTGCTACGTCAAACTCAACCTCCACTGTGACTTTGTTGGCCAGAGCAGAGTCTCTAAGCAGCTGATGAGCTTCTTCCAGCGTGCCTTCTTCAGTCGGTATGCCATTGATGGACAGCACTCTGTCTCCAACTTGCAGGAAACCACATCTATACAGTTAAAAAACACACAGAAATGCAGAAGAGTTTAATAGTACACACACAAATCTATATGGAAGGCAATAACTTAGTATATCTCCATTTAAATATACTTAAACTCAAAAAGGAAAAGATTTGATTAGTAAAAATGTCTAAAAAGGCATTTCAGGTCATTACAAATCTTGTTCAGCTAAATATTTTTGACAGATCTTGTCAGTTTTTTTTTTTTTTTTAACTTCACTAGAGTATTCATCCCCATCATCATCATCATCATCTACCGCCTGTTAGCAAAGTATCTCATGAACTACCGATTGGGTTTTAATGAAACTTTCAGAAAATAATTATTGGATGTACGTCTACAACTGATTAACCTTTGGAGGCAACCTGATTCAACATGGCCACCACAGCAATCAACCTAAACAGGCACAAAAACAGCAACACCTCAGTGAATTTTACTGATACTGAGCTAAAATGTTGTACGGTAGTAGCCAAGAATCATTCACAACATAAACTCCAATTGTAAATGTTATTTTCCAGGTATAACCAAAATGGCTACAACTGTGTTATTTCTGATCGCGTCTTTGTCTAAAACTCTGACATAAAAGGCCCTTAATTAAAATATTTTATTATTTTTTTTTATTATTTCTTTGTTAAAGTGATGTTCAGAACCTTTGCCTCCCCCTTGTGGCCGTAAGAGTAATTACATAAACAGTATAACTTCCTTTGCTGAGCGAGAAAGAGCACCTTCATGTGGGGTGTGCAAACTTTTCTTTCTGAACGTCGCAGTTTTGTTCAGACAGGTATCACTGTGAGCATTTTTTTAAATGATAATCTAAGACTAAAACTTTTTTTAGTTACTCCCTGGGTTTTTATACTAAACTCCTTCTGGATGTGTTTACATTTGTGTGGCTTCAGCTTTGGAAAACCTTTAAAACATCCTTGTCAGTGAGCCATCAAGTGCATTTTACACCAGGTATCTGACTGTAGGTCCTTTCATCTTGTAAAGTACATATAAAAAGGTAGACCTAATCAGCTGTTTGCAAAGATTTTGACAATAATTTGGTTGTAACAAACATTTACAATGATGTAGAAGCCCCACACTGCAAGTTTACCACAAACTGGACCAACACATAAAATGTTGCTGTCAGCTTCAAATGAAACTGCTCTAATTGACTTTAAATCAAAATCATTTCACAAGCAAACATACAGTATGAGAGGAAGAGAAAGAGACATCAAATCAGCGCCCTAATTGCGCGGTAAAATGCTAAAGCACTGTCAGCAGAGATTAATTCACCGAACACTGCAGCTCATTGACCTTGTGTGGAGGCTGAGGCACCAAAAAAAAAAATCACAGTTGCCTGCTGTACTTGAGTCACTCCTGTCCAACTGCTGCTGGATTAATGACGTTACAGAACCTGAGGGACGTGGCCCCGCGCACATCCCCAGTCTCACTGTGCCGATACTACAAACCAGACTCATTTAAACTTCGAGCTAAATACACAGCAACATGTACTGTAGTCCTGATCAGTGCACTGCTTGCTGCCTGTAAGTATTGAAAAAGTGAGACCAACTTGAAATGTGCAACAAATGCACTGCCGTTTGAACTGCAACAATAAGAGCGTCTAAACTCACAGAGAACCTACTCGGGCTATTTTCAGAAAGCATTCACGGCTCACACTCCTGGTCTGAAATAAACACCAAGCTCGTTCTAATGGGGGGGCTGAGTGACCAGCTGACCAACATTGTCCCCCGTGCCAAGCTGCCAGCAGCATAGCTGCGGAAACGAGATGAAGCAGATGTTTTCTCCTGCTTTTAGTCATCCGTTGTCCCTTCAAATTCATCTTCTGACCCCCGCTCCCCACTGCCGTCACTCCTACTCGGTTTAGCATTTAGCATCATTCAGTATTTGCAGTTCACCACACATTAGGTCAGTGGTTCCCAAAGTTGTGGTGAGACCCCACTGTGGGTCGTGACAGCCCAAGTAAGGGTCGTCAAAAAATCTTCCGAAATCAATTTAAATGTAAAAAAAAATAAACATCCGTCGCGGCATATTTTCACCAATATTGTTACAAAGAATAAATATGAATTAATGAAAAAAAAATTGCAGCACATTCGTTAAGGGTATGTGTTGCTATGGGCCTTTGTTTAATAATGTTATCAGCAAAATTATTATTATTGAATCGGGTTGACTCCAAAAGCTAATCAGTTGTAGGTGTGCACCTAGTGATTACTTTCTGAGAGTTTTATTACAATCTGTCCAGTGGTTTGGGAGATATTCTGCTAACAGACAGATGAACGCATGCACACAATAACATGATCTCCTACCTTTCATGGCAGTGAGAGATATTACGTAAAACAGTTTTGTTGCATTCTGACTGAATGTCATGTTATGAAATAACCTTTAGCTCAGAAGATATGAACCTAAAAACTCATAAATCTGCCAATTAAGGTGGCAGCATTTTATCAGTCAAATTCAAGTTAATGTTGCTCCGCGGTTCGGTCTCACAGCAGTGGCTTTGTCAATGTCGGGATATAAAGGCAGAAAGCAAAAATCTCAGTACATCATGTTCACTCAGCAGTTCAGTTTAACTTTAAATCTGAGCAGGTGTAGAGATCACTTCTACATGTTTCAGCTTGTTGAACAGGTGGTCAGACTCTTTTGTTCTGCACAAGCATGAGACCAAAATGATGTTGTCACAAGTCTACGCAGCTTTGATTTTGCAGATGAAAAGCAGAAAACTTTGGAAACCACTGGTGCAGCTGACTATGTCTAAAAGGAGCATTTCAAAGCTTTAAGAAAAGGACATTTTAATGCACTCATTTAAGATGATCCCAATAACAGCCAGCAACAACTCTGCTGAAACATGATGCAACTAGTGATATCGACATATGCAGTTTTTATTAAGTACTGCTTGAATGTTAGTTTTATAGCTTTCAAACCTTTAATATATAGAAGAAAACAAAAAGACTGAATAACTTTTTTTTTTATGCAATCATAAAAAAGGACAAGATAAAAATTGTTGCGTAACTTAAAGAAGTTCAGGCAAATCCCCTATAAGGCTTCTCAGTTTAAATACGCATTTTAGTCGGTTTGTTTTCCAACAACTTAAAACGCAGATGTCTGCAGATCAAACAGTGCTAAAGTACTGTATTACAATGCTCAATTTTGTATTTTACGAATTTGAAATGACAGCCGAGTAGCACTACAAAAGGCTCATAATCTCAAATGCTTACTTAGTGTTAAGCTGAACAGCGTTCAGTTAAATTAAGAATGAATCAGTGGCTTTTAAATGCAAAAATTGACATGTTAAAAAGGATAAAACGGGGTGAAATGAACCTTTACTCCCCTCCTTGATGTCCTGAATGATTAGCAGTGTGGGTTCAAGGTGACTTCCTTTACAAGCCTCATGTTCTGGCTGGGTGTCTCAGAGTGTTTGTTACCTCTCAGCTGGGCTGTCTGGCTCGATAAAGCGGATGACTGGGGGAGCGGACAGCGTTTCTGTGGCGAAGACACCCCCCTGCAGCTGGATCCCAAAACCTGTGAGTGGATCGCCCCTCAGGACGACTTCGCTCGTTTCCACATGAAAAACCTGGCCCCCTGGGCCGACGGAACTGGACGACAGGGATACTGAGGGAGAGAGAGGACACGTCACACGGAGACATCAGCAGAGAAGTGGCAGATAAATGGAGCACGAGGCACATTGTAGGGGACGGGTTAAGAAAATGGAGAAGGGGCCAAAAATATGGGAAGAGAATGAGTCATCTGGTTGTGTTTACATCAGCAGTCACTTAAATGAGTCAGCTAACTCAGATAAAACCTTTTTCACTTGAAGTAAACCCTGCACCACAAAGTACCAAC
Source organism: Kryptolebias brasiliensis (assembly GCA_028566095.1). Taxonomy (NCBI): domain Eukaryota; kingdom Metazoa; phylum Chordata; class Actinopteri; order Cyprinodontiformes; family Rivulidae; genus Kryptolebias; species Kryptolebias brasiliensis. The sequence goes on from JAOXNZ010000210.1 coordinate 13,034,381, forward strand.
AAATACAGGCCTCTTGGATTACTCTGTACTGGTTTAACCAGGCTTATCCAAAACTAGCAGGAGAGTTTAAAATGTGTGTAAAAGTCTGGATTTCTACATGTTTAAAAAGGTACTCAATGCAAACTATGAAGTAAAACAAAAAGGCTATCCTGAACTCTATAAAATGGTGCAGTTTGAAGGAGTTCACTCCAGTAGTTTTCCAGATATGTTGAAATGCAGTTCTAAAATGTGGGTACGCACTCAGTGTAAACAAAGCACTCGGCTGAATCCGACTAAAACCACGTGGAAGCTCGAGTCACGGGACAGACCTACATTAGGCTGAATGTGGTCCGTATAGGTGAACAAATACGGCGGAATCGGAGAAGCGTAGAGTCGAGAAGATGTTTAGGTGGAAATACGAAAGTGAATCTGCTGCTAAATGTGAACGAATAAAGACAACCGTCAAGAAGACGTATCTGGGGCTCAAGCCGGGCGGGGGAGCACCATTCAAACACACGTGCAAAAAGTCTAGACTGGTAAGTTCACCCTTTTGTTTTTCTTCAACGAAATGTCGCCATTGTTAACCTTTTTTTAAAAATCACTTCATCTTTCTTGGTAGGTAAACAAATGCAGCCGTTCACAAATTTTGCTTCCAAAGTTTTAATTGAAAAGGACACATTAACCATCAATATGGGGGAAGTGCAGATTTTGTTTCTTTATGAATTTTTTCAAACTGGTCTTCATGACTTTGCAATGAGCCCCTTTAAATGAGCTTCCTTGCTAATCTGACTGAGCTTCGAGACACACGAGGAAGAGGAGGATGCGTCATACGCGAGCTCTTGTGGTCCTTCTTCCTGTTCCTCCTCTTGCCGGTGGAGCCGCGAGGGCTGGTGGGAGCGATGGGAGGTGCGGGGCAGGGCAGCGTGTTGCTGCCCTGGCTGCTGAAGCCTGATGTGGCTGTGGAGGACGGGGAGAAGCCCCCACCCACCAGAGCTGAAAGGAGACATTGTCCTCATGAAAAATAAAGCTGCTACAGCAACACTCATTAACCACTGTGAGGCCGAACATCGTGAATACAGATTTAACATTTGTGCTGATGGAAAAAAAAAAAGGCTCCTGTTAAATAGTCTGGCCAGCAGCAGCAGAGCTGTCACATGTGATAACTTACATTTGCAGAGGTCCTGCTGGTTGTGTGGGTGGCTCGGGCTGCTCCATGTCTTGCTGTGGCTGGCATGTGGGGGGTGGCAGTAGTTGCTGCTTTGGTCCCAGTGATGATGGTTGCTTTTCTGCACTTTAACTGCATCAGCAAAGAGGAAAGCAGATGAATTAAGACAACAAGGCGCACCCCCTCTGCAGCGTATATTTAAAACATTTCTGTCTGATTAAAAAAAAAAAAAACAGGAACTCTGTCACACTTCGGTGTTCGGGTCTAAATTTGGACCATGCCACGCGGCGCCTGCAGGATCATTCAGTGACGCGTAATTGATATTTAATGCCCTGGGCATGGCACACTAGATTAAATCCTGCAGTTTAATGTATTTCTGAAGTTTCAGAGAATCAATTAGGCAAACAGAGTTTCAGGGGAAACAATAAATAGGTTAAAAGAAAAAGAAAACTGTTACATTTACTAGCAAGCCTCCAAAAAGCTGAGTGCAAACTGAAGATCATTTTGATCGTTTCATTCTTTAAAGCAAGCCCAGAGGTTTAAAAACAGTGGGAGTAAGCTGACTGCTGGATCTGATCAGGAAGTCACACCGACTGCTTGGAGGGATGAGACTTGTCCTTGATTGGGTGCAGCTGAGAGCCTGATTGGTGTTAATGCAGAGTTTCTGCCTCTGCATCTGACTGCCACTCCTACTGTGTTTTATCTTGATCGTGTTTCTGAATTTTTCCCGTTTTTAAATCAAAATCTATACATGTACAGATTGTTGTTTATGCTGAATGACATCTTATCCTTTATGTCCAAGCCTAAGGATTTATCCAAGCCGCTTTCATGAAGCCATCAGAGACAAACAGCTGACCCACTGCGTGACACCCGCCTCAATAATTAACTTTTCGTTTACAGATTCGTGCAGCTGTATCTGTCACCGAACGTGACACGTGACGGTAATCCTCACTGCCTCCTCCGGAAGGGTCTAATCGCTGAAAACTTGCTCCCACGGATGGAGGATTTTCTTGGAAAGATTGCTGACTAGTGCCTGGGATGGTCGCCACAAATGAGGAACCTGGTCCAATCCAACAAAACGTGCTCGGAGTAGAAGCAGCAGCACCTCTGGACCTTTTTCAGAAAACCAGTTTGTGTTCAACTCAAATCAACCTGAAAAGCCCTGCCAGCTTATGCTAAGCTCACCCTGGGCACTCTGAGAAGTTGTGCTTTCAGTCTCAGCTGGCAGAATGAAACATTACCTTCTAATCTGTTAGTGGCCGTATCAGTCGTATTAAATCCTCTGAGCAGATTAAACAAATTGCAGCTTCTAATCATGCGTCGTCACAGAGGAGAGAAGCTGTGAGGATACTGTCTTATCAAAATGGCAATGTGTCTCATTGAAGTACTGTTCTTGGATGAAGGTTTACAGGAGATGTGCCTGTAATGTTACACATAAGCAATGTGCTGAAAATGTCAGTGATCAACAGGAACACACTCACTACTCACCAATGGTGGAAAGTTTATCTCATAAGTAATGATGTTCTGTTGCATCCAGAAATGAAGATTAAAAATCTTCAAAATAATGCAAAAAAACAAGTACAAAGATTAAAACAAAAATGAAAGGCCTATTCCTTCAGGGAATGCATACCGCTCGCTGCTGTTGAGAAATGACAGAGCTGTAGCTGTTTTTGTTCAAATCTAGAAAATACCACTGTGCACAGTCTCTCACAATGCTGCGAGATTTACTCAGAGTATGTGTTGTGAATGACTCTCAGTTACTACCACACCACGTTTTAGCTCAATATCTGTAACATTGACTGAGTTGTAGCCATTTTTTTGATGACTAATGTTGATTTACTGTGGCAGCCATCTTGAATTGAACTGATTTCAAAACCTACTTAGTTGTAGATGTACATATAATGATTACTGTCTGCAAGTTTCAATAAAATTTGTCCAGTCTTTCATGAGATGTTTTGCTATCAGTACAGACACATGAGCACAACCACACAAAAACAATAACGCCTGGCTTTTGTCTAACGTGGTTCAAATACTGCATATTTGCAAAAGGAGCCATTGAAAGTGATGACGTAAACCGATTGTTATTGATCTGCTCGCATTACGACACAACAGTAGCATAAGAGTTCAGATGCTATCATTATGACAACTGAAAAATGTAAAAAAATCATCAAGGAAGCCCTGAACTATTCAGAAGCTGGAATCATTTATCAGTAATAATTGCATAGTGGTTAGAGCTGTCGCCTCCCAGCAAGAAGGTTGCAGGATCTCATCCCGGCCTGGGGCCTTTCTGGGTGGA
>JAOXNZ010000210.1:13141813-13151953 GCA_028566095.1 Kryptolebias brasiliensis
ACGGAGAGGATCACACATCTGAAGGACCTCATGCAGGAGCAGGTGTGACCAGGTTTAAATCGCTCAGCTGAAACGGAGCTACTTAGAAAACACAGTGTTGTAAATGAACACATATGTTTACTGCTCCCCCCCACCCCCTCCCCCTCCACAATAACAGGTGCACATTCTTGGAGTGGGGCTGGCTGTTCACGAGAAACTGGTGCACCCGGAAATGCGCCCTCTGCACAAAAAGCTTGTAGATCAGTTCCACATGATGAGGACCGGTCTGCACCATGTGAGTAAACCTACTCATGACTGCATTCTTAACAAAGATGGATCACGTACCTCCTTCCACTGTACTAAAATGAAGCCCAAATATCTCTGAAATGGGTGCTTTTATGCCGCCACTTTTGCAGACAGCAGGCAGTTTTTCACAGCATTCATGAGTGTGTATATAGGCCACAGCATGTTGTGGTTTTTAAAATCTGAATGTATGATTGCTGGTGTGAGCTGTGTAAATATTCAGAGCAGTATATGGTTGGGTCCCAGCAGTGTGTTCCCGGCGTTGATCGATTTGGCCCGGCAGGCTGTTCGGGGGTCAACTCTCCCAGAGGCGTCCTCTCCTCCCACAACCACATGAGTCCTGAGAGTGTGCGCCTCATGCACAGACACAGGTCAGTCACCAGAACTTTAATCTGCCTGAGTCATGCCATTCATCTCGACTGAACTCAGGCCTGACGATAAATAAAAGTCATCCAAATTTTAGGAAATGTTTCAACTTAAAAGTCTTTTATTTTTACACAAGAGAGAACATGAGCGCCATTTAGCATTTTAGGTTTGAAAAACTGACCGTGTCCCCTTCAAACAATGTCTTTAAAGGGACAGTTCAAGCCCTTTGAAGTGGGTCTCTGTTGAAAGGTTATTTACAATTAATATCTTACCTGTTGTAGATAGCGCTTTGAATGGCTTCTGTTTGGAGAAATTTAAGAGTTGGAGAGTTTAAGTCTGACTGGATTAATGAGCTACTGGCTAGTCCAAGTGGGGCCAAAGCCAAAGTGGATTACTTCTGTCTGAAAACAACTCTAGTATCAAAACATTAATAGCTGTTCTTGCAAATGCTATTCATAAACCTTTACATCACTGTCAATTTATAAAACACAGTTATTCCAACTGAAAAATTATGATATTCTTGCAAGACTGGACCAAAAGAGCTACAGCTAGCTGCTACTGCTGCTATTTGGATTTACAAATAGCCACAGAAGTCTACCTGTGTATTGCAAAATTGATGACCTTAAAAAGGTTTATACAATAGCGGTCTGAAAAACAACTAAAGTTTTTAGATTAAAGCCTTATTCACACAGGATTAGTTTTACTTAGGGTCCACATGCTATTTGTAATAATTACAGAGATTGTCTGTGTTGTTAATCCCATGCGAATCGGCCATGTCAGTAATTTGTAAAACAAAAATACCCCTGCAAATTACCTACTATATTTTGCTGAACTCCAAGGTCCTTTGATAATACTAATCCAATGTGAATAGGCATCTCTATGATTTGGACAGAAATGGACTGGATCCGATACGTAATTTGGCGTTTTTTGTTTCCTGGGCACATTTGGTCCTGCTCAGGTTAATCTCTAGCTCGTCAGTCCAATCAGAATCATTTTAATTGAGATGCAGCAGCTCTTCATCCAGAGAGTCTTGGTCAAAACGGGACCTCAGGTAACAAGTTGACAACAGCCATGTAAAAGCTTCAAATCAAGAAGAACACAAGTAAAAGACAAATTTCCACATGATTAAGCAATGGAAGGAAGCATGGGTTAAAGACAGTGGGAGAAATAAAAAATAAACCATACAAACTATATCCAATAGTCGAGAGAATCAGTTTCTCATTTCTCTCAGGGCAGTTTTTTAAAGTCCTTTAAAACTGTGACAAGAGGGGCGTGTTAAAATGTTAATGGGGCAAAAGAGAGAGAAAAAAAAACAGTTTAACTAAGTTCTGACTGTATCATCGGGACATATAACTGAATCTTTGAAATGATATCATAACTGTTTGTGTGATGTAATAAAAGGCTGGAGATACAGATGGGTAGTTTAGTTTGTAGAGGTATCTACAAAAGGTAAGATATTTATTCTATGTTATCTTTCCACTGAACCTCACTTCAAAATATCTAAACCATCCCATTAACATTTTTATTACTTTAACCGCTATACATTGCAGAATATATAACTTTGAGAAGGAACCAGAATCTAAAATGCAGCATGAATGACTCTTCAATATAATCCCAAAAACTGCTCATCTTCTAAAGATGGCGGTTCACAAGCAGGAACGAATGAATGATGTCCAACATCATCTTTGTCCCGCAGCCCTCTGAACCTGCAGGGTTCGATCCGCCACTCCTCTTCCTCCCTGTCTTCTCACACGTCAAGCGAGGCCGGAAACCTCATCATAATGACCGACGGGCTGATGGGCGAGCACCCCGAGGAGGCGTTACACATGCAGGTACAACTCCCAAAATCGACTTTTATTAGTGACAATGTTTATCTTACTGCATAAGTACTATTTTCATTTCCATTTACTTAAATAAAACTTATTAAAAACAGCTTCTTAATTTTAGAATCTAACTTGTTTTTTCAGCCGAGCCCGTCCTCCTCCAGCTTGAGCTCAATCCGCTCTAATTCCTCTCAGATTATCAACTCTGCTCCGTCAAGTGCCAGAGGTAAGAAACACATCAAATTCAGTCCCGGGCTGTGCTTTTTACTGACCGAAATTCCCTTCATTTTGAGTTTTATTCATGTCTGATGAGTTATTAGCCACAGAGTAGTAACAGAACACCAACAATAGATTAATTCTCTTAAGATTTTTTTTTGGAAAGGGAAGACATTATGGGTTTTTCTTTGATTTTAACCTTCTTGCAGGCTCTCCATCTTTGCCCGATAAGGCCAAACACAATCGAGAGGTGATGATGCTTTTGCCGTCTCACCGTGAGAGGGCCAACAACATGTACTACAACATGGCAGAGAATGGACAGGTGTGGCAGAGCGATAGTACTGCAGCAGTGTATTCGTGTGCCAAAAGAATTGGTTGCAAAATGTGGAAATCACTTAAATTAATAAAAGGTTTCTTTTCTGTTTTAGCAGAATAACCACATGCAGCGTGCCTTACCTCAACAAGTTAGCCCCTGTAAGCCTTGCACAGATGTTCACATGAATCTACCAGAGAAAGGTAACCTCTGAAGAAGGTGAACTATTACCACGTGCACGAGATGTTGGGGATGTGTTTACATGTGGTGACATTTGGATATTTGGTTCCCCTTCCAGTGTTTCCCAATGCTTCCAGCAGCTGGAGTCTGGACGGAGACAACAGGGAGCAGATGTCCTACGTGTCAGCTTCTACTGGAGGTGTGATCATGCCTCCTGTGCCTCCCAGGTCCTTCCCGTCAGGTACTTTGTCACCTCACCTCACGAATAAGCTTTCACATGTCAGATTTATTCAGTTTGCTTGCGCCATCAGTTCAAAGTTTTGTTTCCTACAGGAGCTGCCAGCTGTGTTAGCAAAAAACGGTCATGTTTAGGAAGGCTTTAAAAGTCCGTGTGATTGTTCTAATACAAGTTTTTCTTTGCAGGACATTTTATGATGCATTGTGATGCATTTCACCACCAGAACAGTGACCCTCCTCCTGCCTTGCCTGTTCGATCTCTTCGAAAGGTACATCAGACTGTGTATACCATATTCATAACAACAAATATTAAGTTAAAAACAAACAAACAAAACCTTCAGGTATTTCATGTTTTTCCACATTTTCTATTGGATCCGTGTTAGGAAACTGCACACATGTTCATAAACATGTGTTTTGACATTTTCTTTAAGGGTTTGTTGATGTACTGTGCTGTACAAAGGCCTAGCTTCATCCCTCATTTTATTATATTTCGCTACCAAGGAGCCAGACTTTCTTTTATTTATTTAAAGTGGTATTTTTTTCTTATTTGGGCTTTCTGAAGGTCTTTCAAATATTTTGTTTTTAGATTTGGCTGCTGATTTCCTGTCAGTATCTGACCAGGCCAAGAATATTTTGTTTGTTTAGGCAACTTTTGAATCATTCAAGCATAAAAAAGGCTCCTAAACTGAAGACAAAGACCAGTGTTGTGTCGACATATGACAACTTAGCAAAGAACCAGGTTTAATTTGGAGGCTTTAGGGACTTTGTTACCAGCAGTCTGTCACAAAGACACACATTGTTCCAACTTCTTTAGTTGAATTTATAAAATTACTGAGTATAACACCCATCCACAAACATACAATAGTATTTTAGAACCATCAAGATGATTCCCAAAGACATGTCAGCTGAAAACTCAGAATACAGTAGATGATCAACTAAAAAAATGATGCATGCTTCAGGTCATGTTTCAAGTCTTTGTTTGATTTTTTCCTGTTTGCAGCTACTTTTAGATACTGTTTATCTGCTATAGATAGTTTTTGAGATCTAACCCCTCTTCTTTTGTACTTCATTAGTCCACATCCCAAATTTTTTAAGCACATACTGTAAAATATGCAGTATGTGCTTAGAGTCAGATCAGGGAAACTTTGAAAAACCTTTAGAAAGCCTAAACTATTTATCAAGATCACTTCAAAACCTTACAAGAAAGTCTGACTCCTACTTTTGCACAATACAATTGTTCTAAATTGATTGTGTCTTTAGGTCACACACCTTGACGCTCAAACACACACAGCACATGCGAAGGCATTAAATGGATTGCTAGAATTTACAGTAAATAGTTGAAAGATGAAAGCCACTGTCTTTGTCTCTCCAGTCTCCTCTCCACCCGATCCCTGGCTCCCCCACCAGTCCTCAGTCAGCTCTGGGTGGCAGTAACTCTACTCTGTCAGGCAGCGCCAGCAGTGGTGTGTCCTCTCTTAGTGAGAGTAACTTTGGAGGTCAGTATCCCGATCCTGGTCCCATCAGGAACGACGCCTTGGAGCCTCTTCCCAGTCACCTGTGGTCCCCCCCCGATGAGTACCTGGCCTCGCCCTACCTGCACATGCACTACAGCGGACCAGAAATCGACTCCATGGACCCGGTTCGGCCTTTCCATTACCGCAACCCTGCATCACACCCACACCCACACCAGCACACGCACCCTCATACTCACACCCACACCGGGCTTGACAGTCACTCTCATGGTCCGCCCCCCCACCACCACATTCCCACTCACGGCCCTCACCACATCCCTTACCGCAGGCCACAGCCTCCAGCCGTGCCCCCCAAACCCTATCTGAGAGAGGGCTGCATCCCAGAGGAGGAGCTGACGCCCCAGCCCATCCCGCTGCCCCGCAGGATCTTCCACTCCCCCCACGGCCACAGGGAGGACCCGGGGAAACACGCCTGGGAGCAGTGCATCAGCGAGGAGCACGAGGAAAATCAGTGATGGGGAGACGGCGTAAAGCTTACAGCCTGAGGCACAACTAGCCTCACTGCTCCATGTGGGGTTAAAAAATATCTGTTGAACAATGAAACCAATTGATCAAAAGTTGATATTGATTGTACACAACTGTACAACTCGTCTGTGAGCATGTTTTTTTTTCCATTTGAGAATAATATGACAAGTTTTGTGGAACTGTTTAACGATGATCACAGCCAACATGATCCCAGACGCAGTCTCAGCTCTAAACTCTCTTCTTGTTGCTTTTCATGTCGTTTCCACAACAAAGAAACTATAGAAGGTTGTTTCTCACAGTCAAGTGACTACTCCTGTTGAAATGCTTCATATATATGAATAATTATTTTGATAAATTTGCTACATTCTAGTGTTTTCAAAGGCTTGAGCCCATTATGTTTTTTCAAAAAACACTGTTAAGTGCTCCTTAATAGTGAATCATATCAAATGGCGCACTGTAATATGTGTTGCTGCTGGGCTGTCATCAATCACACGTCTGTAAGGCTGAACTTGCAGCTCTCTTCTTGGACATAAAAAGTCCTGAACTCTTTCCCATCCGTACCACGTGTATGGACACCTACGTGAATGTATTCAGATGAGATGTTCTACTCGCGCTGCACAAGCTGCAAATCCCAGTTTTCGTTGAAGTGCTTTACAGTCTCCATGTGTCTGTTTTGTGTGGTGAAGACATCTCAAGAGGAGTGAGAGCAGACTGGATGGAAGGAAGGGGTGAACTGAGGGTGTAAACACGACCCGCACTTGTCAGCTTTCATGTTCACAGTGAATGAAGAACATAAAAAAAAAAAAAACTCTGCTTCACACCTCGACCCACTGCTGGACTCTCAGAACCGACGCTGCTGCCTCCGTCTTGGTTTCTCTCTCCATCTTCTTTTCCTTCTCCGTGTGGCGTCAGGTCAGCAGCGAGGGCCGAACCCGGACAGCTGCAGTGGCGCTTGCTTGTTACCAATGACTCTGCTGCAGAGCCCACACAGACGGGGTTGGAGTCGCCTACCTGCCTTAAGTGCACTCGAATGCAGTTTGACCTCTCATCTGGACTCTCATTCAGCCATTTCCACTCTGACTGCTGAGGGAGAAAAAGAAAAAAAAAATAAAAGTCTACCTAATGATGTTTTTATATGGTTTCATCCTGCTTTGGTTCCAGATTGTTGTTTTGGAGCACTAATATTTCCCTTTCTCGCTCACCTTCTGTTGTTTGAAACCGATGATGTGTTTTAGGAGAACGCTGAAGGACGGACAGACAGAAAACAGAGAAGTTTCCTTTTATCTCTTCTTTTTTTTTAATTTGTGGAGTAGAGAAACAGCGCTGGAAGGATATAGCTAATATTTTACCACTTACTTGTTTTCCTTTATTTTTGGGCAGGTGGAAGCTTTGTGTTGCTGTACATCAAGTTGTCAGCTGACTAGAGGAGATCTATTTTTGTATGTGAGATCATGAGTTGTGTGAGCATGTTGCAGAAACACGCACACAGAAGGCCCAGGTACCGCAGAGGCTGCTGTACTTCACATGGAGTCGAGGTTAGTAGATATATATAGAGCTTGTGAGTTTGACAGGACAACCGGTGACTGAAGTGATACTCAGAAGATAAGTACAATAGAATTTTTCAATGTAAATTCTGTTATTGTACATACAGCAGTATTGTGAAATATTTTTGAGAATTATCGCAGAAGCCCTGAAAAAAAAAGGTTTATTGTTGTTTTGTGTATATACATGTACTCAAGAGATCAATGTAATTGATAAATATCTATAATCAGTGTTTGGGAAAGGACAAATTCACTAGACTGTGGCCGTCTCCACCATTCTTCTCATACGAATACTTTATACACTTTTCAATGTGCTTTCCTGTACATATGGTGTTAGCATGATCAAAAAGTGTTTGGTGGTAAAAGTGGTTTTCCTACTCCCATAAATGCTGTGGTATGAAGTTCATTAACAATGCCAAACATTAAAGACAATCTTTTATCAGCTCTAACTTCTCCTGTTAGCCTTTTTTCTGTGCTGTGCTCGGGCGTACGCTTCATTCTCGTGAACAGCAGAGGGCACTGCAGCAAAACTGAAGGAGGTAAGACCATAGATAGCTGAGCTATTTTCACTGTTCTGTGACACTGTTGGTGCTGAAATATGTGTGCATGAGTGTGGACACTTGTGTGTGTAAGATAACAGCATGACACACAATCCTTCGGTTCTAAACAAATAGAAAAACAAACAGGTAGCGTCGCGTAGTTTCCTGCTTTCACCAGCATAGGTAACACTACTTTCACATTTTTAATAAAACTTCTTTTTGTTTTCTGATTTATTTGTTCTGGTAAAAAGTGACCTTCACTATTTTGCTATGAATATATTTGGGCTAGTAATTATTTTTATTACCATAATTATGAGTCCGTTTCAAATTTCATTTGCACGGCTGCAGTGGCGAGACGTGCAGCTTTCTGAGTCTACTGTTTACTACTACCATCAGTCTTTCACTCATTTCTATAAGTATTAAAGTCTTTAATTTTGGAAATGCACGGCAATAAGCAAAACGAACAAACAGACAAAATCACAGCAATATTTGATAAAACACAACAATGAACCAAAAAACGCAAATCAGAGCACAACATTTCTTAAACAACTAGATCTCAAATGAGTTTTTGTTTTGTGAATTGTTTTCTGGTTTGTTTTCTGCTATTTTCTTCCATTTTCCAGTGTTTTTACATCTTTAAATTCCTAGCATTTTATTTAAAGCTGTAAAACTTCACAGCATTAAAGAACAGCCAGGAGCCACACATTAGAAGAATACAAAGGAAAGTTAATCTTGAAATTACTACTTTATAACAAGACTGCTTCTATAAAGTAATGGAGCTTCCTTGAAGGAATGCATATCTCCCACTGCCATGCATGGCAAGGTTTTAAACAAAGATCCCACATGATCTGTTATTGCTTGAAGTATTGGTTGAGGATGACCCAGATTCTAACACACCAAGTTTTAGCTCAATATCCGTAAAATTGACTGAATTACAGCCATTTTGTGTTGGCTAAGGTTGATTAGCTGTCACGGTCATTTTGATTTGGGTTGACTCCAAAAATAAATCAGTAGTAGATGTAAATCCAATGATTACTTTGAGAGTTTCATTTAAATTTGCCCAGAGGTTCATGATATAATTTGGGAAGAGGCAAACAGACAAAGTATGAGCAAGGAGTTAATAACCCAGTTATTAATAATGCTGTAAACATTTTCCAAACGATTTAAAAGCAATTACAATGAGTTGAGTAAAACTGGCAATAGTGACACATTTCTTGCCTAATAATAGGCCTACATTTGTCTGCTTAATCAGCTCGATTTTCTACATGAAATATTTGGTATTTAATAGGTGAAAAGTAGAGTGACACACGGGAGAATTCAAGGAAGCTGATAAACAAGTAAAATCAGCAATTTACTTGAATTAATAAATAGTAGCCTGCATTAATGAAATGTTTTAAGAGGACTTTTATAACTGTATATTAATAAAAAATAATGTGTTTACAACCTGATCAAGAAACAAATTATAAAGCCTTTCCAAATAGTCTTCTTAATGTAAAGTAGTTCTGGGGTTGCCTCTCCTGAGGAGGAGGATGCTGCAGCACATTTTGATTCTCACTCACTTTTTTTCCCCCCAGTTCTGTCACTCTGTTTGTATTTCTTTTTCCTTTCTTACAAACACCTCTGCTTTAAAGTCTTGTTGTTTTTGCCCCGAGGGACTTGAAGAGAGAGTACTGCTTGCATCTGTCTCCATATGAACCCATACAGGCACATCATGGAGGCTGAGATCGTTCCTCCTCTGGGGGCTGCGTCGTCTCACTCTGCCATTATTGTTCGGGGCGCAAGAGAGCGATGATGAAAAGCACATCGCGCAGATTCTGTCAACAAAAATGACACGCCGTTTGAGGGGAAGCGAAGGAAACCTGAATCTGTTGTTGCATATGTGTGTTTCTGTGCAGACACTTCAGTCTGACCCTGATTTGGTTTGAACGTTCAGTCTGTAGAGCTACGGAAAGAAACTTAGGAGACAGCTCCACCGGCCTAATCAGGAACAGAAAGACTTTTAATAAATGAAACAATACTAATAAATAAAGATTAACCAGAATTCACATTCAAAATAAAATCCAACAAAACAGATATAACACTGAAGTAAAGTACAGTACCATAGCATAGATTATTAAAAAAAAAAAAACAAACAAACAAAAAAACACTCTTGGGACATTTACAAATTTTCTTAAAAAGTTCAAGAGGCAAACAGACATTGTATAAAAGCATCGTACAGTAGAGCATTTGAATTTGATTACAGTTGTAAATTTACTGAAGGATAAATACTTAGCCGATTTCTGACTTGAGATACACATGTGAAAACTCTTCAACATGCGTCTCTCAGGTGAGATAACCATAACCATTTTTTTTAATGATCAGTAATAACAGTGATGGTGTGATAAAGAAAGCGGTCCACCAATTTATGGAAAACTGACAAATTATCTATAATTGTAAAGAACCTTTAATGGCGTCATCCATTGGTCTCTGTTGGTGCGTTGTAGAATTAAAATCGGGAGCATCTCTTCCGGCGAATATGGCTACAACAGGCGTTTTTTTTTTTTTTTTTTAATTTTTTTTTTTTATTAATCATTTGAACAACTGTACAGTCACGTGGCATGTACATACATGAAGAAGATACATCTTATATCCTTAAGGCACACATAA